>OZ059855.1:19025716-19625716 GCA_964057195.1 Orthosia cruda
AAATATCTTGCGAATGCCTCTCCTTCTTGTTCCCAAATCATGTCAACGGATATGAATGTTTTTGTGACTTCTTGTTGCCGAAAAAACCGACGATCGATATTTAGGTACCTGCGAGATAAGGCTAGCCTTATTACATTATTAAAATATTATATTATGTTATCACTGAGCCACACTTGTATTATATACCAAGTACCTAAATATTAATCCAATATAGAAAGAGAACTCAAGCAAGCCCAATTGCCCGAAAAGACAACCCAAGACAGAATAACTTAGGGCAGAAAAGTGAGAAGACCCGACCCCAAATAATGGAACCAGGTACATACAGAAGAAGACCAATTACCTAAATATTATTAAACACAAAAAAACTTTAAAATCAAAACCATGAAATAAATGCGTTCTGTACATTGGTTCTGTATAAAAAGTTCAGTTATCTTTTAAATGTTGAGCTCCTTAAAATAGAGTTGAGCTACACGATGACTGCTGAATGACATCTGTCGGTCGACAGGTCAAGACAAGTCTGCAGTAGCTGTTTCTTTAAAGGGCTACGCCAGACTTTACACTACGCATTACGACTAGTACAATATTTTACAAAAAATATCTCACCTTTATAAGTAACTGTAACTATATCTGCTGTTAGCATTTCTTTTAAGAGATCGATATCTTTAAGCTTAGGAAATTCAGGAAGAAAACTGCAATTAGAGTCTAATTTGCGGCAAAAAAGCCTAGATAAGTACTTTCACCGGCATTACATTTATTATGCTAGCAGAAACGTTGCCTAGAAATCCATAAAAAACGCGAAGGTTATCCTTTGCTTTTTTTATGTAGGATTTTTGGGCAGTCAAAGCACATTCAATAGAATTCCGGTGAAAATACTGAACTAGGAGTTAAAATTCGATTCAGAGAAATCAGATTGGCTCCAATTACAGATATTTTCTTATTATTATTTCATACACTTCATTATGTTTTGAACTGTTTCATTCCTTCTAGTACTGTAGATGAATAACACTGCAATGAAGTATATTTCCGTACCGTTAACTTTCTCTAATGCCGTATTTGGTACACAGCATTGATAATATTGCTGTTAAAACATGAAAATATTACACAATAATTCATTTCTAACGTAAAACAGCAGAGGTAAAACATTCGTGTGATTGTTTATCATGCGGCTGGTATTTGTTATTATTTACATACCTCCTAAGTATTTTTAAATCTTGTATTTGGCACGTGGTTCCTTATCACAAATCAGGACACGCTTTTGACCTCGCGACCTATAAAGCCATAGAAGCAAGTAACTAAACGTTTTCCCTATCCTCGCTCATTATCTCTGTAACGAATAATAAATGAGGAAATGAACATAATTACGAGGAAGCTTATGTTCAGCATTGGTAAACCAAAGGCTTATTATATTTCAAGTAACCTTCCTTAATTGCTCTTTAACAACCAATCAGGGAACTTTATGCTCTATCCATATACATATTTTAATGTGAAAGTAGTCTAATCAGTAGTATTAATTAATAATAATAAATAATAAATAAATTTATTCAAATCATTAATAGCATGTTAACATAAATCAATTAAGTCATTTGAGGGTTACAATTAGTTACAATTAGTTAACAAAACAGATAGGTGTTGCAACCAGCACCCTTGCTAAGTTATAAAATAACTCGTATTAAGGGCAGTGGTACAAGTCCATATACAATCATTTAAACTTTTAACAAATTGCAGGTAGAGCAAGCGTTAGTTTAGGTTAACTTAACAAGCATAATTCACAAATAAAATTCGAAATTAAATTAAATCAAAATAAGAAATTAAATTAAATCAAAATAAGAAATTAAATTAAATAAAAATAAGAAATTAAATTAAATCAAAATAAGAAATTGAATTAAATCAAAATAAGAAAATAAATTAAATCAAAATAAGAAATAAAATTAAATCAAAATAAGAAATTAAATTAAATCAAATTAAAAAATATAATTAAAACAAATTAAGAATAAATTAAATCAAATCAAAATAACAATTAAATACATACATTGTTTAATTTAGCATCAGAGTCAAAAGAGTGTGTGGTTAGCGTGTGTGTGTGTGTTTGCGAGTGTGTGTGTGTGTGTGTGTTTGCGAGTGTGTGTGGGTGTGTGTATTGTGATTGTGTGCAAGATGTGATGTGTTATGTTTTCGGTGACAAGGTTTAGTAGGGATTATTCTCGGATATAAGCAGGCGTTCTGTATCGGTATAATTAGTTGCTAGGAGAAAGCTTGTTAAGGCTTTCTTTAAAGACGAGGCAGAAAGAGAGTAAAATTTTAATTTCTTATTAAGGCTATTATATAATTGTGGACCCTGGAAGCAAAAGAATCGTTTGGTAAAAGAGTACTTACATCTGTAGTTCTGACAAACATTATCCCTACGTCTTTTGGTGATTATAACGTAAGGTGTATTTTTATGTTGTATTTGGACTGTACTAAGGATAAAGAGCTGTCTGACAGAAAGTACCCTGCAACACTTATACAATTCTTCCGTTGGGAAAAGTATCGGACGAAAAGTACTGACCTTTAACACGGCTCTTTGAGCTCTCTCCAATCTCAACATAATAGTCTTAGGGGCACCACCCCAAGCTGAAACACAATATGATAAGAGCGACTGGCAAAGGGCCAGGTAGATCCTTTTGACAATCGCTGCTTCCGCCACATGTCGAAGAGTCTTAAATACGAATATCAGCTTTCTAATCCTTGCAGTCAGTAGATCTATGTGGGCCGAGAAGCTCAAATTGCCATCAAGAGTGACCCCGAGGTACTTAATTGTGGAGGTACGTGTGAGTTTGGGGCAAGAGCAGGTGACGGTGTTTGGACAGTAGTTTGAGTGAGCTATTAGGGAGCATGAATTTGGTGGTTGTGCAGACTGGCGTAGGGTAAAGCAGATGATTTTTGTTTTATCCGTGTTGAGGGTAAGCTGATTACCATGAAGCCATCTTAAGACCCGATCTAGTCCCCTCTGCGCCGCATCAAAAACTTCGTGCCAGGTATCGCCAGTAAATGTGAGTGCTGTGTCATCAGCAAAGGCCGTGATTTTTCCATTTTGGAGAAAAAGATTGCACAGCTGATTGACATAAACTAGGAAGAGTGTGGGACCAACCACACTTCCCTGAGGAACGCCAAAAGAGACAGGTAGCTCCCCACTTAGGTAATTATCAATTTTTACGCATTGACTTCTATCACTTAGGTAATCCGCAAGAATTTTTAGTGGTAGGCCTCGGATTCCCAGTTCCTCCAGCTTCAACAGTAAGTTGGGAACAGAAACTGTGTCAAAAGCTTTTTTTAGATCCAGGAAAACTGTCACCACTTTCTTTTTTGCATCAATGTTCTTGGCAATATGACCCGTTAGCTCCAGAACAGCATCACTTGTCGATTTATTTCGTCGGAAGCCAAATTGGTTGGGAGATAAAAGCATTTTTCCCTCAAGATATTGAATAAGCCTCTTGTTTATAATGCGTTCCAGGATTTTAGAGATTGAAGGTAGGATAGCAATGGGTCGGTAGTTGCTAACACAATTTCTATTGCCTGCCTTGTGTATAGGATGTACAATAGCTTTTTTCAAGTACAGGGGGAATACACCGGTGGTGAGGCAAAGGTTAAACAAGTATGTCAATGGGGGGACAAGCTGCGTCTTATAACGCTTAAGAAAACCGGTGGAAATAGTGTCCCATCCAATTGCAGCATCAGTTTTTAGAGACATGAGTAGCGATTCAACCTCGTTCTCGTCAGTTTCAACCAATACAAACGAGTGTAATGGCGCAGCTGTGGAATTAGTGACAGGTGGTGGACCGCCAATATCACTGGAATGAGTAAAAGCGTTCGCAAGATTTTTGCCTATACCAACAAAAAACTCGTTAACAATGTCTACCGAGTGTTGTGGAGAGGCAGAAGGGACAAGTAAGTCTGCAGAGGGGTTTTTTGGTGTTCGTAACTCTCTTTATAATTTGCCAAATCTTTTTGCTATCATTTCCAGCACTGCTCAATTCCGCGCTATCGTAATCCCGCCTAAGTTTTTTAATAATCTTGTTACAGTAGTTCCTATATCTTTTGTATGTTATTTTTAGTATAGCGTTATCCGGTGATACCTTCAGTTTTTTGTGCATAGCATCTCTGTTACGTAAGCAACGAAGCATGCCGGTAGTCATCCATGGTTTAAGTAGCCGTTTATGATTTGTAAGCTTGACTATAGTAGTGTGGGCACGTATAATATTGATAATTGTGTTAATAAAATAATTAGTGGTTTCATTAGCGTCAGTATATTTATAAATCGGATGGAAATTTATATTATTCATTTCGGAGTCCAAACTAATGTAATTGACTTTTGAAATAGTTTTCACACTAGTATTTGGTAATTTACTTTGTCTAAGACAAAGCAAGACCGAGTTATGATCTGTCACTGAAGAGTCAATCACTATTGTGAGTGCTAATGAGTTTGTCTTTAGCATGACATGATCCAGACAAGCAGACTCCCGAGTCGGGTAAGTGTGAGCAGGAAGAAGACCATGAAAAGTTATCAAATTGAGGTAATCGGAAATGTGATTAGGGGGTGATGTACTAGACTGATGTCAAGGTTTATATCTCCAACAATAACTACGTTTTTATAAGATGATAGTCTGTCTGTTTGTTACGTTTCCACGCTGAAATTTCTAAATCGGTGTTAATGAATTTTGTTATAGAGATAGATTAAACATTGGAAAAAGAAATGGATTTTTTGTTCCGGGAGCACTTCCCCTTTAGACAGTGCTTTTAGATAATGTCTGAGTTCTTCTGCATAACAAACTATCTTTGCAAATGGACAACTATATTCATAATATTATAAGAGCCTGCTGTATCTCACTGCAGAGGGGGATGGTTCTAATTTTTCCTGACGCTTGCTACAACTCAAACTCATCTGGAAAAGCCGATGGAGAGGGGTCGCTCGTCAGGGCTTTTGCCGATTAAGCTGACGACGTAGTACCCAACAAGAAGGTTGCAGTGCTGCTTGGTAACTGAGGCGACATTGCAACTGAAGCGACATTGCAACTGAAGCGGGCGGTAATGTCGTATGGAGCGACCCAGGTCCCATACGATATCGCGGCTGAGGGTTGGAGGCCGCGGCTGGAGAGGAGTGCCGGTATTGCGGTGCGCCGCTCTCCCTACCTTCCGTGGCCTGGATGAGGTCGCCACCGTCTGATGGTGGACGCGGTGGGCCATAGGGGAGGTCCCTATCCCTTGCGGCCGAAAAGTGGTAGGTGGCTGGGCCACTGATCTGTCCTTCCACAGGGGGACGACGTATACACGAGGTCGTCTGGCACCCATGTGCTGGTATTTCCCTATGGTAGTCACGGCGTGCAATGTGTATTGGTGCGCCGGTGATGGGGGTACACCCCAGAAGAGGATATATATCTAGATATATATCTTATGGCATTCTGCTGTGGGGATCAGCAGCAGACGTTGACTCAATTTTCATCCTACAAAAGAGGGCAATCCGCGCAATCTATAAAATGGGTCCTCGCGAGTCCCTCAGAGAAAAATTTAAAGAGATCGATATACTGACTCTACCTTCACTTTATATTTTGGAATGTATTTTGTATGTCCGTAAAAATCGGGGGCTTTTCAAAACTAGAAGCGACTTCCATAATTTAAATACACGCAGTAAGCACGAAATTGTAATACCCAAATTCAGATTAACGAAAACTAGCAAGTCTTTTCTTATAAACAGTATACGCTTTTATAACAAGTTGCCAAAGTCAGTTATAGAACTGACCGATGGAAGGTTCAAAAACTACATCAAACGTATCCTTGTTAAAAAAGCATATTATAAAATCAAGGACTACGTTGAAGATAAAAACATTTGGCCTTAGCTCCTTCTGCGCATGCAGCTTCCCTGGTAACTTGTAAACGGCACAAATATGTGGATGTCTCTAACTATTCTCAATCTCATTTTTTCTTTCCTTCTTTTAATTAGACTTTTTAAAATGGTTTTCAATCATCTTTAAAGCCCTTTGCTAAGAATAGTTACAGCACTGATAACAAAATTTGTGCAACATGTTAAATTTAGTCTTGTTATACTTATTTTTATTATTTTTTACCTTTGTATAGATTCTTTTACCGATTGTTTTGTGAATGTGTGAACATTGTAGGCCTTCTAGATGCTAGTTAACTTTTTTATATAATCTTTTTCTTTTTTTTTAGTTTCTTACGACTTATTGTCATAATTCGGGCCTACGTTATCCCCCCATATCTAAGTACTAATGCTGTAACATGTAAATATTGTAAAACCAAACCATTTTTAAAAGAGTAACCATGGAGTTTCTTGCCGGTTCTTCTCCATAGGAAACGACCAACCCGAACCGTGCTCATTTTGTCGACGTTTTATAAGTGCCCATGTAGGCCTATGTGAAATAAAAAAATTGATTTTGATTTTTTGATTTTAGGATCCGGTGGCGGACAGGCGCGGCGGGTTCGCGGTGAGTGCTAACGCGTGCCCGTGTTCCCGCCATACGCGGCACAGGAGAACACCGTGGCGTTTTAGTGAGTTGACGCCAAAAAAAAAACAAATTGGGTCCAGAATCATGAACTGAAACCATAATCCTATTTTTCACGTCGGTGTTAAGGACACCCTATAAGTATAGAATCACTTATTTTTTACTTTGAATTTTGATATTCAAAACTGCCGTTTAAAGCTCTATCCACACATATCAGGGCCGTGCCCGGGACGTGGACGGACCGTGCCCCGTCAAGGGCTAAAAAAAAAATCGTTGTGTACATTTTATATGAACTCGTTCACACACGTCACGTTCACGAAGCTTCTATGATCGGGCCCGGCCCTGTCACGTCCCGGACACGGCCCTGATATGTGTGGATAGACCTGAGTAGCCCCATTGAAAAAAAAAAACGAGTATAACTTGTTCCTTATACGATCGAAGCGGCTGGCATGATTTAGTCTATTATAATCCGATTACAAAACCAGAAAACCGCCAGTAATTATACCGTTCCTGATACGTAATACAAAACGAAACATTTCACCTGTATGAGTCCGTCGCTTCCAATTAATGTAGTTCAATCGCCGGCTACTAACAACACGGCTGACGCAAAGATAATATTACGTGTTGAACGATCACCACTTCGGTTGATTGGTTTTACACTCTTCAACTATAGTGTGTTATTTAGGGTTCTATATTATTTTGAAACGCTCAGTTTAAATATGTGGGGCTCGAGCCTTACGGTTCGATCTTCAGGGTTAAGCAAGCCGCATGTCTCGGCTATCATTCGTAGATCTTTGGCAATCAGCAGGGTAAGACAGTCTATCGACCAGTTATGCCAAAGGGTTAACCAGTATCCAAGTACTGGGAAACCCTGGGTAACCCACTGTTTAGTGTCTATCTGACCTTCACAATCCAAATTGTCAACGAATTAGTCCAAGAACGAGCGAAGCGACCTCGGGAGCTTAGGGCACCCCGACACCGATAGGTTAGGTTCGAAGGAGTTCGCTCGCTTTGCTCGCTCACTTCCGTTTCCGTCATCTCCTTCATGTCAGGTTACTTTAGACCCTGCAGACAGAAATAGGAGCCCCAGGCACGTCGACTTTTTAGCTTAAATAATAATCGTACTAACCTATTCTATATTAACACCAATGTCAACATTAAAATATTTAAAAATATCTTTTATTTTTTGCACGGGCATTATTAAGAAAGCTCGGTCAATTTCATTATTTCAGTAGTTTTTATCATATAACCTATTCATATCGGGCATTTTTCAAAATGCCCGGGGATCACATCAAACTTCACACTAATATTATAAAGGCGAATGTTTATGTGTGTGTGTGTTTATGTGTGTGTTTGTATGTTTGTTACTTCTTCACGCTCAAAGGGCTATACGGCTCTGGATGAAATTTGGCACAGAGATAGATAATAGTCTGGAATAGCGCATGGGATACTACTTTTATTCCGGGAATATGTTGCCTTGGGATAATTTTCGACATTAACGCAGGCGAAACCGCGGGCAGAAGCTAGTTATGAATAATGTTAAATATTTATATGGTCCTAGGTAAATTAAATATGGTGATCCGCAGGGCAGCGTTCTTGGGCCATTATTATTTTTGTTATATATAAATGATCTACCCCGACACATCCCATACCCTTGTGTGTTATTTGCCGATGACAGTACAATCCTAATAGACTGCCTCAACAAAGAGCTTTATGAAAATGAAATAAATAATTCTCTAAAATTAATAATAAACTGGCTCAACAACAATATTCTAATCATAAACCTCAATAAAACAAATACAATGCATTTTTATCAAAAAATTCTTCCTTCGAACCTAAAAATTAATTATAAAGGACAAAATATTGATAGCGTTGGCGTGGCTAAATTCTTGGGTATATTGATTGACAGTCAATTAACTTGGAAACCGCAGGCTGAAGAAGTTTGCAAAAGGTTAAGCACATCTGCGTATGCTCTCCACAATCTGTCCAAGAAAGTTAACGTTGATACATTAATGGTTGCTTAACACGGTTTGGTGGTCTGTGTTCTAAGATTTGGTGTAGTATTTTGGGGTAATTGTTCTGAAAGGGAGTCTATATTTAAAGCCAAAAGCGCTGCATAAGATCCATTTTTAATCTCAAGACCACAGACAGTTGCATTCCTTTTTTCAAGAAACACAAAATATTAACTTTTCCTAGTTTATACATTCTCGAAGTAGCTATTTTCGTTAAAACTAACCAGCATTTATTTCCTACAATGAATGAAACGAGGATGCGAACTACTGCCATGAGATCAAAATATCAGAATCAATTGTGTACTGGTAGATATAACACTGCTTTGCTAAAAAAAACATTATTGGTATGGTCCCTATTATATTTAACAAATTGCCAAATTGTATTAAGAATCAGCCTTTAATAAAATTCAAGAAACTCCTATCGACGTTGCTGACAGAGAAATGTTATTACTCTGTTACCGATTTTATAAATGATAAATTGTAATATTTGCTTCACTTTACCTCATTTATTATGTAAATTGTTATGTAAATAATTTTAGACTTAGCTAATTCATTTTGAATTTAAGTACTAATTAATTTAATTTAATTTTTGTTTCTAAATTATCTGTAAGTTAACCACTATTTTTGTATGCCAACAGGCAGAATGTACTGGGAATATATCTGAAACTAACAACACTATTGTAATACCTGCATTCTATACAAATAAATAAATTATTATTATTCCTATATTTAATTTCTTTTCTTATTACCGGTAATGGGAACAGGGTCCAAGCTACCTACTATTATTATTATAATGCCGTATTAGTCACTTGGTTCTTAACAGATACAAGTAGTAAATGTTACTAGCTGTAACCTGCTTGATGGGACCTCAATCCCAACATATATTAGACTAGCTGACCCCCGGGGCTTCGCTCCCGTCAATTGGCTACCTACCTAACCTACCTACCATACCTACCCTACCCTGCCTACCCTACCCTACCCTGCCTACCCTACCCTACCTACACAACCCTACTTACCCAACCCTACCTACCCTACCCTACCTAATCATGTAGTACATACTCGTATTTGTTATGTGTCATCAATAGTTTTCTCAGCGCACGCCAAAGAATGAATTTTGTATGCAACATTTTGCTACTTTGGGTTACATTATTGCAATCTTCATAAGAATCTCTATTTTTTTGGTCATAGTGGCTTCCACTTAAAAGGTAGACATATGCTGTCAAGAACTTTTATTTAGAACTATTTAAGACAAACAATCCTATGGTACATTATATTTGTGTATCTCCAACGGTTTAGGCAGCGCACGCGAAGATATCTCTCAGAGGTTTTTTTCTGACTTACTTGGTATTTATCGTTATATTATAATCAAATTACAAAAAATCATTATAAATTATAACCTATGTGTTATTCTGATTTATAACCTATATTACTGTAAAGTTTCATCCAAATCGGTTTAGTAGTTTTTTCGTGAAAGAGTAACAAACATACATACATCCAGCCTCACAAACTTTCGCATTTATAATACTAAGACGACGACTAACGCCAACGACCTTGAGGGAACAAAACGCGTACTCGTTTCACACCCGCGCGACCCAAAATTTTGTAGATTTTTGTACTTTCCTTATTATTCTATGAATTAAAAAAAAAAAGCTTCAGATGAAAATGTAGATAATTAAATTGTCTTTGAGATGGTGTCGATTTAATTAAAATACGCCCAGCGGTTTCGGTGTGATTGCCGTGTTTTTGTTTGTTTTAGACATAATTTTACAAATTAATTACACTATGTTATACGAAAAAAACTCATAATTTTCTTAGATTAAATTATTAAGAAAATGGTCTAATGTAACATATATTTTTGCCAAAAAATAACGACTAGTCGTTTAGACGTGATTCTCATTTTAAAATCGGCTACTCAAGGTAATTGGCGCCTTAAGTAGGAAGTAGCACTAAGCAGTTTGCCTTTATGGTATTTTTTATAGTTTCTAAACTTGCAGTGGAGACTGATGTATATTCGAAGTGATGATAATGGTGAAGGAGCATTTCCTTTCACAATTATTAGACTCCTTTCTCTTTGATACTTTTTAACCGACTTCCCAAAAAGGAGGAGGTTCTATGCTCGACATTGTGTTTGTTTTTTTTTTTGTTTGTTCACCGATATCTCCGTCAATTATGGACCGATTTTGAAAATTCTTTTTTGTTTGGAAAAGTATGTTTTGAAATTGGTGCCATTTTAATTGAAAGCGAAGATCTGATGAGAAGAAGAACTTCGAAGATATACAACGGAACTCTTCAATAAATAACGGCAAATCTCTCGGGATTGCTGCAATCGCATGTTTGTTTATTGTTTATACCATTTCATAACATAACATCACGCCATCATGCTCTTAACGGGTACGCAGATCTCTCATTTCACTGGTTATGTTCAAGTTTAATGATATTCGCGAAATCTATTCTGGCGTTATAGGTACCTTATTAAACAACTTGCCTATTAGTTAGGTACAACTAAAAAGTGAAGAAAAATAAAAAACTTTTTTGCAAAAAAATACTACTAGTTTTTTTGTTATTTAGTATATTATTTATTAGTATAGAATGTATTTTATGTTATTATGTCTAAGTATTATTATTTAAGATATATTGTACACTGACAACCCTAAATTCCACTCTTCTCGTTCAGTCCACCCAAAGTGGCGACGCCTGGGGGAGGCCTATGTCCAGCAATGGACGTCTTTCGGCTGAAATGATGATGGTAAGCCCGGAGTCTAGATTGGTGCCCGATAGATGGCCATAGGCTCATTTCTATTACATAGAAGCTTGATATAACTGGTGAAATGTTTATATTACTATATCTCTCTACCTTACCCTTCGAGGAGTACAGCTTGATACATAATTAAGTTATTTAGAACTCGATTACAAAAACCTCTTCCATACATCGTCACAGTGTATTTACCTGTAGATAAACAGTTTTACATAATAACATACATCATTAGTCCGCCTGCATAATATTCATAACGATGTGCACACCTCACAGGCGCTCTTGCAGAAGTGTTTAGAACGCTAAGCTATGCTACTATACTGTGATATAGAATATGTACGCTAACAGAAAAAATGTTGACTTTTTTAATTTATTACTTTTTAGTCAGGTTTTTTTTTCGAATTACTTTTTAACATGTAAATGGTATATTTTAAACTTTTTTCCCTTTTCCATTTTTTGCGAGTGAAGTAAGGTGAGGAGTAGGAAGTGAGATGCGGTTCCAGGCTGCTAACCTACAGACGCACACTGAAAGGATAGTTGCTTTCGTCAGTAGGCTGGGCAGCCTTTTGTGAGGGGAACACTACTTGGGCCCCCGACTACCTGCGGTGCACCGTGCCTCGGATCCCGCTACCCTCCGCGTCCACCAGACTCCAAATATGTCCCTAACAGCGCACGTCAGGCTAGTCTGCCTGCAATGGAACCTCCTTCTCAACCCATCACCTGAAGTGGCTACACCGAGCATCATACCGGAACACGGCTAAGCCGCGTGGCAGTACGAATTTGCCCGGTGGGTAGTCGCATGCCTTCGGCCGAAGCCTACCACCCGTTAGTGTCACCTGATTAGCAACACCTGGGGACCACGTGTAGGGTATCGTAAAGTGTTCTTTCTTACGAACGTGGGTGACTCGGCCCTCTAACATTCAAATAAATATACCTTACTGCCCGTGTTCCATGTTACTCGGGGTCGGTGTAGTCGCTTCTTTATCCATTCCATCCTATCCACCGTCACGATATCACTCCCTTTTCTCTCCTCACAAAACCCATCTAACTTTTCATTGGCCGTCCACTCCCTATCCATCGATCCACATTTATATTCATAACTCTATAATATAGACAAGAATGTTTGTCTTAATTAATTGCACTATTCATGATAATATTTCAAAGACGAAACTGTTTCTTTTTCTTGAGAGGTGTTCAAATTCTAGTGATTATCGAATATAAAGTGGATTATAAGTGGGTTTCGAATTAAACGAGCTGTTGAACATTATAAGCACATTAATTTGAGAAGCTTATTATGAATTAAACTGAATTATTATTTAGACTATAAAAAAAATACATACATACGAAGAGAATCCAGTTAAAGACATTATACGACCAAATTGAAAACTTTACTAAAGACATACCAATCTTTAAATTTAAACCTATATGTATTGATACAATTAAAAACGCGTTCAAAAGTCTCAATATAAAGAATACTGAAGACTTGTGGGGGATATCCGTTAGGGTTCTTGGAGATATTATTGACTCAATTGCTCCTGTCCTAACAGGCATATTCAATCAATGTTTAGACAGCGGCACTTTTCCTGACTTTATGAAACACAGTAAAGTAGTACCAATTTTCAAATCAGGCTGTAATAGTGATCCTTCTAATTATAGACCTATATCCGTGCTGCCAGCATTGAGTAAAATCTATGAAAAAATCATGCTGGAACAGATGTTGTCTCACTTCAATTCAAATGGGATCCTGCATAGTCAAAAGTTTGGTTTCACGAAAGGTAGGCCGACAACGGACGCGGGAGTAAAACTCATCAGCCACATCTTGGAGGCTTGGGAGAGGTCCCAGGATGCCATTGGCATTTTCTGTGATCTCTCAAAAGCTTTCGACTGCGTCGACCACAACACACTGATCTGTAAATTACACCACTACGGAATTCGTGGAAAATCTGCTGATCTCGTGCGTTCCTATTTATCAAACAGACAGCAAAAAGTAAATGTTAATGGGGCGACGTCCTCCGGGTCTCTAGTCAAGATGGGCGTGCCCCAAGGTTCAATTCTCGGCCCTTTCCTTTTTCTTGTTTACATTAATGATCTCCCTTTTATGATGGCCAAATTATCGGATATAATTCTATTTTCTGATGATTCAAACAAATTGGGTCCAGAATCATGAACTGAAACCATAATTCTATTTTTCGCGTCGGTGTTAAGGACACCCTGTAAGTATAGAATCACTTATTTTTACTTTGAATTTTGATATTCAAAACTGCAGTTTAAAGCTCTATCCACACATATCAGGGCCGTGCCCGGAATGTGGACGGACCGTGCCCCGTCAGGGGCTAAAAAAAATACATTTTATATGAACTCGTTCACACACGTCACGTTCACGAAGCTTCAATGATCGGGCCCCGCCCTATCACGTCCCGGACACGGCCCTGATATGTGTGGATAGACCTAATTTCAGACCCCATTGAAAAAAAAACGAGTATAACTTGTTCCTTATACGACCGAAGCGGCTGGCATGATTTAGTCTATTATAATCCGATTACAAAACCAGAAAACCGCCAGTAATTATACCGTTCCTGATACGTAATACAAAACGAAACATTTCACCTGTATGAGTCCGTCGCTTCCAATTAATGTAGTTCAATCGCCGGCTACTAACAACACGGCTGATGCAAAGATAACATTACGTGTTGAACGATCACCACTTCGGTTGATTGGTTTTACACTCTTCAACTATAGTGTGTTATTTAGGGTTCTATATTATTTTGAAACGCTCAGTTTAAATATGTGGGGCTCGAGCCTTACGGTTCGATCTTCAGGGTTAAGCAAGCCGCATGTCTCGGCTATCATTCGTAGATCTTTGGCAATCAGCAGGGTATGAAAGTCTATCGACCAGTTATGCCAAAGGGTTAACCAGTATCCAAGTACTGGGTAACCCTGGGTAACCCACTGTTTAGTGTCTATCTGACCTTCACAATCCAAATTGTCATCGAATTAGTCCAAGAACGAGCGAAGCGACCTCGGGAGCTTAGGGCACCCCGACATCGATAGGTTAGGTTCGAAGGAGTTCGCTCGCTTTGCTCGCTCACTTCCGTTTCCGTCATCTCCTTCATGTTAGGTTACTTTAGACCCTGCAGACAGAAATAGGAGCCCCAGGCACGTCGACTTTTTAGCTTAAATAATAATCGTACTTACCTATTCTATATTAACACCAATGTCAACATTAAAATATTTAAAAAAATCTTTTATTTTTTGCACGGGCATTATTAAGAAAGCTCGGTCAATTTCATTATTTCAGTAGTTTTTATCATATAACCTATTCATATCGGGCATTTTTCAAAATGCCCGGGGATCACATCAAACTTCACACTAATAATATAAAGGCGAATGTTTATGAGTGTGTGTGTTTATGTGTGTGTTTGTATGTTTGTGACTTCTTCACGCTCAAAGGGCTATACGGCTACAGATTAAATTTGGCACAGAGATAGATAATAGTCTGGAATAGCGCATGGGATACTACTTTTATTCCGGGAATATGTTGCCTTGGGATAATTTTCGACATTAACGCAGGCGAAACCGCGGGCAGAAGCTAGTTATGAATAATGTTAAATATTTATATGGTCCTAGGTAAATTAAATATGGTTATCCGCAGGGCAGCGTTCTTGGGCCATTATTATTTTTGTTATATATAAATGATCTACCCCGACACATCCCATACCCTTGTGTGTTATTTGCCGATGACAGTACAATCCTAATAGACTGCCTCAACAAAGAGCTTTATGAAAATGAAATAAATAATTCTCTAAAATTAATAATAAACTGGCTCAACAACAATATTCTAATCATAAACCTCAATAAAACAAATACAATGCATTTTTATCAAAAAATTCTTCCTTCGAACCTAAAAATTAATTATAAAGGACAAACTATTGATAGCGTTGGCGTGGCTAAATTCTTGGGTATATTGATTGACAGTCAATTAACTTGGAAACCGCAGGCTGAAGAAGTTTGCAAAAGGTTAAGCACATCTGCGTATGCTCTCCACAATCTGTCCAAGAAAGTTAACGTTGATACATTAAGGACGCTGTTACATTTTCGACGAACTCAAATTTAGGTATCTAGTAGCACACAACAACATTACGCGCACGCACTCATTGAAACTACTGAGCGCTCGATTTTATACATCACTGAAATAATCTTGGTCCTTGATATTATTTTTTAATTTTATTGAAGTTGATTCAGGAAGGTTAGTTGGCACTTTGAAAATGCATTTGGTAACTGTTACAAACCGTCGTTGTAATAAGTAGGTTATTATTTTCAACCGACTTCAAAAAAAGGAGGTGCTATATCTATTCGACCCGTATGTATCCGCGATTTTCTTTAAAACTACTTATCCGATACTATCGGGTTTACGTCGATTAATGTATGTGTTTTCAGGGAAGGTTTTATTGTATAATATATTAGGATATGATAAAGATCTTCGGAGATAGACAATGGAACTCTTCAATAACAAATAGCAAATGACCGATTAGTGTGATCGTATAGTTATGTTTTGTTTTCACCATACCATAATATAAAATCACGCTTGTACGTTTTTAGGAGGTTAACAGATTTATTTAGTATACCTATCTAATATGGGGTACAAATAAAAACTAAAAAGAGAAAAATAATAACTTTTCCGTGTCGAAAAACGAAAAACAATAGATACCGACACCGACTTTCGAAAAGAGAATTAGCTTTCACTTTGTTGTAGTAAGTAGGTATTTTAAAAAAAACGCAACGTAAAATAAGTAGATACCTAACACGAAATAATTTCCGGTCACAAGGATTAAAAAACCGGCCAAGTGCGAGTCGGACTCGCGCACGACGGGTTATTTATTTATTTAAACTTCATGTACAATAGTGGTACATAGGCGGACTTAATGCCACAAGGCATTCTCTACCAGTCAACCATTGGGTTAATAAGGACAACGTTGTGAGCGGGTACAAAATAATATTAAAAAAGACAACTTGTATACGAAAAAGTATATACTTACATATATATATATATTAATATAATACACATATACAAATAAAATAGACTAATAAATAACAATAATAAAAAAAACGAGAAACCTGTTAATAATTATTATGTCTCTAGATGAGAGCTATTTAGTTTGATTCAAATAGTAATCACGAACCTTTCTTTTAAAAGTGAATTTGCTTTCAGCCTTTTTAATGCCAAAGGGTAGCGCGTTCCAGAGCTTTATTGTTGAGACAGCGAATGAATTGGACATAAAACCAGTGCGGTGTGAAGGAATTTGGAGAAGTAGATTTTTGAAAGCTCGAAGGTTACGACTGTGAGAACTGCCCAACACTTTGAAATAAGTTTTTAGATAATCGGGAGCACATGGATCGTTCATAGTAGTGAAGAGCAAGCAGAGAGATCTAAGGGACCTCCTGAGGCGGATAGGCAGCCATTTAAGCTGAGAACGGTAGGAAGAAATGTGATCGTATTTACGAAGGTCAAAAACAAAGCGAATACAATTGTTGACAAGTCGATCCAATTTATTTAGAAGTTCTTGGGATAGATCAGGATAACAAACATCAGCATAGTCGATAATGGGAAGCACAAGTGACTGGACCAAAGTGATTTTGGTGCTGGATGGGAGGAAATGCTTGAATCTATAGAGAGACCGCAGCGAGAACGCAACTTTCTGGCTCACCTGAGCCACGTGCTTATTCCAACTAAAACTGTCGTCAATGTACAGACCTAAATCTTTTACATGAGGTGAAAGAGAAATGACGGAGTTCTCGTACATCAGTGGCATAAGTTGGGCAGTGTTTACACTTCTCAAATAGTACGAACTACCAATGAGGATGGCCTGACATTTCCCGACGTTAACAGAAACCCCAAATTTGCCAGACCACTCACTGATAGCTCGAAGATCAGCATTGAGTAATGAAATGCAATTGTCAAGGTTGGCAATGTCTGATTGAGCGTAAAGTTGCAAGTCATCAGCGTACAGATGGTAAGAACATTTGAGGATGACAGTAATGGAGTTAATAAATAAAGAGAATAAAAGAGGAGAGAGTATACCGCCTTGTGGAACACCAGTTACCAAGTCGCACCAGTCAGAGCAATCCTGATCAGCACGCACAGCCTGCTGGCGACCACGAAGATATGATGAAAACCACTCACCTGACAACGAAGAGACCCCAATTTGAGACAGTATGGCCAGGAGAATGTCGTGATCAACGGTGTTAAAAGCATTGGAAAAATCTATTAAAACCAGCACCGTTAACTTTGAACTCTCCAAACCGTCCCTAATGTCTTCAGTAACTTTAAGCAGAGCTGTGGCTGTGCTGTGGCCAGGCCGAAAACCGGATTGGCAATTGGACAACAAGTTATTCTTGAAGACGTAGGAGGATATTTGTTTAAGAGCAACTGCTTCTAGGATCTTAGAAAGGAAAGGGAGAATGGAGATAGGTCTGAAGTGAATTGCCAAACTGGGGTTGGGAATTTTAGGAAGAGGGATAATGTAAGCCTTACGCCACATTGCAGGAAACTCACCAGTCTGCAGCGATGAGTTGATGATGTGAGTAATAATTGGAATTAAGTTCTCAATCATAAAAGATAACATAGTTCGACTAACCCCATCACAGCCCACAGCCCTAGACTTAATTGAGGTAAAATATTTGAGGACCTCAAGGTTAGTCACGGTGGAGAAAGAAAAAGAGTCAGGAGAAAGGATTGGCTTGGAAGTAATATCAGCGATAGTTTTATTTTTAACGTCAGCCGCAAGCGTAGCGGATGTTGAAAAATGATTATTAAGAACATTCAAAGGCAGATTAGGAGAAACAATACTAGAAGGGGACTTTGCTATGCCAAGCGATTTCAAGAACTTCCAAATATCAGCCGGTGACGAATTGAGAACATTTTCACAAATGTATCGGCGTTTAGATGCTCTTACCATCTGGTTGCAGCGGTTTCTAGCCAACTTATACAGGATCCAGTTCTCCTCACTGCGGTCTCGCCTATATTTTCTAAAAGCCCGGTCTCGTCGTCTCATTGCCATCCGAACTCCAGGGGTTATCCATGAAGCTGGGTGGCGCTTGACACGAACAGCCCTCAGTGGCGCATGCGTGTCCATGAGCTGGAGTACGTACCTGTTAAAGATATCCACTTTCTGATCCACTGAAGATGACTGGGCAATATCAACCCAATCCAGGGCTTGTGCATCACTATTGAGCTTTTCTTTATTTAATTTTACGAAATTCCGGATTAAAACAATAGCAGGCCGCTGCTTAGGGGGTTTCATTTTGTAGGACATGTAAATGAGATCGTGTCTGGATAAACCAGGCGCAGCGACCTGACCGTGGTTGGCAACGAGATCCACAGAAGATGCAATCATGAGATCAAGCCAGGAATCGCTTGAGTCAAAGTTATGATGAGTCGGATTAAGTTTAAGGAGAGATAGACTCGACGACTCCAGGATCGCTCTCAGTCTGCGTGATCGAGGGTTATCCTTAAAAAGGTCAGTGTTAAAATCACCCATGACTATGAGATGTTTGTACTCTGAGGAAACAGATTCAAAGAGAGATTCAAGAATGGAGAAGTAATCTATAGCAGGAGGGCAGTAAACAACTCCTAGAACGGCCTTAACCCCTTTAACTACAATTTCAAGAAATAAGTACTCAGGGCTGCCATTATAAATCGGGGATGAAGAAAATAAGACTTTGTAAGGGATATCACTACGCAAGTAAATGGCAACACCCCCGGCTCTTTTCCCTGTACGATCGTTGCGAATTAAAATATAGCCAGGTAAACAGTAAAAAGTAGAGGGAAGTTCAGGTTTTAGCCAACTTTCGGACACTAAAACAGCATGCAAAGTAACGTCAGAAAATAAATTCAATATCTCAGAATGGTGCTGAGGAATGCTCTGAGCATTGACATGACATACGTTAAAGCACTTGTCAAATCGCTGGCACTCACTACTCAGAAAATCATTTACGGACAGAGAGTCGTTAAGAGTTGAAAAAGACGTGGAAGAACAAGAATAAAATGAGTCGTCGTCAGACATAATTATTACGCAGGTAATTTAAAAATATAATATAAGCAAAAAAAATAATAGATAATATAATAATGTTAAATAAAAATTCACTAAAGAATTAATTGCATAACCTGCCGGCAGACTGTTCACAAAACAAATCTAAAAACTAATGCGCGTTTCCGAACGTAACTGAACGCAATACGCCGTAGACAGTGACAACTGACAGACAAGTGACAGCGACATATCAAAGCAAAAATAATGACTATCAAGAACAAAGTCGGTACACGTTAAATCGGTTAAATAAATGAATATAGTGCAAAGATTACTAATAAGTATGATATAGTCACTGTGACGTGCTCCCACTGCCCAAAATCGGCGAACAAAAACAAGCTATATGAATGAACAATTACGCAAAAAGGAAATGACAAAATTATAAGAGTAAACAAAACAAGTCAAGTTACTTCTTCCTTGCCAACCTCCTTGACCGAGTGTGTGCCTGCGCCGGTGCCGGGCTAGTATTATTCGAGCCAGGGTTAAAATCCGGCAGAACCACCTGATCCAGCGACTTGCCATGCTCCGCACCCAGCGCGTTGACTTCCTCAACAGTGAAGACACGACGACGTTTGCCATTAGGGAGTTTGACGTTAATGTTTCCATCCATTGTCCACACATTAGTCACACCAAACAACTTACGAGCTGTTGCAAAAGCAGACTGCCGCCGACGAGTGAGGTACTCGGACACTACATAAGAGGTGCCCTTCAGCTTGGTCTTGGTTTTCCAGATTTGGCCCCTAATAGCAGACTCCATGAACCGAAGCAGGATTGGTCTAGAGTGACCTTCTGAAGCTGTACCCAGCCTGTGGCATACTGTTAGTGAAGATGGCACCAGATCAGCGATGCCCAGCTTATCCTGCAGAAGGGATGCCACACTCTCCGGGAGCCTCTCACCAGGTTTCTCAGGCACACCGCCAAGCAGCAAGAACTTTTTCCTGTGACGCATCTCTATGACATCAACACCCCTGCTCACCTCAGCAATCTGCAGCTGCAATGCACTGAGGACACTGCACACATGCTCTTTGAATGTTGAGAAATCCTTGTGAAGCCCGCTCAAGTCCGCTCCAGCTGATGAAATCTTCAGATGTTCTTCAAAGTCAGCCATCCGCCGGTTGAGGGATGTAATAGCCAAACGCTGTGTCTCCGCAATGTCAGCTATTGAGCTCATGATAGTGGCTTAGCGCTAAAGTGCAAATAGTCAGTGAGGTCAAAGTTCAAGTGACAGCTCAAGCCAGCAAGTAAATGCAATAACCACTGTTTAGGGCATGATATGTTACTGCCCACACAATATGTACTTAAGTGTATGTTAATATAAAATACTAGGTAAGAATATTAATTAAAATATTGAAAAATCTATTAAAATTAAAATAAATGATTTGGGAATATGTGTTTACTTTTTTGCGCCTACCCACCAAAATCACGGGTTCCGTACCATTATTGCAAAAAACGGCAAAAAAAACTCGATTTTTGTATGGGAGCCCCAATATTTATTTTATTCTGTTGAAGTATTTGTTGTTATAGCGGCAACAGAAATACATCATCTGTGAAAATTTCAAGACCCCATATTAGATATAAGCGACGCCAAAAACCATGAAAATGACACCCATATCGAAAAGCGGTCAAATTTTCGTCGGCGCCATCTTGTATTTTGGTTTTGACCCCTTATTCGATATAAGCGACCCCAAAAAACATGACAATGACACCTGTGACGAAAAGATGCCAAATTTTCGTCGCCGTCATCTTGTATTTTGGTTTGACCCCGTATTCGTCATACATACATACAAACCGGTTCAAATCATAAATCTCCTCCCACCCATCCACTTCTAACCTTCACCGCCGCCAGTTTAACCTTACCCATCCAAATCCTAACCTTACTAAGAGCTGCTTAAACCCACCCATCCATTTCTCAACCTTGTCAACAACTGCTTAACAACACCTATTCAAATCCCGATCATACCCAACATAATTTCTAAATCACATTCTAATAATAAAAGGACACTCAAACATGCTTTTATTTCGGTCCGGTAAAATATTAAACTCCTTTCGATCAAGACTATATATACTTACGATACGACTCACGCATGCACACTACAATCTTTTCTATTACTTTTATCGTATTTATTTTTTGCAAAAAAGCGATACGTTCGTCCTTCCACGAGCGCTTCTGAGCGCGGAATGATAAGCTTCGAGTGCAAAATGTATGAAGAAGTCGGCAAGTATTTTTATTTTAGCTAATTATTAAAATATATATTGATTTGGGTAAAAAATAATTATCTGAACCTGTAAAGGACTATATGTACCGCAATTTTTTTATAATTTTGAAGATAAAAAATGCTGTAAAATTAACTAAACTGGGACCTATTCGGACCCTACTTTTTTAATATTTTTGCGATTATCGTGATGGGCAAAACGTATTTGTGCGAAAATTTTGTATGATGTCATGCAATTTTTCTGATGCCAATCTGGAGCTGAATATATTATCTTTAAATTAAGACCATGATATCTTCACATCTGTGATTGCATATACATTAAAATTGTACCTGAAAAGCACTGTTATTTGTAGAAAAATGTAATAGCGTCCTTAATGGTTGCTTGTCACGGTTTGGTGGTCTGTGTTCTAAGATTTGGTGTAGTATTTTGGGGTAATTGTTCTGAAAGGAAGTCTATATTTAAAGCCCAAAAGCGCTGCATGAGATCCATTTTTAATCTCAAGACCACAGACAGTTGCATTCCTTTTTTCAAGAAAGACAAAATATTAACTTTTTCTAGTTTATACATTCTCGAAGTAGCTATTTTCGTTAAAACTAACCAGCATTTATTTCCTACAATGAATGAAACGAGGATGCGAACTACTGCCATGAGATCAAAATATCAGAATCTATTGTGTACTGGTAGATATAACACTGCTTTGCTTAAAAAAAACATTATTGGTATGGCCCCTATTATATTTAACAAATTGCCAAATTGTATTAAGAATCACCCTTTAATAAAATTCAAGAAACTCCTATCGACGTTGCTGACAGAGAAATGTTATTACTCTGTTACCGATTTTATAAATGATTAATTGTAATATTTGCTTCTACCTCATTTATTATGTAAATTATTATGTAAATAATTTTAGACTTAGCTGATTCATTTTGAATTTAAGTACTAATTAAATTAATTTAATTTTTGTTTCTAAATTATCTGTAAGTTAACCACTATTTTTGTATGCCAACAGGCAGAATGTACTGGGAATATATCTGAAACTAACACCATTATTGTAATACCTGCATTCTATACAAATAAATACATAATTATTATTATTATTTCCTTTATTTAATTTCTTTTCTTATTAACTAAATTTTTAAATATTTTTATAAAACACAAAATTAAAAAAACATTTAAAAATATAGAAAATAGAGGCCCACCGGTATCGGGAACAGGGTCCAAGCTACCTACTATTATTATTATAATGCCGTATTAATCACTTGGTCCTTAACAGATACAAGTAGTAAATGTTACTAGCTGTAACCTGCTTGATGGGACCTCAATCCCAACATATATTAGACTAGCTGACCCCCGGGGCTTCGCTCCCGTCAATTGGCTACCTACCTAACCATACCTACTCTACCCACCTACCCTATCTACCCTACCCTACCCCACCTACCATACCCTACCTACCCTACCCTGCCTACCCTACCCTACCCTACCTACCCAACCCTACTTACCCAACCCTACCTACCCTACCCTACCTAATCAAGTAGTACATATTTGTTATGTGTCATCAATAGTTTTCTCAGCGCACGCCAAAGAATGAATTTTATATGCAACATTTTGCTACTTTGGGTTACATTATTGCAATCTTCATAAGAATCTCTATTTTTTTGGTCATGGTGGCTTCCACTTAAAAGGTAGACATATGCTGTCAAGAACTTTTATTTAGAACTATTTAAGACAAACAATCCTATGGTACATTATATTTGTGTATCTCCAACGGTTTAGGCAGCGCACGCGAAGATATCTCTCAGAGGTTTTTTTCTGACTTACTTGGTATTTATCGTTATATTATAATCAAATTACAAAAAATCATTATAAATTATAACCTATGTGTTATTCTGATTTATAACCTATATTACTGTAAAGTTTCATCCAAATCGGTTTAGTAGTTTTTTCGTGAAAGAGTAACAAACATACATACATCCAGCCTCACAAACTTTCGCATTTATAATACTAAGACGACGACTAACGCCAACGACCTTGAGGGAACAAAACGCGTACTCGTTTCACACCCGCGCGACCCAAAATTTAGTAGATTTTTGTACTTTCCTTATTATTCTATGAATTTAAGAAAAAAGCTTCAGATGAAAATGTAGATAATTAAATTGTCTTTGAGATGGTGTCGATTTAATTAAAATACGCCCAGCGGTTTCGGTGTGATTGTCGTGTTTTTGTTTGTTTTAGACATAATTTTACAAATTAATTACACTATGTTATACGAAAAAAACTCATAATTTTCTTAGATTAAATTATTAAGAAAATGGTCTAATGTAACATATATTTTTGCCAAAAAATAACGACTAGTCGTTTAGACGTGATTCTCATTTTAAAATCGGCTACTCAAGGTAATTGGCGCCTTAAGTAGGAAGTAGCACTAAGCAGTTTGCCTTTATGGTATTTTTTATAGTTTCTAAACTTGCAGTGGAGACTGATGTATATTCGAAGTGATGATAATGGTGAAGGAGCATTTCCTTTCACAATTATTAGACTCCTTTCTCTTTGATACTTTTTAACCGACTTCCCAAAAAGGAGGAGGTTCTATGCTCGACATTGTGTTTGTTTTTTTTTTTTGTTTGTTCACCGATATCTCCGTCAATTATGGACCGATTTTGAAAATTCTTTTTTGTTTGGAAAAGTATGTTTTGAAATTGGTTCCATTTTAATTGAAAGCGAAGATCTGATGAGAAGAAGAACTTCGAAGATATACAACGGAACTCTTCAATAAATAACGGCAAATCTCTCGGGATTGCTGCAATCGCATGTTTGTTTATTGTTTATACCATTTCATAACATAACATCACGCCATCATGCTCTTAACGGGTACGCAGATCTCTCATTTCACTGGTTATGTTCAAGTTTAATGATATTCGCGAAATCTATTCTGGCGTTATAGGTACCTTATTAAACAACTTGCCTATTAGTTAGGTACAACTAAAAAGTGAAGAAAAATAAAAAACTTTTTTCCAAAAAAATACTACTAGTTTTTTTGTTATTTAGTATATTATTTATTAGTATAGAATGTATTTTATGTTATTATGTCTAAGTATTATTATTTAAGATATATTGTACACTGACAACCCTAAATTCCACTCCTCTCGTTCAGTCCACCCAAAGTGGCGACGCCTCGGGGAGGCCTATGTCCAGCAATGGACGTCTTTCGGCTGAAATGATGATGGTAAGCCCGGAGTCTAGATTGGTGCCCGATAGATGGCCATAGGCTCATTTCTATTACATAGAAGCTTGATATAACTGGTGAAATGTTTATATTACTATATCTCTCTGCCTTACCCTTCGAGGAGTACAGCTTGATACATAATTAAGTTATTTAGAACTCGATTACAAAAACCTCTTCCATACATCGTCACAGTGTATTTACCTGTAGATAAACAGTTTTACATAATAACATACATCATTAGTCCGCCTGCATAATATTCATAACGATGTGCACACCTCACAGGCGCTCTTGCAGAAGTGTTTAGAACGCTAAGCTATGCTACTATACTGTGATATAGAATATGTACGCTAACAGAAAAAATGTTGACTTTTTTAATTTATTACTTTTTAGTCAGGTTTTTTTTTCGAATTACTTTTTAACATGTAAATGGTATATTTTAAACTTTTTTCCCTTTTCCATTTTTTGCGAGTGAAGTAAGGTGAGGAGTAGGAAGTGAGATGCGGTTCCAGGCTGCTAACCTACAGACGCACACTGAAAGGATAGTTGCTTTCGTCAGTAGGCTGGGCAGCCTTTTGTGAGGGGAACACTACTTGGGCCCCCGACTACCTGCGGTGCACCGTGCCTCGGATCCCGCTACCCTCCGCGTCCACCAGACTCCAAATATGTCCCTAACAGCGCACGTCAGGCTAGTCTGCCTGCAATGGAACCTCCTTCTCAACCCATCACCTGAAGTGGCTACACCGAGCATCATACCGGAACACGGCTAAGCCGCGTGGCAGTACGAATTTGCCCGGTGGGTAGTCGCATGCCTTCGGCCGAAGCCTACCACCCGTTAGTGTCACCTGATTAGCAACACCTGGGGACCACGTGTAGGGTATCGTAAAGTGTTCTTTCTTACGAACGTGGGTGACTCGGCCCTCTAACATTCAAATAAATATACCTTACTGCCCGTGTTCCATGTTACTCGGGGTCGGTGTAGTCGCTTCTTTATCCATTCCATCCTATCCACCGTCACGATATCACTCCCTTTTCTCTCCTCACAAAACCCATCTAACTTTTCTTTGGCCGTCCACTCCCTATCCATCGATCCACATTTATATTCATAACTCTATAATATAGACAAGAATGTTTGTCTTAATTAATTGCACTATTCATGATAATATTTCAAAGACGAAACTGTTTCTTTTTCTTGAGAGGTGTTCAAATTCTAGTGATTATCGAATATAAAGTGGATTATAAGTGGGTTTCGAATTAAACGAGCTGTTGGACATGATAAGCACATTAATTTGAGAAGCTTATTATGGATTAAACTGAATTATTATTTAGACTATAAAAAAAATACATACATACGAAGAGAATCCAGTTAAAGACATTATACGACCAAATTGAAAACTTTACTAAAGACATACCAATCTTTAAATTTAAACCTATATGTATTGATACAATTAAAAACGCGTTCAAAAGTCTCAATATAAAGAATACTGAAGACTTGTGGGGGATATCCGTTAGGGTTCTTGGAGATATTATTGACTCAATTGCTCCTGTCCTAACAGGCATATTCAATCAATGTTTGGACAGCGGCACTTTTCCTGACTTAATGAAACACAGTAAAGTAGTACCAATTTTCAAATCAGGCTGTAACCTTCCTAATGTGATCCTTCTAATTATAGACCTATATCCGTGCTGCCAGCATTGAGTAAAATCTATGAAAAAATCATGCTGGAACAGATGTTGTCTCACTTCAATTCAAATGGGATCCTGCATAGTCAAAAGTTTGGTTTCACGAAAGGTAGGCCGACAACGGACGCGGGAGTAAAACTCATCAGCCACATCTTGGAGGCTTGGGAGAGGTCCCAGGATGCCATTGGCATTTTCTGTGATCTCTCAAAAGCTTTCGACTGCGTCGACCACAACACACTGATCTGTAAATTACACCACTACGGAATTCGTGTAAAATCTGCTGATCTCGTGCTTTCCTTTTTATCAAACAGACAGCAAAAAATAAATGTTAATGGGGCGACGTCCTCCGGGTCTCTAGTCAAGATGGGCGTGCCCCAAGGTTCAATTCTCGGCCCTTTCCTTTTTCTTGTTTACATTAATGATCTCCCTTTTATGATGGCCAAATTATCGAATATAATTCTATTTTCTGATGATACTTCGCTAATTTTTAAAATAGATAGGCAAGATACGGATGTCTTAAATGTCAACGAAAGTCTAATTGTTCTCTCAAAATGGTTCGCAGCTAACAATCTTTTACTGAATGCGAAAAAAACAAAATGTCTAAAGTTCTCTTTACCAAATGTACCACAAAATGACCTAAACTTTAATCTTGACGGCAAAAATCTTGAAGTTATAACGGAAACTGTATTCTTAGGGATTACTATCGATTCAAAATTGCAGTGGGGCATTAGAACTCTTTCGGGTAGGTTAAGTTCGGCTGCATATGCAGTAAGGAAAATAAGGCAGCTAACCGATGTAGCTACAGCTAGGTTAGTATACTATGCTTATTTCCACAGTATTATGTCTTATGGCATTCTGCTGTGGGGATCAGCAACAGACGTTGACTCAATTTTCATCCTACAAAAGAGGGCAATCCGCGCAATCTATAAAATGGGTCCTCGCGAGTCCCTCAGAGAAAAATTTAATGATATCGATATACTGACTCTACCTTCACTTTATATTTTGGAATGTATTTTGTATGTCCGTAAAAATCGGGGGCTTTTCAAAACTAGAAGCGACTTCCATAATTTAAATACCCGCAGTAAGCACGAAATTGTAATACCCAAATTCAGATTAACGAAAACTAGCAAGTCTTTTCTTATAAACAGTATACGCTTTTATAACAAGTTGCCAAAGTCAGTTATAGAACTGACCGATGGAAGGTTCAAAAACTACATCAAACGTATCCTTATTAAAAAAGCATATTATAAAATCAAGGACTACGTTGAAGATAAAAACATTTGGCCTTAGCTCCTTCTGCGCATGCAGCTTCCCTGGTAACTTGTAAACGGCACAAATATGTGGATGTCTCTAACTATTCTCAATCTCATTTTTCTTTTAATTAGACTTTTTACAATGGTTTTCAATCATCTTTGTAGCCCTTTGCTAAGAATAGTTACAGCACTGATAACAAAATTTGTGCCACATGTTAAATTTAGTCTTGTTATACTTATTTTTATTTATCTTTGTATAGATTCTTTTACTGATTGTTTTGTGAATGTGTGAACATTGTAGGCCTTCTAGATGCTAGTTAACATTTGTTAACTTTTTTATAAAATATATAATCTTTTTATTTTATTTTTTTAGTTTCTTACGACTTATTGTCATAAGTCGGGCCTAAGTTGTCCCCCCAAATCTAAGTACTAATGCTGTAACATGGAAATATTGTTAAACCAAACCATTTTTAAAAGAGTAACCATGGAGTTTCTTGCCGGTTCTTCTCCATAGGAAACGACCAACCCGAACCGTGCACCTTTTGTCGACGTTTTATAAGTGCCCATGTAAGCCTATGTGAAATAAAAAAATTGATTTTGATCTTGAATGAAGTAAAAACAGGCCAAGTGCGTGTGCGACTTCGCACATTTAGGTTTCCGTTCCAAACCACAAAAAAAGTTACTATTAATAGAAAAACCGGCCAAGTACGAGTCAAACTCGTGCGCCGAGGGTTCCGTACGTATCAAATTTAGCTTAAATATTGTCGGGGGTCAGGTTTCAGGATGTCTACAAAAATAACAACAATTAAAAGATTGAAACCCATAACGTGCCATATAGCCTTATGGGTAGTTTACTAAAATAAATAAAAAAGGGTATAAAAATACAGATACACACATTTTGACCAAGGTGTTTGTTAAGTTAGGGCTTGTAGATTTAGGGCTTGTAGATTTAGGGCGTGTACGTGTAGAAGCTTGGCTCTACATGAGATCTGATAACTTTTTGATAGTGCGAGCCATAAGGCGAGACTCAAGACCATCTTAGCAACATTCTACATAAAAATGTTTTTGATGGGATTTCATTTCTTTTTGTAAGTTTCTTTGCCATTTTTTTTTTAATTTAGTTATTTTACTCCATCTACTTATTTAAAGGATGGGGTTGATTTACTAAAAATCATGAAATACCTATGTATTTTATTATTTATAAAAATCCCATAATAAATTTTCGGATCACTAGCATCAAAATTTGCGGCATTTTCATTCAAACTTTCATCCCCTAGTTTAAGGGCTTGGGGGTAAAAGTTCCAAGTTTTAGAATTCTTTTTTTGTTTTTGTGCTTATACTAACTTACATACCAAATTTCAGTTTTCTAGGACTTCAGGAAGTACCCTAACAATTTTAATGATCATCAGTGAGTGAGTCGGTGACGAAATCGAGTTTTATTTAGATATCTATAAAAACTGAAGTATAAGAGCTATGCAATTGAAACTTTATATCTTTAATAAGTCTACTATTAAAATCATATCTCGAGAATTTTGTTTATCTGGTATAATCCAAACCCAAGTTATGAGGGTTCAAAAAAACGACGAAGCGCTTCGAGAAAAAGTAGGTACCGCCCCTGTGCTTCGCTGGGCTCGTCTTGGCGGGGAAACTACCGTGCCTCCAGATAATAACTAGTAAATTGCGGACGGAAGGACAGACGGACATGGCGAAACTATAAGGGTTCGTTGTTGACTACGGAACCCTAAAAAACATCGGAAATGTCAAAACGCTGTAAATTTATAAATTGTGCTACTGCAGCTTTATTATCTGCGTTGTTTTTTTTTTCTACCTTGTTAATTGACATGTCTATTACCTATACCTATTATATAGACAAAGATACAGATAGAGATGGACATAATTGCCTCTATTGACGGTGTCTGAGTCAATAATAAGATTTAAGGGACAATGCTGACATTGAAAGGGAACGGAGGGCTCTTTCCGATCGTGCAGGTTTGCACATTGTACTGCAGAAATAAACGTGACGCTCTTTAGAGCATTCTGTACCACCTCAAACACTTGCAGCCTGTGGGATAAGTATTCACGGGCGTCATACTTATCACAGCCCTTCGTGTCCAGTATAATAACGCGTTCAGAAAACTGATAGGGTTGCCTTGTAGTGCGTCAGGGATGTTTCCGGCGGCGCGTTTGATTTTACGCGACAATGCAATTGCGCGCAACATCAGTGGTGGCCCGGGTTATGGACAGCCCTAACAGGGTTCTGAAAATGATTGCTGACAGAGTGGACTGTTCACTGACGTGACTAATATTAGTTCACTGCTTTAAGTTACAGACGTCACCGTATCGTGTTGTTTACTAATACTTAGTTTTAATGCACATTGTTACTAACCCTTTAAGAGTCTTCGCTCGAAATAAAGATTAAGAATTTGAATTTTATCGCCATAACAAAATTGGTTATTGGTGGCTAAGTTTTATAGATATAGACGTATCTAGATTTTCGCGAAAACTTGAAAGTATCATAATTTACCTTAATTTTCAACTTTTTAAATCTTTTGTAATTTTTCCTTTATTTGTGCTGTAAGAACTTACTTTTTGCCAAATTTCGTGATTCGAGGTCAACGGGAACTACCATATAGGTTTTCGACCCCAAAACCTATGGGTTACTGCCGGTTGACCTAGAATTGTCAATTTTGGTTAAAAGCAAGGTCTTATAGCACAAGTAAAGGGAAAATGCCGAAAAATAAAAAAAGTTGAAAATTAAGGTTAATTTTGGTACTTACAAGTTTTCGCGAAAAGCTACATTTGCTTATATCTTTTTATCGTGGTGACTCAGGGCCTTGGTTTTAATACACCTAATAGCGATTATAGACTTCAGTATTTGGTATAAATTTCAACTTGCTAGGTCCACCCGTTCCTGAGAAAATCGGTGGTGACACACGGACAGACAGACAGACATACGGACAGACGGACAGACGGACAAGAAAGTGATATTATAAGGGTTATTTTTTTTACCTTTTGAGGTACGGAACCCTAAAAAATAGGACATTTCAAATAAAAATCAGATTTATAAATATCTAATTGATTTTTTTAGTAAAGGATATGTAATAATAAAAATTATCACTAAATTTGAAGTATATGAGGTCAATGGGAAGTTAAAAATTAGTCGAAACAAAATTTTGAAAAAAATGCTGATGTTGGTAGCTTCTCATTCCTTTGTTAGCCAATATATTTTAGAACAAAAAGTTTAGCATTTATCGACTCATCGAGTTCTAAACAACGATACCCCACTCGATGGTGGAGGTTTTTTTTCGTGACCTGCCGTTTAGCTGTATGGAAGCCCACCTTAAAAACCTTTCAAAATATATTTTGACAATTTGTATGGATTTGGGTCAACAAGAAGCTTATACTGTGAACATTTGAAGATTGTAGCTACAACCGTTTGGCGGTAAAAGCTATCTGACAGATGACAGACAGACAGACGGACACGTGGGTGACAACAATATGGCTCCGTTTGGACCCTTCGGGTACAGAACCCTAAAACTACACACAATAAATTCCAAGAGGAAGAACTGTCCACTGCTTATTACTGCACTGTTGCTAAATTACTCGTATGATAACTGTTCATTCTTATTTGTTTAACCAACTGCCCAAAAAGGAGAAGGTTCTATGTTCGATTATGTTTTTATATTGTGTGTTCACCATCTGGTGAGATAGTGGTCAAAGGTCAAACGCGAGCCTAGCAATTATAAACATAACAATATATGAAAATAAATATATGATCACATGCCCTACACCAAGTTATTAATCAGGGCACCATGTATAATGCCCGGGCAATATGAACCAAGTAAATCGTATTACCTATTCTATATTGAAAATAATGTTTACAATAAAATTATTTTAAAAACAAATCTTTTTATTACTTGGCTCAATGGTTATTTCAGAAAGCCCGGTCAATTTAATTATTTCAATAGTTTTTATCATATTGCCTATTCATATTGGGCTATTTTCAAATTGCCCAGGCATTATGAATAAAGCCATATTAATCACTTGGCCCATCTATACCAATATTATAAAGAGGAAAGATTTTTTTGTTTGTTTGTTTGTTTGTACCGAATAGGCTCCAAAACTACTGGACCGATTTCAACAATTCTTTCACCGCTGGGAAGCTACTCTATCCCCGGGTGACATAGGCTACTTTTTATCCCTGTATTCCCACGGGAACGGGAACTACGCGAGTGAAACCGCGAGGCGTCCTCTAGTACCATATATAAATAGAGGCTTAGGCCTCATTTACGGAGGCGCGGGGCGTCGCGCGTCGCGTTGGGCGGTGCGGACCGCACTAAATTCAAACATATGGCATTGTATTAGAGCGTTTATGGAGAAGCGATGGCGTTTACGTAGAAGCGATGTGACGCGAGACGCCACGCTGCACGCGACGTGCAACGCCCCGCGTCTCGGTAAACGAGGCCTTAAGCTACTCTCAACGTCTACAGCACAACCACGTATACGCTCATACCATGTCCCAGTAAACCAGCCGCTTGTTAGCGAAACTTCACAAATAACAAACTAACTCTACGCTCATCCAAAAATGTTTCCCTGCGAAGTAACGCCGCGCCGCATTCTGTCTGAATATATAACTACGATCTGACGGCAGCTCTGATCTACCCGGAAATAGGACCTGTCTTCTGTCTATCTAGCTAAATCTTCAGCCTGCAGAAAATATAAGAGAAAACTGTTTTGTGATGTTTTTAATTGGATAGGACTGTTGAAGTTGATTTGATTGTAAGTGGATGAAAGTATCATCTTAATGCTATATAAGCTAGTCATCATTACAGCCAGAAGACGTCCACTGCTAAACATAATGCATCCAACTGTCGCCACAACGACCGGCAGCCTTATTGCGTAAGTGAATTCGGCAAAGGGAAAAGATTATGAGCAATCGACCAATCACATAGACAAAAACATTTCATCTCAGCATGTGATTGGTAGAATGTTTATACTCTTTGCCTTGCCGAATTCACATACGTAATAAGGCTGCAGTTCTGTGCGTCTCGCATCCAGAAGATTTCCGCAGCCTTAACCAAGTCATCCACCGAATGTGAGGCCTTCCAATGGTGCGTCTTCCAATACTCGATCGCCACTCCAGAACTTTACGGTTCAATCAACTCTACCTTGTAATATAACTCGCGCCTTTCTCAAAGGATTAGATAGAGGCTTGTAGTACACCCTTGTTCCGCCAATTTATGTTCTAGTCAGATGTAGTAAGGGTGATTCTAATGTCATTATCCTTATCATTTAATCGTGATTTTGTGTGTTGTGCTGTCTTTTTTTTTTATAGTTGGACTTTAAATATTTTGTGATTTCGACTTAAGCTGTTTGTCCTGACATACATTTCGTAACATAGGGCGTTTGAAACGTTTTGCCTGTTTCTAAATATAAGTGATTTGAGGATTTTTTTTATCACATGACATTTATTTTTTGGTAATAACAGCTTTAATAAAATTAAAACTAGACTAAATTATGCGGTTTTTGTAAAGGACAACAACATACACCATTTTTTTAATAATATTTTTTATGTATTTATGAAACTTTGAAATGCTCTCCTGTAAAGTGCCAAAACTGTCGCTTAATTCAAATAGCCCGTGAAACCTCGATATTATAAGTCAAAATAATGGGTTGGCGTGGGTTACCACCCTAGGAAATCACTTACCTTGAGGTTAACAATCTATCAGAAGCCAGCTATTTATTAAGTTCATTAGCCTCGCAGAAACAGAGTGTAGAAGACATCGATCTTACTTTGTAGAACCTCTAAAGCTAACCACAACTATCTGTACACAAATATCAAGTTTGAAGTAGGTATCGAAACAGCAAACCTTTCAGAGTAGACAACATTTAGTCGGTCAAGTAACTATCTCTTAAGTTTTCTATTTGTAACCACAACCCAAACTAAACAAATAGTTTACCTGCAAAGAAACTAAGTCTTCGTTAACAGAAAGCCATAAAACATAATTATAAGTGACTTACAAACTTCATGAATAAGTGGTACGCTTCTCGCAATGTATTTTGCAAACCTCGGGGCAGTTAATTTAATCAAGGGAGAATTACGGCCCCTGGCTACGCACTGCAGCCGCGGAGCTCAGGGGCCGGTAAAACCCACGTGATGGAAAAATGTGGCTTCTTAAGACAATGGCGTGATGGATGGCACAATCGATGGTGGTAGGGTGTCGATGTGTTTGGCAATAATAGAAGCTTTCTTAAGGCCAGTGACCGGGTTGAATGTCCCTTTGTTTTGTTCAGTACAGGTTCATTATTTTGTTGCCTGTAATAAGTTGTTGAAAGGGTTTATCAGTTACAAGAAAGACGCTGATTGTTTTACGGAAAACAACATCTCAGCGTCTCGGCTAATTTGTTTGCGATGTTTAAAATAAACTCGTAAATTGTGGGTACATAATGTAACTTTTGTTGAGGAAGGTTATACCAGTTTCAAATTAAGGTAGAGTGCCCTATTCAAAGATGCATGAAAGAAAAGGAAACAGGTTAATTTTTAATTGTTTAATGAAATTTTCAATTAAAATTTGAAGGGCGGCTGCTGCTTGTGCAGAAAATATCAAACGGCGCTAATAAGTAAGGAATAATATTATTGTTTGAGCCATTTTGGGTTGAAACAACAAACATATACACATATTTGGGGGTCCATGGAGTCCGAGTGCTCATCCAGTGTTCCGAGACATCAATAAACAGTTAGTCGACTCTTTACGTGATAATTTTTTTCATTGGCAACAATGTGAACAAGTTTTTGACACCCAGTGATAAATAAATGATTTTATTTCTGTAAGTTGGTTTGTACAAACACTTTTACATGTCGAACATATTTTTAAAACTAGATGAGGTCGGCGTTTCCTATCTGACTACTCTGAGAAGAAAGGCCGAAACAAACTCAGAGGTCACAGTCTCTTTTAAAGTCCTGACAAAATCTTGATTAGATCATGTGAAGACCATGTAGGCTGATGTCTGAAATGGTCTTTTGAGGAAAGAACCAGCCAGATTGAGTGGACCTGTCCAGTCAGTGCACGCATTTGTCAATAACCGAGCAGCTCAACTCAGAATTTAAGGAGCTCAACGATTCGACGAACAATACCAAAGAAAGGACATTCGGGTAGGCCGCATAAACTACTCAAACTGCCAGACCATGATTAAAAACTAACCAACAAACAAACTACCACAAAGAAATTATAAATTTACTAGATTCTGATCATTGCGGGCAGAGGATTACTATACCAAACCAAAGCAACAAAGTGGCTAAAAAGGATATCACTGTTAACCCCAAAACTGCAAGTCGCTTGGCAGCTTTTAAAGTTAAACTCATTAATAAATTACCAATTTTGTCAATTGATGCTGATCCTAATCATCTATATGATGATTTTTTTAGTATATACTGTAAACAATTTAATTCGACCTTTATTCCCAAGACTATCTCCGTTAATAGTAACGCATCATTCAGTGATTGGGCTACCATTGGTATTCATAAGAGTAGAACACGGCTTTATGAGCTGTACAGTGAAAGGACTTATGTAAACACTGCTGAATTTAATTTATATGTTAGAAATTATTCAAAATTATTTAAAAAAGTTTGTTGTTTGGCCAAGTCGCGTTATTTGAGCTCAAAGATTAAAAACAGTAGTAATGTTATTAAAACGACTTGGAATATTATTAATAGTGAAACGGGAAGATCTGGTAACCGAAATATTGACTACGGCCTGTCTATTAATGGCAACATCATAAAATCAGACTCACAAGTCGCAGTGGCCTTTGAAAATTTCTTTTCAGATATTCCCGTTTCAACGACTAAATCCTTAAACTCATCACCTTCTGTTGCTGAGTCTTTGCTAAAAGAAAATGTTAACGTTTGCGATTCGGAATTTCTTTTTGAACATATTACTTGTAAAGACATAATTAAAACCTTTCACACTTTAAATGTTAAAAAGACTGCAGATCTGTGGGGTCATTCTGTAGAAGTTGCTAAGTCTATTATTGACATTGTCGCACCTAGTTTAGCTATTATCTTTAATAATTGTATCGACTGTGGGGAGTTTCCCGACCTTATGAAAAATAGTAAAATAATACCTTTGTTTAAATCAGGTAGTACATCAGACCCTACAAATTATAGACCTATTTCAGTACTACCTACGTTTAGCAAAATATTTGAGAAATTAATTTTAGAGCAATTGCAAAGATTTTTTAATAAACATAAATTATTACATACCAAACAGTTCGGTTTTACAAGGGGTCGTTCAACTACTGATGCCGAACTGTGTGTTGAACTTTTAGGACATATTTATAATGCATGGGAAGATAAGTGCGATGCCTTGGGAATCTTTTGTGATTTGTCCAAGGCATTTGATTGTGTTTTTCATGAAACGCTAATCAGGAAACTCCGCCACTACGGGATCCGGAACAGCGCTCTGGATCTTCTTACTTCATATTTGAGTAATAGGATTCAGACCGTTGACGTTAATGGAAAAAGATCTCCTGGATCTATGGTAACAATGGGAGTCCCACAGGGCTCGATTCTTGGTCCTTTCTTGTTTCTTATTTATATTAATGACTTGCCTTACCTCATAAAGGATAACCATGATATAGTGTTGTTTGCTGATGATACTTCACTTTTGTTTAAACTTAAACGTCAGCAGCTGGTTACTGACGATGTAAATAGCGCGATCTCAAAAGTAGTTCACTGGTTCAATGTTAATAATTTACTTCTTAATGAAAAAAAAACCAAATGCATTAAGTTTACCCTACCTCACGTTAGGCAGGTGAAAACCGATGTGTTGATAAAGGGCGAAGAATTGAATCCTGAAAATAGCACAGTATTCTTAGGCTTAACTTTGGATGCTAAGCTTCAGTGGGGCCCACATATAGATAAATTGTCAAAGAAGCTAAGCTCCGCAGCATATGCTGTTAGAAAAATTCGTAATTTAACTGACATAGAGACAGCCCGTTTAGTATACTTTAGCTATTTTCATAGTGTAATGTCGTACGGTATTCTGTTGTGGGGAAATGCCGCCGACATCCAGACTATCTTTGTTTTGCAGAAAAGAGCTGTTCGGTCAATTTATAAATTAAGCCCAAGACACTCTCTCAGAGAGAAATTTAAGGAGATTAATGTAATGACTGTGCCTTCTCAGTATATTTATGAAAATCTTTTATATGCCCATAAAAATATAAAATTGTTTAAAAAATACAGTGATATCCATAACATAAATACTAGGAATAAACACAAATTTGTAGTACCTACAACAAGGCTCAAGAAAATAGGTGGCTCGTTTAGATGTCAATGTGTACGCTTTTATAATAAGCTTCCAAGCCACGTACAACATCTAAGTCTTAATAAATTCAAATCTTTTATTAAACGTAAATTGTGCCAGAAAGCGTTTTATACAACTAAAGATTACCTTGAAGACAAAAAGGCTTGGGATTGAGCTGCTCCAATTAATTTTGTTTTTTTTATTATATTTTGCACCGTGAATTTTGTTTTTGTTTTTATGGTTTTCTTGCAATGACAAGAATATTTACTTTTTAAAGTATTATATTATTTTATATTAATTATTGTGAGTGTGAAGACTATGTGGATCATTCTTTTTTATTTTAATTTATATTTATCTTAGTTTTAATCATGGTCTGGCAGTTTGAGTAGTTTATGCGGCCTACCCGAATGTCCTTTCTTTGGTATTGTTCGTCGAATCGTTGAGCTCCTTAAATTCTGAGTTGAGCTGCTCGGTTATTGACAAATGCGTGCACTGACTGGACAGGTCCACTCAATCTGGCTGGTTCTTTCCTCAAAAGATCATTTCAGACATCAGTCTACATGGTCTTCACATGCTCTAACCAATATTTTGTCTGGACTTTAAAAGAGACTGTGACCTCTGAGTTTGTTTCGGCCTTTCTTCTCAGAGTAGTCAGATAGGAAACGCCGACCTCATCTAGTTTTAAAAAATATGTTCGACATGTAAAAGTGTTTGTATAAACCAACTTACAGAAATAAAATCATTTATCATTTAAGATAAATTTAAATAAAAACAAAAAAAAAAAATATATATCCACATAGTCTTCACATTCACAATAATTAAAATAAAATAATATAATACTTTAAAAAGTAAATATTCTTGTCATTGCAAGAAAACAAAAAAAAAAAAAAAAAAATATTTATAATAACAAAATGCATAGTGGAAAATATAATAAAAAAACAAAATTAATTGGAGCAGCTCAATCCCAAGCCTTTTTGTCCTCAATGTAATCTTTTGTTGTATAAAACGCTTTCTGGCACAACTTACGTTTGATGAAAGACTTGAATTTATTAAGACTTAGATCTTGTACGTGGCTTGGAAGCTTATTATAAAAGCGTACACATTGACATCTAAACAAGCCACCTATTTTCTTGAGGGTTGTTGTAGGTACTACAAATTTGTGTTTGTTCCTAGTATTTATGTTATGGATATCACTGTATTTTTTAAACAATTTTATATTTTTATGGGCATATAAAAGATTTTCATAAATATACTGAGAAGGCACAGTCATTACATTAATCTCCTTAAATATCTCTCTGAGAGAGTGTCTCGGGCTTAATTTATAAATTGATCGAACAGCTCTTTTCTGCAAAACAAAGATAGTCTGGATGTCGGCGGCATTTCCCCACAACAGAATACCGTACGACATTACACTATGAAAATAGCTAAAGTAAACTAAACGGGCTGTCTCTATGTCAGTTAAATTACGAATTTTTCTAACAGCATATGCTGCGGAGCTTAGCTTCTTTGACAATTTATCTATATGTGGGCCCCACTGAAGCTTAGCATCCAAAGTTAAGCCTAAGAATACTGTGCTATTTTCAGGATTCAATTCTTCGCCCTTTATCAACACATCGGTTTTCAACCTCTGTCTAACGTGAGGTAGGGTAAACTTAATGCATTTGGTTATTTTTTCATTAAGAAGTAAATTATTAACATTGAACCAGTGAACTACTTTTGAGATCGCGCTCGATCTTAGTAACCAGCTGCTGACGTTTAAGTTTAAACAAAAGTGAAGTATCATCCGCAAACAACACTATATCATGGTTATCTTTTATGAGGTAAGGCAAGTCATTAATATAAATAAGAAACAAGAAAGGACCAAGAATCGAGCCCTGCGGGACTCCCATTGTTACCATAGATCCAGGAGATCTTTTTCCATTAACGTCAACGGTCTGAATCCTATTACTCAAATATGAAGTAAGAAGATCCAGAGCGCTGTTCCGGATCCCGTAGTGGCGGAGTTTCCTGATTAGCGTTTCATGAAAAACACAATCAAATGCCTTGGACAAATCACAAAAGATTCCCAAGGCATCGCACTTATCTTCCCATGCATTATAAATATGTCCTAAAAGCTCAACACACATCAGTAGTTGAACGACCCCTTGTAAAACCGAACTGTTTGCTATGTAATAATTTATGTTTATTAAAAAATCTTTGCAATTGCTCTAAAATTAATTTCTCAAATATTTTGCTAAACGTAGGTAGTACTGAAATAGGTCTATAATTTGTAGGGTCTGTTGTACTACCTGATTTAAACAAAGGTATTATTTTACTATTTTTCATAAGGTCAGGAAACTCCCCACAGTCGATACAATTATTAAAGATAATAGCTAAACTAGGTGCGACAATGTCAATAATAGTCTTAGCAATTTCTACAGAATGACCCCACAGATCTGCAGTCTTTTTAACATTCAAAGTGTGAAAGGTTTTAATTTTGTCTTTACAAGTAATATGTTCAAAACGAAATTCCGAATTGCAAACATTAACATTTTCTTTTAGCAAAGACTCAGCAACAGAAGGTGATGAGTTTAAGTATTTAGTAGTTGAAATGAGAATATCTGAAAAGAAATTTTCAAAGGCCACTGCGACTTGTGAGTCTGATTTTATGATGTTGCCATTAATAGACAGGCCGTAGTCAATATTTCGGTTACCAGATCTTCCCGTTTCACTATTAATAATATTCCAAGTCGTTTTAATAACATTACTACTGTTTTTAATCTTCGAGCTCAAATAACGCGACTTGGTCAAACAACAAACTTTTTTAAATAATTTTGAATAATTTCTAACATATAAATTAAATTCAGCAGTGTTTACATAAGTCCTTTCACTGTACAGCTCATAAAGCCGTGTTCTACTTTTATGAATACCGATGGTAGCCCAATCACTGAATGATGCGTTACTATTAACGGAGATAGTCTTTGGAACAAAGGTCGAATTAAATTGTTTACAGTATATACTAAAAAAAACATCATATAGATGATTAGGATCAGCATCAATTGACAATGTGAGTGAGCCCCTTCCCCTTTTTATACTCGCTTTTATCACCCTGACTGCCCGAAACGTGGATCCACGTGAGATATAATTGCTTTTTAATTGTTTCGGTCATTACGGCATTCATACGATTATATAGTTTTCATATAGATACGTTTTGACGTTCATACGTGGCGGGATCGTTGTCCGATATTTGAGTGAAAAAAAAATACGACGATATAGTGTCTAAAAGCGATTCATTGAGTGTATGCATAATATATATATAATATATATAATATGCATAATACATAATGTATAGTATGGTGAGGGCTCGCGATTTCGTTTAATTAAGACGTAAAAAATACTTAATCTCCAAGAAATATTCATCCACTCACATTTTTTTGTTACTTAATAGTTTGAATCGCTAAGTTGTCAAAAAGTACTTGTCAGTAATTAGAACGTATACTTTGACAGCACACATCTGACAACTTAAAGACTATAGTTAACAAACTCAATAAAGTTTATTAACTTAGGAAAACTAAACTTTTGAGATAATGCCAGGCAAGTTTGGCGGATGTGGCAAGTTTTTTGCGTCAAGTGACACGACCAGGTGTACTAGATGCAGTGCCGTATATCACTGACTGTGCGCCGGTCTCTGTGCAAAAACTAACTCAGCTACAATATGGTGGCGTCGTGAGTGCAGAAAAAATAAGGCAAAAGGCCAGCACCAGACACCTATGGATGCGACAGGGTTGGTAGAATCGACGACGCCACTGTCAGCTGCTGCACCACCGTCAGTCACTTGTTGTGATGGGCATGGATAACGTTAGTATAATGGTCTCCGCATTGAAGCTGGTAGAGGAGGAAATGCGCACATTGCTTTGCCCGGTATTGGAGCTCCGAAAAGATGTAACTGAACTGAAGACATCCAATAACTCTTTTCATACCCGAATGGATGGAATAACGTCCAAGTTGCAGGCGGTTGAAAAGAGTCACGAAGAAGGTGCCTGTCCGTCAGCAGCTATACGTGTGGTGGAGAGCGTCGTGCAGCAGCTCAAGAGATACATCAATGATAGGGATCAGGTGTTGCTGGCTAACGACCGGGTCATTGCAAACGTACCAGAGACACAAGCAGAGAATCTCACGCTCCTTTGCCAGCGAACCCCGTCCCCGAGCTATCATGGTGCGCTTCGCCCGATGGAACCAAGAGGGAAGCCGCGCGTCGGCGCCCGCGTGGCGCTACGACAGAAAATCTCGGGATCGCTGGCAAACCGGTTCTTTGTCAACGAGCGTCTGACCAGGGGGAAAAATGTAAGCGGGTACTACAGAGTAACTATTTTAATTAGGATAGTATTTAAACGAGTGAAAATAAATTCAAATTAAAGGTGTAATACATACTGAAAATAGCTTACTGAAATACTAAGTGGGCGACAAACAGTGGGCGAATACAAATGTTTAAAACAGCGACTTGAAAATAAAAGTTTGTCGACGGAGCCCCGCTGATCGGAGATCCTTTTTCTGTCTGCAGGGTCTAAAGTAATCTAAAATGAAGATGATGACGGGAGTTAAGTTCGCTAGCACACTTCAGCTCCCGTCATCCTCTTCGAACCTAACCTATGCGTGTCGGGCGTTATCTAAGCTCCCGAGCTCGCTCTTGGACTAATTCGTAGAAAACAGATATACACACGAACTACCGCGCTGCACAGCGATGTTGCCTCGAAGGTTGTTCAGCTATTTTCAAAATAATAATATGCTAAAATAGATCAATAGAACCCCAAATACAATAATTAATATTTGTAACAATATTATTACCGCAGCCCACAAAAAACTCTTACTCAAACCGGATAAATAGTTACTTAATAATCGCCCATTCAGTATATTTTTCGCCCGGTTAATTAATTTCCCTTTTAATTATAACTACCTAAAATTACTTTATTTACAAACACTTTCTATATATTAGATAATAATTTAAGCATATTAGAACTAAAATATATAAGTATACAAAACATATTTACATAGTATAATTTTTTTTTACGAATTATAAACATAATTCTACTTTGCGCTTGTACAGCTGTTACACCTTACACAAGTTGACTTTTTTCTGATTAATCTACCTTAAATTTATTTAATAATAAAAACTATCAACCGAGAAGATATGGTGACGGACGTAAAGAATTTCACCATCCCATATCTTCCCGTGGGTGTCGTAAGAGTCGACTAAGGGGCACACCAGAGAATGGGCAGCAGCGTTCTCTGTGGACTTTACCAACAAACTGCGATCGCCAGTCCGCCTGCCAAGCGTGGCAATTATGGCAAACCCCCCCCAAATGAATAGCACACAAAATAAAAGGACCCGAGTGCCCGGCAGCCCGTCTACCCTCGGCTACGGTAGCGGTCGAGGCGATGGCGTGGCAAGGGGTGCAAAGAATCCCCGGAGTAGACCCGGCTACCCCAATAAACACCGACAACTGGACCTGGGAACATATAACACGCGAACACTCCGGACCGACGAAAAGATAGCCGAACTCGAGGAAGAGTTGAGCAGGTTACGATGGAGCATTATAGGGCTATCTGAAGTCCGAAGAGAGGGAGAGGACTCGATAATCCTCAAATCCGGTAACCTGCTCTATTTCCGAGAGGGTGACCGGCAGTCCCAGGGTGGTGTCGGGTTTATCGTCCACAAGTCCCTTGTGAACAACGTGGTGAAGATCGACAGTGTGTCGACCAGGGTGGCGTACCTTATACTCAGAATACCCGCAAGATATTCGCTGAAGGTCATACAGGTCTACGCCCCGACCTCGGCACACCCCGACGACGAGGTAGAGACCATGTATGAGGATATCTCTAGAGCCATGCATGGTTCCAAAACTTACTTCGCCGTTGTCATGGGGGACTTCAACGCGAAACTGGGCAAACGAGACGAGGATGAGCTGCAAGTAGGGCAATTTGGAGTTGGACGTCGGAACCACCGGGGTCACCTACTGACCAGTTTTATGGAGAAGGAGGGCCTCTACATGATGAACTCCTTCTTCAGAAAGCGTGAGCACAGGAAGTGGACCTGGCAAAGCCCCGATGGTGCAACTAAAAACGAGATCGACTTCATCATGTCAACCAAGAAGCAAATGTTCAATGATGTCTCTGTGCTCAACTCGTTAAAAACCGTGCGCAATCACCGTATGGTAAGAGGCACATTGAACATTAATATCAAGCTTGAAAGGTCTCGACTGATGAAGTGCACGCTCCGTCCAGCGCAGATCCAGGTCCAAAACCCCGAAACCTTTCAACTCGAACTCCAGAACCGTTTCGAGTGCCTAGGGAGCTCCGTGGACGAATACAGTGATGGGTTCGTGGAAGCTGTCCATACGGTCGGGTCTAAGTTTTTCAAGACCCGCCGTACAGATAGGAACAAAAAGCTCTCTGATCCTACTCTCAAGCTCATGAAGGAGAGGCGTGAGGTAATCCTGCAGTCTTCAGACGATGCGCTGAAATACCGGCAGCTAAATAGACGGATCTCAAAGTCCTTGAAAAGCGACATCCGCCGTTTTAATACCGAGCGTATTAAAGACGCGATTGAGCGGAACAAGGGCTTCAAGGTCTTTGCAAGAAATCTGTCTATTGGGCAGAGCCAGCTCGCGAAACTGAAGACCGATGATGGCAGGATCGTATCCGCCAAACCAGAGCTTCTGAGGGAGATCGAGAGATTCTATGGGCAGTTGTACACGTCAACCAGTAAACCCGTCGCGAATCTAGCGAATGACCCTAGAGCTAGATTGACCCGACACTATACCGAAGACATTCCGGACGTCAGCCTGTATGAGATTAGGATGGCTCTGAAACAGCTAAAGAACAACAAGGCACCAGGTGATGACGGAATTACGGTCGAACTCCTGAAGGCGGGTGGAAAACCAGTACTTAAGGCCCTTCAGAAGCTGTTTGATTCCGTCATACTTGAGGGGAGGACGCCACAGGCATGGTGCAGGGGTGTGGTGGTACTCATACACAGGGGTGACAATGCCTTACTGAAGAACTATAGGCCCATCTCACTTCTTAGCCATGTCTACAAGCTGTCACATTCACATGCTTAATAAGCATCTGCACTTTCTTGTGAGTCACTATAGTGACAAACTTGTTTTTTTTGACATCAACATTTTTGTTGATAAATTAAAGTCGACAGGCGATACTTTGTATCTGCCTCTTAGGGTAAGACATCAAATAGCTCGGCTATTATCTTATACAATAAACTCAGACATAAGTAGTATGTCGAAGTATCCAGTTATTATTGATATTAGTAATAGTACTAATTTAAAGATGGTCAGTACCTTGAATAACGTTAGCAAAAATGCTATTAATATTTATTCTTTAAACTAGTTGATAGGACAAGGGAGGGTATCAATAACGGAATAGTTACGAGTATATCCACCATCAAAAAGGTACCTTCTTGCTCGCAAAAAAATAATTTAAAAAAAAGGTCTGAGCAGAATTCTCTGAAATTATTTCACCAAAATATTCAGGGTTATTCTTCAAAGGAATTAGAAATCGAACTGTTTTTAGAAAAAACAATGTTTGATATTGTTTGTTTCACTGAGCATTGGCTGAAAGATTACGCAATGCTAATCAATTATGAAAATTATACTGTGGGCAGTTGTTTTAACAGAAATATTATGTTGCGTGGGGGTTCACTTATATTAATTAAAAATGGTATTAAATCAAAACCTCGTAAAGATATAGTAGACCTCTCAGTTGAACATAGTGTTGAACTGTCCTGTGTTGAGCTGGATAAGCATGTCATAGTGTGCGTCTACAGACCCCCTAATTATAAGAACTACTCTATATTCGAGTCAGTGATGGAAGATGTTTTGGCAAAACTCGCAATGGGTAATAAACTAGTAATTGTCTGTGGTGACTTTAATATTAATATTCTAGAAGATAATTCAGATAGAAGTAGGTTATTAAATCTCTTTAAATCATTTAATTTGTCACATGTGTTTACGGAACCAACCCGAACTACGCTGACTTCTGCTACATGTATTGATAATGTTTTTTGTTGCTGCAACTACTTGGACAATGCCATTATAAATTATCTGCCTTCGGATCATAGTGGGCTACTTGTGACATTTGAGTCCAATATGCTAATTAAACAAGTGCAGATTCAATACAGACCAATAACATCCGGTAAATTAAATAAATTTAACAGCACTTTAATCGCTAAGTTAAGCGATCAGGACCTCACAGTGAATGATGGTAATATTTTGTATGATGAAGTTTTTTCAGTGGTTCAAAAAGAGTTCAATAACACTTTTAAGAAGATAACTAAAACTGTATGCCCTAAGTTTTTATTCAGTGACTGGGCGACTACAGGACTTAGAAAAAGTAGGAAAAGACTTTACGAGCTATATGGCCTTAAGCCTTGTATGAACACTGAAACGTTTAATAAGTATGTTGCTACTTACTCGAGAATTTTTAAAAATACATGTAAGGCAGCTAAGGCCTTGTATATTAGAAATAAGGTTAAATTAGCAGAAAATAAAATCAAGACGGTTTGGAAAATTATAAATAATGAAACGAACAGGAATAAAAGAAATAATCCTGATTACACGCTTGAGACCACACACGGACTTATTAGAGATAACAAAAAAGTTGCGCAAGAATTTGTAAATTTCTTTACCAACATCCCAATTAAAACTACTGAAACCTTAAATTCTTCGCCCGCGCTTGCTTTTGGATTATTAAACGCGAACGTTTCAGCCTGCCCGAATGTATTTAACTTTTCACATATAAACCCCATAACAGTAATAAAAGCTTTTAAGCAAATCAAGATCAAACCGACTGAAGATCTGTGGGGAATGTCCATCAAAGCTTGTACCTCCATTATTCAGACTATAGCGCCGTACTTAGCTGTGATTTTCAATTTGTGTGTGGATCAAGGAGTCTTTCCGGATCTAATGAAATATAGTAAGGTTATACCACTTTTTAAATCCGGGGACAGTAAAGACACAAATAATTATAGACCAGTATCCGTGTTGCCGGTTTTCAGCAAGGTATTTGAGAAGATAATGCTTAATCAAATGCTCATTCATTTTAATACGAATAACATCTTGCATGATAAACAGTATGGTTTCACCAAAGGACGTTGTACAACTGACGCTGGTGTCACCCTATTAAAACACATCTTTAATGCGTGGGAAGAGTCGCAGGATGCCACAGGTATCTTCTGCGACCTGTCGAAGGCGTTTGATTGCGTTAATCATGAAACATTACTTCTGAAACTTGAGCATTACGGGCTAGGTCAATCAGCGTTAAGTTTGGTTGAATCTTATTTAAGTGATAGACAGCAATTAGTTCAAATAAACGGTGTGAATTCGTCGGGGTTAAACGTGAAAATGGGGGTACCCCAGGGCTCAATATTAGGTCCTTTCTTATTTTTAATATACATAAACGATTTACCCCGTTTATTGGAAAACAAACTAAACATGGTGTTATTTGCTGATGACACATCTTTAATTTTTAAAATAAATAGACGTACTTGTCAGGTTGACGACGTAAATAACGCGCTACGGCAGGTTCAGGATTGGTTCACTGCAAATAATTTAGTTTTAAATGGTAAAAAAACCAAGTGCGTAAAATTTTCCTTGCCGAATGTAAAAATTACTGATTGTGACATTATCTTAAACAAGGAGAAGCTAGAATTCGTCGATAAAACGGTTTTCCTGGGGATCACGCTAGACTCAAAGTTACAATGGGGTCCTCATTTAATATCACTTGCAGGGCGGCTAAGTTCGGCAGCTTATGCTGTTAGAAAGATTCGTCAATTTAGTGATGTAGATACCGCGAGGCTGGTCTATTTTAGTTACTTTCATAGTATAATGTCTTACGGTATTTTACTATGGGGAAGGGCTGCAGACATTGAGTCAATTTTTATTCTGCAAAAACGAGCCATCAGAGCGATATACAATCTTCGCCGGCGCGATTCTCTAAGGGAACTGTTTAAGGGCATTAACATCATGACGGTTCCTTGTCAATATATTTATGAAAATATCATGTACGTGAGAAAGAATTTACATCTTTTTAGTAAAAACGGAGATAGACATAATTACATTACTAGAAATAGGGACCAATTAGTTCAACCAGGTTTCAGACTGGCTAAAGTAGCCTCTTCTTTCATGGGGTACTGTACAAAATGTTACAATAAAATTCCTCCCCACATTCTAGAACTGAATGAGACGAAATTTAAAACTTGTATAAAACGCACACTATGCAGGCAGGCATATTATAAGTTGGGGGATTACATCACTGATAAAAATGCTTGGCTCAATGCTAGTCTTGCTCCACAACCACTAGGGCGCAAAAACAAGTGATATGCAGAACATTATTGTTCTGTAGAATTGTTGGACCTGCTGAAGACTGTATGAATATATTTGTATTATATAGACTCAATTTCTTTTAGTATAGTATAACTGCGCAGCACGTGTGTGAGTACTATGTACCCAACTGTAAATCTACCATTTGCTGTACCTTGGTGTCGTTCGTTGACTTGTGTTTGCCCTGGCAGTTGAGTGTGTCATGCTCTCTCAAATGTCTCTCTGATGGTGGCGTGTGTGTTGGATCATTCGGTTCCCTTCATGATGGTTGAGCTGGGTGGTGCCGATTCATGCGTCATGTTCGTGAACGGGCGCCGTCAGTTGGGATTGGTCTTAACTTAACTGCTTCGGATGCTAGTGTTTTTCTAGTGCTTATTATGTAACTGCACAGTACATGTGTGAGTACTTTTAATACTTTGTACGTAGTATAGTATGTAGTGATTCTGGGTGCATTGTCCTCACACATATAAATTTATTAATGTATGTACTTATGTACCTAAATTTTGTAAAAAAAACATATATTTTTTGAAAAGAGTAAGTATGGAGTTTCTTGTGCGTTCTTCTCCATAACAAGCTACTTTCCGAATGCACGGTAGAATCAATTTTTATTCCCTGTAAATTTTAATGTATTCTAACGTTCAAAAGTGCCGCTTTGTGGCCTAGTTGAAATAAAATATCTTTGTCTTTGTCTTTGTTTTCAAGAGTCATCACGAATCATCTCGCAGGTTTGACGATTTCAAGCCTCCCGAACAAGCCGGATTCCGTAAAGGCTTCAGCACCGTAGACCACATACATACGCTGCGGCACGTTATACAGAAGACCAAAGAGTACAACCTGCCTCTCTGTTTAGCGTTTGTGGACTACGAGAAAGCCTTCGATTCGATCGAGACTTGGGCTGTGCTGCAGTCTCTCCAACGGTGCCAAATTGACTACCGGTACATCGAGGTGTTGAAGTGTTTATACAAAAACGCCACCATGTCAGTTCCGACTTCAGGATCAGACCTCGGAACCCGTACATTTGCAGCGAGGTGCGTGACAGGGAGTCGTCATATCTCCGAAGTTGTTTACCGCTGCACTGGAGGACGTCTTCAAGGTTCTGGACTGGAGCGGGCTAGGCAACAACGTCAATGGCGAGTAAATCACTCACCTTCGGTTTGCCGATGATATAATGGTTATGGCTGAGACCATGGAGGACCTCAGTACAATGCTCGATGACCTTAGTAGAGCTTCCGAGAGAGTGGGTCTAAGGATGAACATGGACAAAACCAAGGTGATGCTGAATGCCTATGTTACACCCACTCCTATCAAGGTCGGAGACTCTACACTCGAAGTTGTGGGCGACTATGTCTACCTGGGACAAACGATTCAGTTGGGTAGTGCCAACTTCGAGAAAGAGGTCAATCGTCGAATCCGACTCGGATGGGCAGCGTTTGGGAAGTTGCGCGGTATCTTCTCGTCCAACTTACCACAGTGTCTCAAGACGAAAGTCTATGGCCAGTGTGTGTTGCCAGTGATGACATATGGCTCTGAGACGTGGTCGCTTATAATGGGCCTCATCAGAAAGCTTACAGTCACTCAAAGGGCAATGGAGAGGGCTATGCTCGGAGTTTCCTTGCGTGATTGAATCAGAAATGTAGAGATCCGCAAGAAAACCAGGGTTACCGACATAGCCCGAAGAATTGCCAAACTTAAGTGGCAGTGGGCAGGGCACATTGCTCGCAGAACGGATGGCCGATGGAGCAGAAAGGTTCTGGAGTGGCGACCGCGAACCGGAAAACGTTGCGTTGGAAGGCCTCCCACCAGGTGGACCGATGACCTGGTGAAGGTTTGCGGGGATCCGCTGGTTGCGAGACGCACGTGACCGGTCAAAGTGGCGACGCTTGGGGGAGGCCTATGTCCAGCAGTGGACTCCTTTCGGCTGATATGATGATGATGATGATGATGATGACTATCAACCTTCGATGAAATATAATATTTATTATATTTACTACTGTACTATATATACTAGACAATATAATTATAACTATAACACTTTGTTTTTTATATCTAAATCTTATTCACCTATTTCTATATTATGACACTTATTTGCCTATTTATATTTACTCTTTTATTTTATTTAAAAATAAAACTTTTTGTTCCGTCACTTTGCACCTAAGGTTTCATTCGTTTGCGGTCAGCGTCCTTCAGTCAACATCGGCTATAGCTGCGGCTTCGTCTTGCATGCGAGTCCTAGCATTATCCTGAGCGAAGACCGATACTTTGTTTTATTCGTATTCTAGTTATTTATTCCTTTTATTTTTTTATGTTATATGTCGTGCCTGGCGCAAATAAACTTTTTCAATAAAAAGTCTATATATTTTTAATTCCATTATATTGTAAATAATGAAAGATTTATAATTTAAATTGAAAACAATTTAGCCAACTAATTTAGTTTCCTGTTTATATTATTCTTTCAGAAAAGGCAAAAAGAAAAAGCACACATAGATTTCGTGTGGACGTTGTGGATAAAAGGTGTACCTATATCAAATAAATTAATGGTTCCGTAGACCGGCAGAGCGCTGCGTGGGCATTTGGGCAAATTGGGCCAAACACATTATGTACTGAATATTCAATTCTTTTGCCCTCTTCAATTTGCTATAGTAGACGGGCATTTGAATTTGGGCAGTATAAGTTGGCACCTACCACGTTGATTTATTGCTGTTACAAATAGATAAGATTAGTTAGATTATTACCTATAGGTAGAATTAATATTAGTAATTTGTTTCGTGTCGTTTAAAAATAACAACTAGGAAATTACCTACAACTAAGATCGTATATTAAATCCCTATCTTGAAATCCACCCAGTAGATTTATTTCAAACTCAACCACGCGGTAAGTGATAGGGCGTTCCATTCCCAAAACACAGCTAAAGTACAAAGTAAATATCCTATACCCTTTCGACCTTACAATCTTCGCGAAATAACAAGGAACTCCATTTTTCCCTTACACGCAAGATAACTTAGTAGCTCATTGAGGGCTTCGCACCTTCGTCGGACCCTTACAACTTACACAAAATAAGCAACTCCTTTTTATCCCAAACCGACTTGACAGTTCATTTCAGAACAGAAGATATAGAACCTGTTTTGTTTAGGGCGTACACATTTAAAAATGAAACAGAGTTTTTTCGGAAATGGTGGTGAAGTTTGAAGTGGTGTGAGCAGCCATCGGGATGGTTTGACGCGATTCTATTTACATCATACCGATAAGTGATTTTACAAAGCAATATTGCATATTAGTTCACATGGCCGCAATTCGAGGAAATGAAATTTGAAATTGAAAATTTAAAAATTTCTTGAAATTTTCTTGATACCATTTAAATTGCCACACACCATCAGCAAGGTTAGCCCGTAGCCTCAGTCATGTAGCCAAAGATCTAACGCAGTCTACAGTTACTACTAGTTAGAGAATTACTAACTAATATCAAGATATATTGGATTGGTATCGGCTTCTAATCCAATCGGATGCGACTGAATTTCAATATTTAACACGAAGAGCCTGCCGTGTGGCCTTTGCAAACCAAAACCCAGTTTACTCAGTGAAAACAGTAACCGGGTCTTTGGTCTCAAACGCTATCACAGGCTACAGCATGTTCAATCAAATATCTTTTGTGTATGACATATTGTTTTTGGAGCCCGCAAGATTCTTTCAAAATAACAACAGTCGCGATTAAAACCAACAGGCATAAATTGACACCGTAAATCACTATTAGAAGGTCATTATCATGTTGTCAAATTGCTTCGAAAATATTTATAAATGTGTGTAGATAATTTTGCCATTTATTATATCAAGAGCTTTATTAACAACATAATTCCTCATAATCTATGTACATAAATAACAAAGTCAATATCCTCCAAAAATTCCATCTACTAGTGTAATGAGATAAGGCAATGAACTTTCTTCAGTACATACTTTATCCCCATTGATGTGCTCGGTGTCTACGGGCGATTTAGCTAAGTACATAGAGTACTGATCGCGGTAGAGTGGCACCCATCATCGTTTTAGCCCGGTGACGAGAGCGATAGAGATGTCCCTTTCCGGTTCAAGACGACTATGCAAATGAATTTTAGTATAGATGGGTACAGAAGCGTTTTAGTTGTTTATTTGAATTAACTTATGGATTTGATTTACTTTGTATTTTATGTTCCTTTACTGTGTATGACCTTTATTTACGCAGCCTCTTTTCATTGGTTCCTATTTGTTTAGCATTAGCATAGCAGACACTTGGAAATTAATACATATTATGTGTGGTGACTGCCCCCTTCAGGTCTTCTCTCAGGGAGAGAAGACTTATAATACACTACGTTAATAGTCTGCTTGTGTTCAATTTTCATCCTAATCGGTGTACGAATTTAGACGGTATTATATAATAAAACATCTTCACAAACTTTCAATTATTTTAAGTATCTATTGATAAAGAGAAAATGTTAAAAGCATTGTGTAATTACGTTGGAATTTCTAGCTATGTTAGTATTGTTACGCATGATCGCATTTTTAAGTGGCGTTAAGACGAACAATGATTAGTGACGATAAAAACAATATACCGCCGGCCATATTTGTTTTATTAAAAGATGTTTTTAATGAAAAAGCATTAGTGTGAGTAAGGTCTTAAGAGGACCTGGAAGCTCTAGGCAAGTGAAATTCTATCAAAGAAAGCGTCGCCAAAGCTATTCGAACAGTCAAAATTGTATAATAATAGTAAATGTCACGTATTCAATCCCTTACATTTTTAAATTTCGACACTTTGTAAAAGCCTCTTGATATTTTTTTTTTTTTTTTAATGCATTCATTTTTTGTCTTCTTCTCAGCAAACCCTTTCATTTGATACCCATATCATGGTAGTGTACAAGAAATAACTAGTCCGCAATCTTGGGCCGTCCGCCATATTGGATTTAGAATGACGTCACTTAGCTTATCATGCATTGTCATCCAAACTGAACGTGTATGCAAAATTTCATCTTAATCGGTGGAGGATAACTGCTTTAAAATTCAGTTGTAAAAAGATAACGTTTGTCTAGAAATGAAAATGTATCGGATTGACAAGTGCTAGCGAAATCTCACGTGAACAGCAAGTCTGAACTCTTTATAATTGAGTTTACCCGTTCCGTACTGACAATAATTTGTTTAATTTTAAACAATAAGTTAAACATTTCGCGTGTCAGTGTTCACGTTGTTAATCTGTCGACGTTGTAGAAGCGATCGCTTTCCAGGAAACAATAAATTATTAAACAGACAGACTTGTATTGTTTTATATTATTATTTATGAAGTTCTGGACGTATTATATGAAGTTTCATGACTGTTTTCACTGGTTGATTGATAATAATTTTGATGGTTAACATGATTTTTATATTTTATGTAGGTATGCTTATGTAAATTTTATATCAAATTCAGAAATCCGAAAGTCTGATAAACAGTCAATACACACTTTCCTGATATTGTGTTCGTATTTTCTAACAAAATATGAAAGTACTCGCAATTTTGCTTATTAAAAAATGCTTATTAAACGTGTCGAGCCATCTGGATAGTTGCTTACTTTTAAAAGATAAAGTGTTTTTACTTCCTACCTACACGAACACGTTATCACTATATCAAAGGGAGGAAAATAAATAACAAAAATGGCAATCACTTATAATTCCGCGCGGGTAGTGTGAGGTCAAACCTTCCCCTTAGTTAACGAGCGGTACAGAACGCGCTTAACAAACGAGAGGCAGTATTCGCACGGAATTTGTACTACACGACCATATTGATGATAAAGGGTCTGCAGAATTGTAAAAATCCGTTGTGATAATGTTAATATGTCTCAAGGTAAGGGAAAATGATAGCGAGGCCCAGATTCTGTTGAAGATTCAAAAGCATCAAGTAGCAATATAAACATTTTCTATGTTAAATACACTTCTATAGCAGCCGTACCTATATTGTTCCTCTGCAAGGCAAGGGCAAAATTACATGTTTTGTAGATTTTCAATATCTCTTATGCACGTTCTCATTTAATACATTTTTAGATTTTTCAAATTTTATGCCCTTTGTCTTAGCGAAGGAACGATATGATCACAAAACTTGATGAAGGCTTGTGCAAGGATCGGTGATTTCAGACTTGATCAGATCATATTCTCTAACGATGCTTTCCTACACAGGCTGCAATTATATAGTTAATTGATGGCAACATCGCCCTCGGCACAATTCCAAAATAACTTCTGCTTCTGTAATTTTCTTTTTACCCCATTGGAGATTTGGAACCCCCTTGAAGCCCCCTTAAGGATCTCCTTTTACAATCTTTACAAACTCGTAAAGTGTACACTTGATGTCTCTTCGAGAGTATCAGTGTGACTGTATTTATGTCCAATATTTGCATAATATTCATCTGCATATTTTATTGTCATTTCGCTATAAAACAGAGACAAAGCAAAGATTATGTCCCTGTCTCGTCTCAGATAGCAGTTTAGTTAGTATAATGATGGACGTTGGTTCGCTTTAGTATTTTTAGTATTAACAGCGTCGGTAAAAACAAGTGATTAGTTCTTCTATAGGAAAGAAAGCATATTATTTTTCCCATTATGAATTTCCCACAAAATGAAAAACATATTTTTTATATCTAGAAATTTCAATAAAGACGAAGTTGGAGAAGTTATTAAAGCTCTTATTAAATGTGTAATAAACATACCCAAACGTCCTTTCGAGGTATAAAGGGAAGCGATGGAATTTGGTAGAGATACAAAATTATTGTAACGTAGGCATATATGTAGGATACAATTGATTTCATGAAAATTATACGTTTCTGGGAACAATGATCACATTCCTCAGCTACCTATCTACAGGGTAGGTTAGGTACAAATAAAAGTGATTCAATTCAACGATCAAATGAACTTGTAAAATGTCCAGGATCTAATAACTAGACCCTACTCAGGGTCAGCAAATAGGGTCTATAGTTTACGTGCCCACTCCACCATATTCTTTGTGCCAAATTTCAAGCGGTTTCCCATCGGGGCGCATTTTCCGTTACATTTTATACCGTTCCGGTCGACCGGGCTGGCCCGGAGGTCATTATATCGACATTTCCATTTTACTGTTTCGGTTGTTGTTTTGCCGAAATTTTACGGCCATCATCAGCCCAAAGTTGTCATACTTAGCGACTTCCTGATCCTAACCATTTTTATGACATACAAGACGACGGAACCCGAGGCGTTAGCAGCAATTTGGGGTTTGTTGTCCTATATTTATCCTGATTTAATTCCTTTTGGAAGTTCGGTTTTTGTCCCGAATCTTTTTTGTTACTGCTCATAAAGTCTTTAAGAGTTCGACCCTCGGCCTTTTGAAGATTTAAGGATCAACGTATATAAGTTGTTTGATCTTCCCTATTGAATTTCTTGCCCTCATTCGTGATTACAATACCCTTAATCTGGGTACCGATAAATTTCAGAGTAATAAAGGAATCAATGTCTGTCGTTAGGTATCGATATTGAACGTTGGTATTTTTGGTAATGTATTTAAATTTTTACTCTCCGCACTTGCAATTTGATTCGCAGATCGTTTCACTGTATGTCATCATATCAGCTTTAACAGTTCTACTCACGTTTCAACGCTTGCCAATTTGCTGACTCATTTTGACAATTGCTAGGACGGACGACTCAGCAATCAGCATATTGATAGTGGGCTTCAACAAGCCTACACACGACGCAATCAAACGCCTGACTCGTGACAAATTGTCCGACCAGAGTGAGTGCGAAATGGCACCAAAAGACGCTTTAAATCTGAGTCAGTACTAAATCTCTCTACCTCGGAAGAGGGTGAAAAGTTAATAGTCACCTCCTTTATTCAAGAATACTTTATCCCAGGTAATAATATGAATACATGGCCAGCACTTGTGCGCTCGAGCTCCCCGCGAACAAGTGCCCGTCGCACACATTATAATAATCGATGGCATCACTTACCAGCTTATGAATATTTTACATCCCTCATAAGACTCATATGTCCCCCTTCCTCCCCATTTCACCCCTTACCGGGTAATGTCCGCCCGTAAATTGTGTTTTGCGAGTAATACGGCGTAACTAACACGCTTTTTGCGCGATGTTATCAAATTGCATTTAATGAAATTATACGCAATTATTAAGAAATACCTCATGGGTAACATTATCCTACCCTGGTATTCTATATTATGAAGGGATTTGGGAAACCACCGGAGCGAATGAAAGGATTCTGAGGGAAAATAATTAATTGTTTTGTATGATGGATTTAATGGCGCTCTGAAAGCGCATAGAATATTATGTTACATTGAATTATTAATATTGTAAACTTTATAATGTAATGTCATTGTGGTGATATTGCAAATCTGCAGGCTGCGTTTAATTTCAGTAGATCTGTAATATATAATAAAATGTTTGTTAAAATGTGTCTTGGCGCACCCATATTTTAAGGGCCTACATACGCTTTAGTGCCGTAAAACTGTAACTTTCTAAAGCATACTCCTTAGTAACGCCTAGGTTATAAGGTTTGAAAAAAATATATATTTATTATTGATTCATGTATATTTTGTTTCGTGTAACTAATAGTTTAAAAAAATAATTAACGACACGATATTTTTTCGCAACGTTTGGAAACTCCTCCAAAACGACTTGGAGTTTAAAAATATTTTTACACAGAAAAATTTATGGTTTTTCATAACTGACATAGCATATATGTAAATAAAATAATATTTTGCAAACAAAACTGTTCAAAAGGAGGTTCAACATCGAGCGGGCGCACTGCCAGTACTGCGTTAACATTGGGGCGTATATAGCGCCTTAAGAGAGTTTATTGTAAAACAAAACCAAAAAAGTTCTTGCAACTGTTAATCTTTCTTAGTGGATTGATAAATAAAAACAACAGTCAACCAACACTCCTAAATATAAGGATCGTTCTTGAGAAGTAAAAAAATATGGAAGACCAAAACTGATAGCAGTTGAAAGAAGACCAAATGAAGATGATATTTACTCCAACATACAGGACAGAGGAATTTCTTTTAGGAAATAGTTACAATAAGTTGCTCGGGAGCAGTTTATAAATTTTACACGAGTCAATCTGAGTCACTGCGAGTTATTACGGAATATTTTCCCACAGTAAACAACAAAATATATTTGTAATACGTTATATCAAAGAGAGTGTATTTTTTATGTCAATAATATTATGTTGGAGTTCAAATATAGTAAGCGGGTAGATCAGATCTGCGGACGGATGAATCGCGAATACCAATCTTGTGTGCGGGGAATTTGGTTCTAAGTTACTTCACCGTGTTTCAGATGTCTATTTATGTTGCCAACTGAACTTATTACAAGCTTTATTTAGTTTCACTGTCTCGATGTTTGTGTGTATGTAATCAAAGCTTGCATGTTAAATTTGATTCACTTTCCGGTATTCTATTGACTGAAATTCAGCAAACACGTTTGTTTCTCCTGAGATGCAATGTTACCTATTTTTTTTTTTCTTGTGGTCCTGTCCTGTATATTTTCTTTCTTTTCTATTTTATTTTATTATGTTTTTCTAAACGTTAATAGTTATGGTAAGTAGTTATAGTAAGCCTTTTGAGATGTTTATTTTACTCATGTAGGTATATTATTATCTGTTATAACAGTCTTTGTGGTCTGCTTCCTCAAAAACTACGCTACTAAATGATCGCAGTGACTAACTCCCGCTGGCACGTCATAAAATACATACCTAACTACCTTGTATGACTTTCCAGGAAATAAAGCCAGAGTTAGTCCATTCAAATCTTGCAGACTTACATGGAAATTAGTTAAAGATATTTCCCTTAGTAACAACTACTCAAAGATATCTATCGTCAAAGTCGGCTCTTGTAAAGCCGCGACCTTATCCTCACCTCAGAAACTCCAAGGTTGTCAAAGACTACTTCGAAAATAGTTTTACGAATAATCAAGATCTAAATATCAGATATTTTGAAGTAAATCCGGCTTGATTTGTCAATAGCGTTTGATTTTGTGAAAGTTTAACTATATTTCCGACGACAGACCCTTAATTAAATTGACCTTAGTCTTTATAGATTTAAGATTTATCACTAAATTCAATTCAATTTGTAGAGCCTTTTGAAAATAGGTTAAAATAATATATTGTTCTGTAAAGGACATCAAACCCAATCGGCATAGTTGCACGTTACCATTTTGACTAATAACCTTAATTCTGTTCTCATAAAGTGATGTTTGCCTTTAAATATCTCGGTAACAATGACACTTTAGGGTTACCTACCGTGTCTGAGGATATATTCACTACACTGTCCCTGCTGGGCAAATTCCTTCCCTAAATCCTTCCTGGTATTCTTTTCCTGAGCCGTTTCGAACCAGCCCTTGCAGTGTAGGCGTCAAGCTTATCTCACCATCTCGTTCTGGTAATTTTTTACAACGTTTTTTTTAGTTCAACCTGTCCCGGAGTCTGTGTTTAATCAAAGCTTTTGATTAAACACAGACTGACGATTTCGACGATGATCGATTGACCAAAAATTTTGTTCACGCGTTTGTTTCTCGTGACAATGCAATGTTTAATATAAAAGCTTGTTGATTGTTTCAGTTTCTTCTACCAACATACGAGGCTCTAGTTAGACAAAATGTCATGCAATCAGTGATGACGATGGCAAAAATGTCAAAATGTAAGAGATTGATCAAGTGACATTTCGAGAGCGGTCTGCAGTCCTACACATTTTAAACTGTTTCCAATCGCTACTACGAAGCTTTCATTCATGAATGCCACTTGTATAGCGCCTTTTTTTTTGTTTGGGTTGAGTAATCTTCCAATGACATCTCCCGCTCTAAGTGAAACGGGAGGGTATGTCAGACTTTGATGAGTAAAACCCACCCATGTTCCTTCAGTTGCCTGTGCCAGGGCCACGGTAACTGTATTTCATGCGCGACCCAGACAGGCATCGGCCCTAGCGGACCCCGTCAGTTTTTACTGTCATCTCTTTGAGGCGCGCATGGAACACTAGGCGCCGTCAACGTCGTTATCGGATGGCGACCCATTACTCGGCCTCCGCAAGCTCGTGCCTACGGTGGCCAGGAATCGGCTCCCGACTCCCAGGGCGTCTCCTGCAGTGGCTTGGGGCGTGAGGGCGACTCCGTTGCACTTCCCTCACGCGTTTCGCCTCCTCTTTTGCAAGTATTACCGCTTCGCAGAAGAAGGTGATAGTTTCCCATGTCCTCTCGCTCCATACCATGGCCTGAACCAGGGCCAGACGCGAGAGGTCACCACCGCTGATCGCCTACATGAGGACACGGTGGTATTACGCCCAAGCGCCCCAGTTGCGACCTTCACCGTATGCTTCACCGTATCTTCTTGGCAATCCACACAGTGGTGACACCCAAGCGATTCCACCCGCCATATCCTGAACAGGAACCTCCCGAAACAGCCGTGTCCAATGAGGACCTGCATCAGGCGGAAGGTGAGGACGCCGTGGCGCCTCTCATGCTACTCCTCATAGAGGGGGCGGGGAGGGGCCTTATCCTCGCAATAATGGCATGCCTAGCACTGGGTTGCGACAGTCGCACTCTCTATGTCACCCTGAATTCCTGCGGGAGCTCTGTCCGCTGAGACTTGTCCTCATGGTATGGTACTCATCCTATGGTACTGTCATTGTGCGCCGCAATTATGCAGAAAAATGGCGAAAGGATGACTATGCCAGCAACCATAGAGCAAAGTTCTAACCCCTTTATTTGAATCAACACAATTTCAGGACACTAAACAGTTATCTTAGTTTTCAACTGCCATTACTACCACATGCTGTTTGAAAACTAGCTAAATATTCATTACATTGCCAACTCATACGGGTGAGTTATTCAATTCAACTCGGTTCTTTGTTCGTAATTGATAGTTTGTTTGTGAACTACTAAACATTGTATTTAGAAATAGCCTTTGCTGTGGTTTCGTGGCATCGTGCATTTTCGGGAATAACACTATTCATTTATGTGTAGACGGTTTCTTGTTCTTAATTCAAATTTTCTTCGACCCAGTACCCAGCCACGTCGATAGCCCTACCGCTGGCCTCGCATGGTGCAGTTGTGTTTGCATAAGGACTCCACAGACGTTGCCCTACCTCCTGTCCTGACAGGAGGTAGGGCAACGTCTGTGGAGTTGTTCCGCAGTCAAATTTTAAAACAGTATTAGTATTCAGTGATGTTGTAGAATCAGTTCCAGAGATTACCTTTCACAAATATAAAGGTAAACAAACTAAATAATCTTCTTTATATTCCCTAGTTTAGTTTAGATAGGTTATAATATAAAATCTTACTATATATTATGATTTTATTATCCTACTAATATTATAAAGGCAAAAGTTTGTGAGTGTTTGTGTGTTTATATGTCTGTTACTCAATCACACCAAAACGACTGATCCCGGGAATATGTTCTCTCTGGATAATTTTCGACTTCCACGCGGTCGAAGCCGCTGGTAGAAGCTATATTGCAACATAATTTAAAAACTCAGTCATATAATTAAATCTTTCACAAGAGGTATTCTTGGATATTTCGTTTAAAAAAGTGGCAACAGGAAGATAACCGGGGGTCAATAATAGTTTAAACATAATATGTGAAGTTTAATAACTCTTGAGATCGATTATGAATAATTTTAAGAGTAAGGGAAACGCTGGACCGCATTACTTCTGATATGGCGGCTAATAGAGAAGTACCTATAGAAGTATAGCTCGATCAAGATAACTGAGCACCCGAAATGTCAATGTCACTCAGACAATCAACTCTCTCTATTGGTTCACGAGGCGAACGCGGGGCGCCGCGCGGATAGCGGGAGAGGGGTCGTTTGACATTTCGGGTTGGATTTCGGGTGCTCAATTAACTTGACCGAACTATAGAAGACAAGTTGCTCCAACTCCAAATAAATTAAGTTATGAGGAGGATAGATAACAAAACATGAAAAGTAAATAACATACTTTATAAATACAATAATCAAAGCTCGTTCCTTCTCTGTTTAAAATTAAACCAACCAGTATATAATTACAAAAAACAAAGGTATAAATATTGCTATTTACGACTTACTTAGTATAATAATGGGACAGATTGATAAAAAGTACCAATTTGCGCAATCCTTACAGACATGACAAAGGCTTTCGATTGCGTCCATCATGCAACCCTGATTGATAAGTTTAACTTGTATGGAATAAGAGGGAACATACTCAGTCTTATTAAATCATATTTAAGTGACCGTAAACAATATACGGAAATATCTAAAATCTGCACAACCACTAGGCGTGAGAAGAAATACATATCCAAATCAAGAGTTATCAGACATGGTGTGCCACAGGGCGGAGTTCTTAGCTCACTTTTGTTCTTGCTATACATCAATGACTTACCACTCCACATTAAACACCCAATGGTTTTATTCGCTGATGACAGCACCGCACTTGTCACATGTATAGACTTCAATCAATATGAACAGGACATAAATAATACCCTTAATGACATTGTACATTGGCTTGACGAAAATAACTTAGTAATTAAACTTCATAAAAATAATGTTATGCATTTTTATCAACGCACATCAGTACCCAATATAACAATAGAATGTAATAACTGCATTATAGACCAGGTACAAGTTGCAAAATTTTTAGGTATAGTGATAGACAGTCAGTTGACATGGAAGACTCAAGCAGAAGAGGTTTGTAAAAAATAGAGCATATCCGCGTATGTTTTATACAATCTGGCGAAAAAGGTCCACATCACCACAACTGTGGTTGCATACCATGGTATAGTCACGTCCACTTTAAGATACAGGATAATCTTTTGGGGAAACTGTACTCTACGAGAACAGGTGTTCAAGGCCCAAAAGCGATGCTTAAGGGCAATGCTAAATATGAAAGTGACGGATAGTTGCGTTACTGTGTTTAAGTCCCTAAAAATATTAACTTTTCCGGCTATGTACATTTTAGAAGTCGCTATTTTCGTTAAATGTAACATTAACCTTTTCACTGCAGTGTCAAAAGAAAGAAAGAGAACTTTAAGAAGTCAGTATAAATATCTACTTCATGTTGAGAGTTGTACTTCATGCTTTACAGAGAAAAAGTATTATTAGTATGGGCCCCATAATATATAATAAAATACCTAACATAATTAAAAATGACACAATGAGAAGCTTTAAAAAGAAACTGACAGAAATATTCATTGTAAAATGCTACTATTCTGTAAATGAATTTCTAAATGACACTGACATATTATTTTGTACTCAATAACTTGATTTATATAATTGACATTCTTACCTAATTATGACATTGTTCCAATTTATTAATTCTATTGCTATTATATTGTACTAAGACATTTAAATTAATATATTATTATGTGAATGCACCTCATAATATCATTTTATCTCAATAAATAATTTTTGCATGCCTAATTTATGGTAGATTGTACAAGGATCACCCATGTTTTAATTGTCACATCTTATTTACTGTACCTACAATCTATGCAAATAAACGTTTACTTACTTACTTACAAAATCGTCTCTAATTAGTCAAGACTAAAATAAGCTCACCATAATAAGGGTTACCAAAATAAAGTTATTCAATTTAATATTCTCTCCGCCTCCATATACGCACGTAGACGAAACGAACTGTCAAAAATTCATTCACATTCAAGTTATTCAAAATAGACAAAGTTTGTTCCATTAAGGCGCAAATATACAACTGTGACTGATTTTAAAATGAACATCACATCAAACGGCTTATCGCAATTTTTGTTTTTAGGGTTCCGTACCTCAAAAGGTAAAAAAAGGAACCCTTATAAGATCACTTTCTTGTTCGTCTGTCCGTATGTCCGTCTGTCTGTCTGTCTGTCCGTGTGTCACCACCGATTTTCTCACGAACGGGTAGATCTAGTACGTTAAAATACTAAGGTCTATAGTCCTTATTAGGTGTAAAAAAATCATGGTCCTGAGTCAACACGATAAAAAGATATAAGCAAATTTAGATATTCGCGAAATCTTGTAAGTACCAAAATTTACCTTAATTTTCAACTTTTTATATTTTTCGGAATTTTCCCTTTACTTGGGCTTTAAGACCTTGCTTTTAACCAAAATTGACAATTCTAGTTCAACCGGAAGTACCCTATAGGTTTTGGGTCAAAAACCTATATGGTAGTTCCCGTTGACCTAGAATCATGAAATTTGGCAAAAACTAAGGTCTTACAGCGCAAACAAAGGAAAAATTCCAAAAAATTAAAAAAGTTGAAATTTAAGATAAATTATGGTACTTTCAAGTTTTCTCGAAAATCTAGATTTGCCCATATCTTTAAAACTTAGCCACCAATAAAAATGATACCAATTTTACTGTGGCGGTATAATTCAAATTCAAAAACTTGATTTCAAGCTAAGACTCATATAGGGTTAGTAACAATAACACCGTGAATATGCCAACCAACATGTTGACTGCTAAGCGCCTCAATCAGGGCATTCATATACAAATTGAAGAGGGCAGGGAAGGTCATCCCCCCTGCCCTTTCTTTAGAAAGTCCTGGCCAAAACCCGAACTGATTGTCGTGCAGCACGAGATGTTCGTTTAGCTGTGTATCAAGCAGACCATCAAGCACCTAAGCGACTATGGTTGCTAGAGAAATAGGTCAAAAGTTTCCCCTATCCGATCACCTGTTTTACTTTTAACAATGGGAACCACAATCGTCCACATTAGGCCAGAGGGCAAGTATGAAAGACCAATACATCAATTGTACAGCAGTGCCAAAACCCTCGGTAAGTGAGGACCGGCGTATTGCAAACGATGAGCTACTGAGCCCGTCATGTCCAGGGGACTTACCTCTAGACGTAGGCCTGATGACCCTGGCCACATCTTTGGCACTGAAACGTGTGTCCACCTTGCCACAATGGGGCTAAGCATCCAGCATCTCACAAGAGCTCCCTAGCGGTGACTTAAAAACAAACTGATTTCTAAAAAGGTTTGCAATATCCTTCGTATCACTCACACCATTCATACTAACAGGCAGGCCTGGCCGAATGCTCAATTTATTAGCGCTCTTCCAGAAACCGCGAAAATCATGCTTTGAATGCTTAAAGGCAATTATGTCTATCTTTATCTGTATCATTGCCTGTATAATGGGTAGGTACGAAACCTTCGGCGCACGAGTTCGACTCGCACTTGGCCGGTTTTTATTTTATTGTATTTGTATAACATACTTGAATAAATTTGTAAAGCTATGTTTAATGCCGCCTCCACACGCTCGCTGTTTGCCACAAACAGGGCGAACACTGACCACAAACACCCAACACAAACACGTCATCCACACGCTTGGCGAACATGCTAGTCTATTCCGGATTGGCAAACTATGGAGACGACGAGCTTGTTGTGGCAGCGATTATTTTCTTGTTAAACTGCTCATTTTTCTTTACACTTTAGCTTAGGATACCCAAAATGTCACGATTCGTAAATTTGACCACCACTATTAACTTCGTCCGCCGCCAGCAAGCTCGCGCGTACTATTGAACTGAACAAGCGTGTGGACACATCACAAACACGTTCGTCGAACATCCTTTGATTTGTGTACAAAAACCGATACCGATGCCGAACACGGACGAACACAAACAAAAACGGCCAAACACACATCCACACGTTCGTGTTCGTTGTTTGTTGTTTGCTGTTCGCCATTGTTCGGCAAGCGTGTGGAGGCGGCATTACACGGACGAAAAAAATTAAACCGCACGAACAACCGGGCGTATTTTTATAAGATTTTTGAAATCTCACAGTTTATTTAATAATCCACATTTTAATTTACGGCTTTTTTAAGTTAAAGAATAATATGGAAAATATCAAAAATATGTGTCGCGCGGGCTCGCTTCACACCCGTGTGAGTTTTGTGCTGTAAAGGTTGTTGGCGTCTATCGTCGTCTTAACTAAAGTACAGAAGTATAACATTTTGAACAAATACATGTATGTACTTGGAAATACTTCAAGTGTAACGTGGAAAGTTCGAGAGTTTTAATTTATGTAATTAATGACTTTACAGCAGTTATTATGGTTCCGCACGAGTAGAGTAGGTTAGAATCTAGAGTTGGGAATGTTTTTGATAAGTTTGGTTTGTGGATCGTACTTTAATTAATAAGGTATTATTTTGTAATTATAACTTACTGTGTAAAATTATTATTGAACTTTAGTTTTGATAACGATCTATGTACCTAGTTTTTTACTGAAATGAGTTTAATTGACATTTTCAATAGTGGCTTCAATTCTTATGGCTAGAGATTAATTTCGTACCGATTCTTAACTTTTTACAACGTTTGAACCCAGTACAAATAATTATTACAATTGTAGCGTCTGTGGCTTTCATTTGGTCCTCAGCAGGACTGGTTTATTAGGGCAGTTGAGGTTGGTGTTGCCGCAGCTCTGGAGAGGGATACCGCACTCACATTGGGTATCAGATGTTGTCTGTAAGATTAAACTAATAATAGTTAAACAATCTCTTAATAACAGGTCAAGACTGAAAGAAGTACAAAAGATCCACCAAGTAAGTTTAAATTCTATAATAATTAAATGAGATTATATTTTTACACTGTAAATTAAATTGAAAATCTCCAATAATTATCTGCACATCTGCAACCCTCAGAACAAAAACCCTGTTTAGGCACTGCAAATTACATTGGTTTACTGGATGGTAAGCTCCTAAGATTGCTGAGCAACCAGTTTTAAGGTCACACTAATTTTCTCTCTAAATCACTAGATATATTAATACACGTATTACCTTACCATACACAAACTACATTCAACAGGAGTGACAAACATTTCCCCCACTTTCATAACTCAGCACAACGTAAACAAGTTTTCCTCCTACCTACAGTACGAGCAGACAAAGCACTTCCTTTGCTTTTGTTTGTCTAACGTCTATCATAATGTGCCGCTGATAGGCCTCGTCTCGGCAGCTATCGGCGGGGTCATAAACTGTTGGTGCGTCACAGTAAAAACGTCAGTAATGTGAGAGGTTATTGCGGGAACATGGACATCTGACTGCTGTGTTTGAAGGGTTTGGTTTTATTTGATTTTGTGAAGAATTATTTGCTTTATGGAAAATGTATTTCATTATTAGGATTATTTTGACACTTACCCTAGGATTTTTCCTTAAGTGACGACCGTAAATTAGTAAATATAAGGTCGGACGCCCTCAGGCAAGGTGGAGCGACGATCTTTGCAAGTTGGCTGGTAGCAGCTGAATAAGAGTTGTCGAGAATTAAGATATATGCGAGCGATTGGAAAGAGGCCTATGTCCAATAGTGGACAATCGTAGGCTGATGATGAAGCACTAGCTACGAGCAGATAAAGCATTTACTTTGTTTTTGTTTGTCTAACGTCTATTATAATGCGGCGCAGATAGACCTCGTCTCGGCAGCTATCGGCAAATTGTTGGTGCGACTCAAAAAAGACGTCTGTAATGTGCGCGGTTACTTCGGGAATCATTACTACTACTGAATTGTAATACTGTAACATGACTGACTGTTGTGTATGAAGGGTTTATTTTATTATTAGATACTACATAGCTTCTGCCAGTGTATTCACCAACGTGAAAATCAGAAATTATTCCAAGAGAACATAAAAGATAAAATTACTCGTAAGTATTCTATGTCCTAAACCTGGACATGTTGTACCCGGGTGCCTAGTTTCATCCAAAGCATTTATAATATTAGTATAATCTTATCACAGCTCTCTTTTGGAAAACGTACTCCATTATTCAGTCTTTAGAGTGGCCTATCTATATTGATCGAAGGAAAATTGACAACAGGTCTTTGAAAACAGGTTGTTGAGCCAGGTAAACAACGTACCCCATACTTGACTGAAAATTTGTTTTTGTCCGTCAGTTAGATTAGTAAAAACTATTGGACAAGTATTTTTCTTTTGACACTTAAACACTATGTGACGACGATACAGTGCGTTGAAATATCGTGTGACGTCACGGTGTGCTATACTTTATACTGACAAAATGACGTCACAAGCCCCCACTCCTGAACTTTGATGCGCTTTATCTTTGTCATTTTTTTATTATTTGATAAAGCAAAAAATACCGTTCCCATATTATTTGATAATCTCACTGACGGATAAAATAGAATTATCATTTTTCTACACAGGAAACGTCCCCATTAATAGGCACTTTTGAATTGTCAGAGCTGGTCAAAAGTCAAAAAGAAGAAGCGGGTTGCATGTCCCAAAGCGTAGATCTCTATAGAGAAAAACCTAAACATGGGCGCGAATTCTTAATCTAAGCTTGAAATACTATTTCTGCCATTCTACCAGACCAGACCAGGACTAGCTACCACAATTGCAAGCACTTACCAAACCGTACCTTTTGAATTATAAAACCAACATTGTATAAATCTAGCAATATGTATTTTACGGTACAATAAAATCGTTTTAACCCCTCCTCCATAATTCATCCATTTTTGTATATGTTTGACCACGTATTTAGGAGTTTACGAGCCTATTACACGTCAGTTGCACATGGAGAACGTTTTTCACAAGTTCTATTTATTAATATGACAAGATAAAGAATAATATTGAGTATCTACCATCAAAATATTTTGCCAGGCTTTAAGATAATACTTCTACGTCTTTAAGAGTAGGTTTTATGATAATTATTATATCTTATTCTAGACATAGGCTTCTCTATTCAGTTCCTTGTCAAAAATATAATTTATTTGAGAACTATAATTCTACCCTTCGTCGGCAATTATCCCAAGGAAACGTAATGTCGAGATAAAAAGTTACTTATGACCTAACCAACGACATGGCCTACCCGTGTGCCAAGTTAAACTATTAAATAAATAAAAGATTACAAATAGACAAATAGAAAAGCGTTCATTTCGTATTTAGAATAATAATTCAAAATATTAAAAAACCCGACCCGGGTTATTAAGGTGGACACCAAAGAAAATAACGGTTTAAGGGTTTGAATAATAACAGTTTAATTACCCTTTGTTTTATATATCGGAAAGGTGTGTGTTGCGAACATCTTACTCAAGCAAAGGTTGAGGGAATACAGTCCCGTAACCAGCTAGCATTTCAGTTTCAAGTGTTGACAAGGGCTCAAATAATAAACTATATGATTTATGGTTTAGACAGAGAAGGCGCTATAGTGTTGAATAGTATTGATTTATTTTTGATAAACTCCAACACGCCCCCTCAAAAATAAATCCCTTTCCCTTTTAATTACGTTATCGTAATAATACCAGGACATTTTTTTTTTTTTTTATACAATTTTAAAATACACACACCTTCCTTTCTGGGCAAACAATATCATCATGGTCCAACATTCGTTGCGCAGGATTAGGGAAAACCCAGAAAAACCTAACCAGACCAATCAATAATTTCAGCTCTTATCATTAATGAAATATTAAAGTTATTCATCTTCTTAATTACCATACCAAGCTCTTATAATTAAATATCCGTATAATTATTACCAAGCTTATATTATTAACATAATATGTAATCATCCTTGTAGTTATAACCAAGCCTTTTTTAACATATCCTTAATACCACGTCGCATATACATATTTGCAACACCACCCCGAACTTCGTACTCATTCAGAGACACACCGCGGGGAATTTGTCAGGATAACAGACAGCTGGTCAATAGAAACATAAACAAATTCACACAGAGAGAGTTGAGAAAAATTTACTTGATTTTTACTGATCTGTGACTGGTTGGATTGCTTTTGCATCCATTATTATCCCTACCAATTTAATTATAATCTAGTATCACAATGGCAAAACTCGACACCAATTACTTTAACCACAGAGTTTCCTTTACAACTTCATATTAAGTTATGTAAGTTCCTGCACGGCTTCCATTGCTTATTGCCTATTTATGGCATACAAATCACATTGTGCAATGATCAAATACTACAATTAACCCATAGCACTTTTTCTATCAATTACGTCATAGCCTTTTGTCACAATGAACAAAGCCACTTCCAATAATTTAATTTGTTTATTAACTTGAGATTTATGGATCATTTTAAATTTCTCAAGAGTCAAGACCCTTTGAAGTGTGACTATAATGAACTATTGTTTTTGCTTGCATACTGACTCAGAATGTTTATAGAAAAACTTAGGTCAGGTCAAGTGGCCAGCACGATATGGTTCAAGCACACAACGAATTTCTACAAGGGGCACTTGTAATTTCACACGACTTTAATACTTGTATTTCATAATATGGTTTATTTTCCACTTTGGGTACAAGTTTTGACTTATTTACACTACTTATATTTATACTTCTCAGGTACTGTTTACATACACTGAACAAAAATAACTTTCTTTTCTGATCTGGTTATTTTGCTTACCAGAAAACCTTTTCTCGCATTTCTGTCTATCATATTAAAAGTGTTCAATCAGTATGTTTTAGAACTATTCATAGTACATATTTAAATCAGCGATCGTCACAAGATCATCTACATGTAAAACTTAAATACAATTTGAAATATAACTTAACATACTTAACATCACGCCTGTATTACCCAAACGGTTAGATAGAGGCTTAGTACACTATATTATAATACTCACACATTGTTTTCAGTTACATACATTATTTTCAAAACATAACTTAACATAACATCACGCCTGTGTTCCCCGAAGGGTTAGGCAGAAGAAAATAGTACATTATACTACATCAACATGTCACCAGTTATATCTAGGTCCTATGTTATAGGGGCGAGTCTAGTGCCGTCAACCGGGCACAATTCCAGACTCTGGGCTTAACAATCATGACCTGCAGTAAAATTGTTACTACACCGGTCTGCTGATGAGCATTGAAAACCTCTTTCTATCAAAGTTTGTTCAAATATTTAGAACTAACAGCTTGCAAATTGCTTCAATCAATGTAATGACAAAAACGAATATAATATGAATATGACTTCTTTCCTTTGGAAGCCTTACACACATATTCAGTCGGGATATGCTTGGAAATATTCTTATAATTATGTACTTAGATTTTCTTGACTAATTTACCATTTAAAATGATTTAACACCCATATGGTGTACTAGTAAATTAAATTGACTCGCTAAAGATATTCATTTATACATTTGCGAATCTTGTTATAATGCAAATGTTTCTGACTTAAACCACTAACCATTTATTCATAGGTTTTTCAAACTCATCAGCTTTAATCGTAAATGCCCACTTACAATCGATCAAAATAGATTTATTGAACATGATTTTAGTGTTATACATCAGGTAACATTTACAATAATTGAATTATATTCCTCATTGATATTTACCCATACAAGGTTATTATACATAGATTTAATTTCTAAATAAATAAAGAATCAGCACACAACAAGTCATTAGATATTATTTACCAAAAATACAGACGTCATCATTTTCATTATTTGAAACAGATAACATGTTTTGCATCCTAACATTTAGTCTTAATTTTCTATGTTTTATTATTTTATGGTAAAGTTAACTCATTTCCATTGTGATAATGTAAAGATCAGTTTCTTTAACAGATTTATTAGCAATTATACCAGGAATTAAATCCTATTTATTCACATATATATTTTATTTATTCTTATTAGATTCACACCACTTCACCAGGGTGTACCAACTCATGCCAGTTGCATGCAGTTATGCCAGGAATTAAATCCTATTTATTCACATGTACAATCTTATTTATTCTTATCAGATCCACACCACTTCACCAGGGTGTACCAACTCATGCCGATTGCATGTAGTTATGCCAGGAATCAAATCCTATTAATTCACATGTACATACAATCTGATATATTCTTATCAGATCCACACCACTTCACCAGGGTGTACCAACTCATGCCGATTGCATGTAGTTATGCCTGGAATCAAATCCTATTAATTCACATGTACATACAATCTGATATATTCTTATCAGATCCACACCACTTCACCAGGGTGTACCAACTCATGCCGATTGCATGTAGTTATGCCAGGAATCAAATCCTATTAATTCACATGTACATACAATCTGATATATTCTTATCAGATCCACACCACTTTACCAGGGTGTACCAAGTCAGAATATTCAACAGAGTTATTGCTACTTTTAGCCATAATCCGTTCGAGCTCAGATTTCACTGGCCATTTGATAAGATATTAATTTCATCCATTATCACAACACTGACTCTCAATAACAAATTATCTACCACAACCTCAGGTATACCATTTCGTTTATAACCACCGAATTATTTCTCTTTTTGACAACACTTTGTCAAATTTCGTTTTCTTCTACTTATTACAAAGTAAACAGTAAAACCAAAAACATTTAAGTACTTTTGTTATGGCTTCTTATTATGTCATAACTCATAAGGTGTGTTATATAACCACAGTGCTTCCCAGAAATTATTTTACACATTTAAACCGTAATAGTAGGTACAACCTATTACATACGATTCCGGTCTTTATTATTAATTGTTCTTACCATTATTCGGCAATTCCATTCAATGCAAAAACACTGTAATGGTAACTAATACCAATTCGAGTTCATTTAATTGGATACAATTTCCTCTCCATCATCACAACATAAGTTAGGAATAATTCTCAGACTTAACTTAACTTTACAACATAACCATTCCCGAAACATAACAAAAACATCTGGTCTATCGCAAAAAACACAACTCAGTTTTTGTTTTCAATAGGCTCAAGTGTCGTAGTCGTAACTCATCTGTGAGCACTTTAAATGTCTACTTTTTCAATTTGTCAATTGCCAAACAAGCTTGAATTTCCATAAATACAAGATTCACACTATTTTTCGTAAGGCACAATATTATTAATTGCTTCACTATTAGAAAAATAGTTAATTAAATATTTAATCCAATTTGCCTTTATAGCCTCACATTTCGTTTCACAATAAATCATAATTGTTATTATTATTTACATACATTTGCTAATTAAAGCGTTTATAAAATGCAGACAATTAATCGTCAATTAGATTATTCAAAGACTTACCCTTTATACCGGTTTAACATCTTTGAACACAATGACTTCGCCGTTTTATCAAAAACGACAGTCATTCCTGCTTGCTGCACTTTTCTTACCGATATGGGATCTCGCAGAAAAATACATTCTGGAGCACACCTTGAACGTCCATCTTAAAGGTAACCGGCAGATCTCTTTCCTTCGTTGCGTGTATAAATGCGCCATCATGACTGTCCATCACGAAGGCAAATCCAGACGTATTTTCATCAAGTGGTTCTGGTTTTGAATTAACCTTAAGCACCGTTATATTGTTCCTTCTTTTGTTTTCCATGGCTTTACCATTTCTTGAGTTGTTGAACGGTTTCATTGACTTATACTTTTGTTGACGATCTTTTGAGACTGTGTGACTTATGGCCTCGAAATTGCAGCCTGATGTACTACACTTAGAGACCTTCACTTTGTAAGTTTGATTTTATGACCGAATAATCTGGTTTTCACAAACGCTGGGATTATATTATCTTTAGTAAATTGTCATTGTCTCGATTGTGGTGACAATAGTACTTTGTCTATTCACTAAAGTCATGAAAAAGATTTATACCTTTTTTCAAACTTCTTTGAATTTGCACCCGCAGCTTCCAGTGCAGCAACCTTTTTCAATGAAACAGCTACGTCGCACTTCAGGACATATTTTCGTCGGTACTTCACTATCGACAATGTTCAGTACTTCAAGTTCACTTAATAATTTTCGATATTCGAAATGTCTACACACTTTACTTATTTCAATCAAAATTTTAAATGTTCATATTTCTCATTTTAATTTTGAACAGTCTTATTCATTTTTATTTGTTTCACTAGACGCACAACTCGTTTGTATTATTTAGTGTCCAACCATCCAATAATTATTTTCACTTTGGCTTAGCGCTCTGGGCCCATAACCTGTTGGGGTTATTAAGGTGGACACCAAAGAAAATAACGGTTTAAGGGTTTGAATAATAACAGTTTAATTACCCTTTGTTTTATATATCGGAAAGGTGTGTGTTGCGAACATCTTACTCAAGCAAAGGTTGAGGGAATACAGTACCGTAACCAGCTAGCATTTCAGTTTCAAGTGTTGACAAGGGCTCAAATAATAAACTATATGATTTATGGTTTAGACAGAGAAGGCGCTATAGTGTTGAATAGTATTGATTTATTTTTGATTAACTCCAACACCGACTGCTTAAAAGTGATCTAAAAAGACGTTAACAAGAAAAAAAATATGCTGTGCATTCAGAGGATATATATTCGCGAGCTGGCTGACCAAAACCAGATGTATTCTCCGACTGCACAGCATATTTTTATTCTTGTTTACGTCTTTTTAGATCACTTTTAAGCAGTCGGGTTTTATTAATATTTTGATTTTATTTTTTTATTTTACACTTTTAATTAACATATATTCAAATTAGGTACATTTAAACATACAACAGATATATATTTTTGAAATCGCCTCTTAAAACCCTTTATTTTGATACCCCACACGATGGAAATGAAAGAAAACAAAAATTGGGCCCCTACAATATGGCGCCCGAAAGCCGCCATTTTTCTATCTTCCAATTTTAATGTAGCCAGTGACATTTGCAAGATTAAGAAGAATCCATCGAGGTACGAATCTTCAAAATCGGCCTACGCGTTTGGTCTCTGGAACGCCACATAGGAACAAACATACATACATACTTACATACATAAATACTTACATAGACTGATAAACACATTACCCTCCTTCGGCAGTCAGGTAATTTGTATGGATACGCTAGTAGGTACCTATTATATATTATCTGTGTGTTGGATTAACATTTAAGTCATTTGTGCCGCCAATCATTTAATCTTAAAAAAAAATATCTTCAAGTACGCTGTTACATCAAGGAGAGCATTGAACATTACTTTGTTTTGAAACCAGAGAAACTGAAATATCTTAATTTATTGAATCAATCTGTTTTCACATAAAATAAGTCTAGGTAACTTAATTTTATTTTCAAATAACTCGCCTGCAACAACTCACAATAATTTCCATATCTTTGTCTCTTTACAAAGCACCTACGTTTTTTTGACAAATTATGAGATACATATTTACAATTGGATTGCCAAAGTTGTAAGGGACGTAAACATATGAGTACAAACGTATTCCTGTCACGTAATCGTTGTCCCCTAATAAACTGATAAACGCTGCTGAGATTGCGAAATTTTTATCGGAAATACGATTTTAAATTAATATTGTTTTATCTAATATTAGCATCAATGAAACGCCGTGCGGAATAAAAGCCCTTTGATTTGTGAAAGATGTTTATTTTTGTAATTTTAATATTAAACGGTCGTGGTCTCCAATAGATTTAACGGATCTGGAACGAATTTAAATTGTTATGGCAATTTCATTTTCAGTTTTATGCTCTGTTTTTTAGATTCAAGAATTCTTCACTGTTTTACTATAAAATTTATATAGTATTTTTTTTTGTGTATTTGATATTAAGAGCGTGTCAAAACCTATCTTAACGACGAAGGTTGATAGGTTTTCGGGCTAAATTAGAGTTTGACAAATACTAAACTTCAAATTATGAATTCAAAAATCAGTAGTTGGTACTGTAAGTTTTGGTATTTGCTCGTTCTTAAGCTCTTTCTTTAAGTAGACAAAAAACAATGGGCTGAATTTTGAACAAACAAGATTACCATTTTACTACCATTCAACGCAGACCAAAGCCACAAGTATTACCCCATTACTATCGAAACAACCGAACAAACAAACAAATGAACACACACACCTTCAAGATTAACAGAGAAATCACCAATCTGTTTATTAATCTAAGCTTAAGCCGAAACACAATCACAAGCCGGAATAGTGCAAACCAACAATCGCAAGTTGCGCCGTCAAGCCCGTCAAACTAAGTTCGAAGGGAACCGAGTAGCCCAAGTTGTGTGACGAACGTGAGAATGGTACACAAATGGTACACTCTGTTACACAATCGGGAACAAGTTATGACACCCGTAAGTGATCCCAATTAAGTTGAACTGTGTGCACAAGTGTGATGGTTTTAAGTGGCGACGTGAGGTGGATGTGCACTGGAGCGGTGTAGACGCGCGATTGAGCGGTTATGTTAGGAAGTTTGTTGAGTATTGTAAGTGATATTGATAAACATATTATATTATTTTTTAAATAAACGAATCGTAAAAGAGAGATCTTTGCGTTAAATTTAAACAAGCTTGATTAGAAACTGCAATGAACTTGGCCTTTTCTTTCTAAAGTCTAAACAGTCAGTAGTCAGTTTTAATTATATCGCGTTATACAACATTTACGACCTCCTAATAATATTTCTTATAATCAAAACTTATTCATTAAAGTAAGTAAGTATTTTCGAATAAAGAAGTCCAGCTCACTAAAACATAATCTCATTGCATAGGTGTAAAATAATACCACAATTAACATAATAAAAAATCATATCAGCTCAGACTTAACATACCACCATAAAACTCTTTCAAGCCTCCAATTAAGGTATGAGTACACTGAGTCGATGCACGCACGCGCGATTTAGCGATAACCGTAACAATTTCATGTGTATAGGCTTGTTGGAGCGGCGCCTTTGTAGTTTTCTTCAATAAACAAATAAAGCTCAAAGTGGAGTAAAACGAATTTCAGTAAAGCTATTTGAAAATCGTAAAGAATAATGTATAAGCTTTAAGGTTCTGCCGTACGGATACAATTTGCATAAACATAGTGAAAGCCCGTCGAATGCGCGACCATTTCGCATAGCCATCAAATTGTTGGATGTTTGAAAAAAGTCGTGCAAAGCTAATTATGATTTAAGTGTTTTGCAGCTAACTTAAACTGAATTTTATTTAAATAAATCAAAATTTACTCGTAATGTGTTACAATAATTGTACTCGTAAATGTGCATCGTTATAAGATAACCAAACATTTCTAAAAACTTTTGTAAAAGTTGTATTACATTTTTGTGTGTAGGTACAAGATACAATAAAAGTATATATTCTGTCTATTGGTACCCTATAAACAAAATAAATATACAATGTAAATAGCTGCCTACATTACTAAATCCAAATGTCACATAAACCATAGCTCATTCAAAACGACAAACCATTGATTTCGCGTAAACGTCACATTTATAACCCACGGAATCGGCTTGTATAATATTGTGGACTACTAAAGTTATTGTTGTATATGTTTGACTTTTCCTCGCGATCGCTCCAGCAGAATTGTGTGCTGTTTTCTTTAATGCTTGTTTACGAATGATAACGGGATAAACTACAAGCGGTCAATGTGTCATATCGCGTGGTCGCGTGACGCATTACACCGCAGTGATTGCATGGCTTTATCTTCGAGAATTTTATGTAAGCTAAGTTAATTCCCTTAAAGGTTTTTGAGGCATTTCCAATCGGATATTGGAATTAATGGGACTGGTTGGGTTGAAAGAAGAATTAAAGTATTTGGCCTTGAACGTGGAGTGGTGATTCGTATTCGTAGCAGATAATTAAATATTTTTGAAAGCCATTTGCTTTTGCTTAGTTAGATTAAAAATAGCGTGTCATACTTATTTGTTAAACTAGCTAGTAGTTGAGCCCGCGGCTTCACTGCCGTTAACTGACTGCCTACCGCCATTCTGAAAATAACTTCAAAAGCACAATGCTATCTATCGAATATCGAGTTCAATTGTCCGAGTATCTGAATTGCGTGTGTTGTGATAAATTTACTTCTTGAACACTTAAAATTATTATTTTTCTTTTATTTATTTTAGTTTGGTAGGGTGTACCGATTGCAATGAATCAAAAATTTATTAATACTTCAAGTTGCGCACAGCTTTTATGTATAAAAGTTATCTACATTAATAATAATAATAATAATAAAGCCCATTTATTTCCAACAACCTTAAATAACATTTTCTCTTATTACTAATTAACTATTACTACTCTATTATTGGAACCCCACGCTGGGTAAAGGCCTCCTCTAGCTTACTCCACAATTTTCTATTTTTTGCTTTGTCTCTCCAATTTTTTCCTGCTACTAGAATTATTTCGCCTATCCACTTGTTCCTTGGACGACCTCTTTTTCTTATTCCCGCCGGTCCTTTCCATGTTGTGGTTTCTAATGTCCATCTATTGTCTGTGTATCTCGCTATATGCCCAGCCCATCGCCATTTTTGTGTGCGAGCATGATGAAGTACGTCTATTAAGTTGGTTTTTGCTCTTATGTCTTTGCTTCTTATCTTTTGATTTTTTCTTATTTTTAACATACTTCTTTCCATCGCTTTCTGACAGTTTGTTAGTTTTGTTTTTATTTTTGTGTTATACGTCCATGTTTGGCAGCCGTAGGTAAGAGTCGGTAGAATACATGTATCCATTACAGTCTTCTTCAGGTGAAGGGGGAAAGTGCCTTTTAGAATTTCCTTTAGACTCCAGTATTTTTTCCACCCAATGTTCACTCGCCGTTCTATTTCATCTTCCTCATTATTGTTACTGAATGATACTTGTTTGCCGAGGTATATATATTTGCTTACGTATTCTAGTGGCTTGCCATACAAGTCGATGTTGGTGGTTTTGCTGTTTGTCATTAGCTTGGTTTTATCTTGGTTCATCATGAGCCCAACTTTTTCGCTTTCTTCTCTCAGTGTGCTTATCATTTCGTCTAGTTTGTCACTGGTTTCGGCGAAAATGACGATGTCGTCAGCGAATCTTAAGTGAGTTAGCCTCCTCCCATTTACCCTGATTCCGTGTGTTGGCCAGTGCAAATTCTCAAAGATAAGCTGCAGTACCGCTATAAAAAGTTTTGGTGAAAGAGGATCTCCTTGTCTTACTCCCCGATAGATTGGTATATTTGTTCCTCTTTTTTCCAGTTTTACCCTGCTGGTACTTCCTTTGTAGATATTCTTTAATACTTTTATGTATTTTTCTTGGATTTTGCAGTGATCCAGGGCTTCCCATATAGACTTATGAGAGATTGTATCAAAAGCTTTAGCATAGTCGATGAAAGCTATATATAGTGGTTTGTTGAACTCTTTGTGTTTTTCTATAACTTGTTGGATAACGTGTATGTGGTCTGTTGTGGAAAAGCCCGAACGGAAGCCAGCTTGTTCTAAAGGTTGGTGTTCATCAATTTTTGGAGACAATCTGCTTTGCAGAATTGACATAAATAATTTGTACACGCTTGAAAGAAGACTTATAGGTCTGTAATTACCTACGTCTTTCGGGTCTCCTTTTTTGTACAATAAGATTATATCAGATCTCCTCCATTGATCTGGCACCTGACCAGTGTCTAGAACTTTATTAAATAGGTAAGTGAGAGGACGTGCTAGGAGCAGATAACCTGTTTTTAAAGCCTCGTTATGTATAGCATCTGGTCCTGGGCTTTTATCATTTTTCATTTTTTTGATATCTTTAATAGTTTCCAAATCGTCTATTGGTGGTATATCGATATCTTGATTGGTTACTTCACTATGTAGAATATTGTTACTTATATGAGACGTAATCGATATGCCAGTTTTCTCTGCATACAGTGTTTTATAAAATTCCGTTGCACTATTTATCACGTCGTCTCTGGTTTTTGTCTCGTTCTTCCTAGTATTTAGGTTTTGAATCCAATTTTTATGTGTTGTCAACTGTTTGTAGGCTTTTTTGGAGCTTTTATATTTCTGCAGGTTGTCTTCTATTATCTTATTTCTATAATTCTGATAATCTGTTCTGATGGCTTTGCTTGTTGTTTTAAAGATAACACTTAATTCATTTTTCATTTCTTTAGTTTTTTGTTTCATTTTTATTAACTCTGTTCGTTTTATCAGCATGTCCCTGGTACTTTTACTTATAATATTTTCAGTTCTCTCTGTTACTGAATCAGGCGCTTTTAATGGCATACTCTTATTAATGACGTTTTCAAGTTTATTGTATAGTGTCTGAACGTCATGGTCGTCGTCTTGGAAATTCAATTCTTGTATATTATTTTTTAAGTTTTTCAAGTAGCGATTGTTATCTTCTGTTGTTTTTAATGGCTTGGGTTGTGATTTAAAAGTTGTTCTGGTTTTCTTTTGTTTTCCTAGAAGATAAGTAGCTCTTACTAAGCGGTGGTCTGATCTAAATCCTAAGCCGTGGAGAACTTCTATGTTCCTTATTTTTTTGGGTTCGTTTGATAAAATATAATCTACTTCATTTTTTGTTTTTCCATCTGGGGATAGCCACGTCCATTTACGGTTTTTTCTAGTTTTGAAGAAGGTGTTCATAATCGATAGTTTGTTTTCTAAGGCATATTGTACTAACTTTTCACCCCTTTCACTTCGTATTCCGTAACCAAATTTTCCCATGACTAAACTGTCGTTCATATTTGTTTGTCCTACCTGAGCGTTAAAATCTCCAATCAGAAGGACGTGTGCTCCTACCAGGTTAAAAGCTGTTTCCAGGGTTTTGTAAAATGAGGTAATTGCTTCTTCTGATGACTTTTCTGTGGGAGCGTACGCCTGTATTATTGATAAACTTTCATGTTCGTATTTCATTTGTAATACAGCGACCCGCTCTGAAAGGCCTGTGAAGTTTATTATGTTTCTCTTATGTTTTTTCTTGATGAGAAAGCCTACTCCGTACAACCCAGGCGTTTCTCCTTTATAGCATAGGATATAATTCTCATGTTCTTCAATATTACATCCCATTTTCCGGACTTCCGCTATACCGAGTATGTCTATTTCTATATTTTTTAGTGAGTACATTAATTCTATGTATCTTATTTCTGACCCTAATGATCTGACATTAAAGGTGGCAATTTTTAGAATTTCATTTTGTGTTTTTGTGCTAGCTAGAGGGTTATGGTCTCTTTCCCCCACGGGGACCAGCCGGCTTGGGGGAGTCTTTGTTTGGTTTATTGGTTGTGAGTTTGTGTAGTTAACGTTGTCGTTTTTCCGGTTGCTGGCAGGTTTTGATTGCTAATTATCAGTCTTTTCTTTAAGAGAGCTGCTTCTAGGACGTGTCATAAACTCGAAAGCGTTCTTTACAGCAATTTTCTTTGAGCCTACTGAGGAGGGTAGTTTGTTTTGGTTAGGTGAAAAGGATGATTCTCTTTTCCTCTTCTCACTCTTTTGGATATCCGATGGTTTCTTGACTATAAGTTTTTCTCCTCGCAGGTAGGCAATATTGCCTTTGTTCCTTTCTTCTTCGAGTTTTGGCTGCAGAGACTTTCTTATTTCTAACGTTTCTTTCGTAAAGTCCTCTGAAACGTATATTCCTTCAGGAAGCTTCTTTTTGTTTTTAAGGATTGTGTTTCGTCTCCAGTTGGAGGTGAAGGCAATAAGTATAGGTCGAAGTCCGTTGCTTGTTTTTTGTCCTATCCTATGAGCTTTATCGATTTCAAATTCCTGAATATCCAGTGACAGGTGGGTGTTGATTTTTTCTTTCATAAATTTTACTGTATTTGATTCTTCTGCGCTGCCCTCTTTTATTCCAAAAAATAACAAATTGTTCTTTTTCTTCTGTGTCTCTATCCCTTTAATTTTTTCTTTTAGTGTCAAAACTTCTGCTTGAAGATGCTGGTTTTGTTCCTCTAGCATTTTGAACTTTTCGCTCATTTGCTGTGTAATATTTCGAGTAACAGCCTCCGTAATTGAAATTGTTTGCCTATCCATCTGTTCTTGAATTTTTTTCAGTAAATATTGCATCTGGTCTTCCATATCTTACTTGTGATTTTTCAAAACTGACGCGCAATATATATATATATATGTTTAATGGTAGAAATTAACTTCTTTATATGGCAACACTATATCTGCCAAATTTAGTTTGTAATGTTGGCTGCATTGACACCTGACACTTGTCTGACAGTATTGTCTATGGTTTACACTCAATATTATTTGAGGTTATCTTAAGAATATTTTCACAGCAATATTTTAGCTACTTGGAAGATAGTTCGTGCGTGGTTTTTTTAGTTGGTGCACTTTCCACGACTAAATGTTTATTTATAACTATTGTAGACACTGTTTAAACTTGTTGAAACACTTTATTAACGAGGTTTTATAGCGAGTGATAATCGGAACGTCTGTTGTTTACTACGCCGGAACCGGATGTCATCTACATTAGTTTCGTATATTTTACGTGATGCGTGCACGAAAGAGCAAACAAGACAAAAATACCAAAATTACTGGGAATTGGTTCTGTTGATTATCCCTTAACACCCTGTTTATTTTTTTGGAAATATTTTCGATGTACAAAAACGACTTTTACACAGATTTATTATATGTATTGATGATTGGTGGTGATATTCTAGTTTTTTACGATAAATGAAAATCGTGATACTCAGAAAACGTGTTACTAAAGCTCTAGACGAAGAAGCATTCTATCAGCGAAGGCGATGGTTGAAATGCAAAAATGATAGGGATTGGTCTCGTGACATTGCGATAGCACTTGACATTCTTATACATTTGTGTCATTTTTCCAATCGCTTTCGCATTGATACTTATCTATAGCCTCTAGTTTACTAATTAGGTAGGAATAGTATTGACTAATCTTAGACTGTTCACTAGCTTATCAGGTGTATTGAAGCGTGGAAGAAGTTACAGTAAATCCTGACGTTATCTATACCAAGAGGAAAGATTTTTTTGTTTGTTTGTTTGTTTGTACCGAATAGGCTCCAAAACTACTGGACCGATTTCAAAAATTCTTTCACCGTTGGGAAGCTACTTTATCATCGGGTGACATAGGCTACTTTTTATCCCTGTTCTCTCACGGGAACGGGAACTACGCGAGTGAAACCGCGAGGCGTCCTCTAGTTTTCTATAAGAGTATAAGTTTTTTTTTAAACATTTTTTCTAATTTTGTGTCTCACAGTTCGGTCAAAGTGACCGTCTTCTGCTTAACCGGGCTTGGGGATGTGTGAAAGCTTACCCTCCCAGTCCACCACTAGACTGGGAGATATGTACCTGGGTGAGCCCTAAGCTTGTTATCCTGTCACCAATCTTATTAGGGTGACAGGGGTCCTAAGGTACCAGTGAACCCACAGACATACACACACTCGGGGTAGACACACCCGACCGTGCCAGGTGAATGCTGTGGGACAGAGACAGGGGTTGACTAGGCTATTTGCCAAGGCCAACTACCCTGCTCCCGACTCCTACTGGCTGCCGTGCCCTGAAGAGGCTTGGCAAGTGCGCGGGTCAACAGTCCACTTGGCTTCGTTAACACCGTTAGGTTTCCGCCAAGGACCACTAAGTCGCGGATTTAACCCGGAATGGGTCAATAAGATGTCCCTAATAGCAACCTAAGTTACTAGTAGCGACACCTGTAGGCGGCGTGCGAAGAAGCGATGGCCGCAGTGACGTCACGCAGAGGCGCGACGAGGCTGGAGAGCGGGGCGCGATGGGGCGCGCGGTGGTGGCCGTGAGTGCAGCGAGCGACAGCGAGACGTCCGTGCAGGAGATCTGACTGATCCAAAAAACGATAGAATTTTACAACAAATACATTTACAATATATACAGCAATAAATCCTTTACATAAATCAAAAATCACAAAATAAAGCGGAAGCAAAACAATCTCCACTTAAACATTCTATACACAAAACTTGAATTCGCGCAAAGTGTTGGTCCACTTAACAGCGCAAACACTATACAGCGTAGCTGATAGACTGCTGTGCTAAACACTACACAAAAATTTGCCGAGCACACCTCACGTTCTTAGCTATTGTTCTAATAGTTAGGACGCAAAGGCCAAAAACCTTCGTTTTTTGATGAATTATTTTTATTAGAGATTTCTTTGAACCGTCGGTTTTTGAACATGAAAAAGCGCTTTTTGTGGTTAAATTGTGGTTGGATATAACGGGCAGGTATATCCAGCATATACTGGGACCCGAAGTACTCTGTCCCTCGGAAAGCACGTTAAGCTGTTAGTTTCGGTTGTCATATTATTTACTTTAAAACTTGTCCCAGTGTATTGTCGTGACGACTGAGTCGATCTGATTTGAAAAATGGGCCATACTTTATATTTTTCGTGTAGTAAAAACCAGCAATAATCTTCCAAAACCTAATATTTCTTCAAGCCCTCCATAATTCAATCAACCACAAGCCACAAAACAAAAAATCAACTCTTCACATGAAAAATTTATAAGCATTCAGCTCCATTTATCCGAAGATAACTAAATATGGCCAAAAAAGCGTGGAGAGCAGACACGAGGACAAATTAGGGTTCACTCCATCACCCGTTTTGTAACGTTGTTAGCAACAACACATATATCGTGCATGCAGGCCCTTGAGGCTCTTCGGGGACGCATTGTGGGTAGGGTACGGGAAACAAGGCTTTAATAAGGATGTGTTCCTGTTCAATGTCATTGAAAAGGAGATATCGTATTTTTCTGTGGAGGTACTTATAAACACTTTTTCACAAAACATAAACTGACTTCTAAGAAAAAGCACTAAATAGTCCAAAAATAACTTTCGTTTCGGAAGTCGGTGTATTTGGTAGCTTCTGTTTTTATAGATTATGCACACAGAATATTAAAAAAAAAAAATACCTCAGATATTTGACCTGGTAACCGACTTAGACTGGAAGCCAAGCACAACATAGCTAGGAGAAATCTTGGCAGATGTGTGTTTAGTTTTTTATTTTATTTGTAGGCTCGCCTGTGACCACTAAGTATCTCACCTGATGGTAAGTGATGATGTGGTCAACGATAAAGTACGCTTGTCTAGAACCTTCCCATTCTTGTTTTAAAGGCCCCAAGGTTGTAGCTATCAGGAAACACAGACGCAAGGAACTCCATTCCACTCCTTAGTTGAACGCACTATGAAAGTATTCCCAAAACGTTTATTGTGATGATTATAAATGTTACAAAATGCTTCATAAATATCGTTGAAATAAGTAGGAATTAAAGCTTTTAAAAACACTCATAACCTTATTAACGCAGCATAATATCCCGAGGTGTTGTCTTAATTGGTTTGGAAGTTCTTAACTTAATTTTCGGTTCTAATTTACGTTAATCGCTTCCTTGTTTAGTTTATTTTGTGTCCAACAAGATAGAGACCAATGTTGATTAAATAAACAGCTGGCGAGATGTTTCATGATACCGGTTGACGTCATCATGTCAACGCCAGCAGTCGTTCAATCTGTCTGGCAGGCTTAAAGCATTTTGCTGAGCGGCGGTCGTTTTCACGAATATGATGCATATTTTCCCCATCTGTATTATTTTTGTATCTATGTATTTTATTTTTTACTTTGTAAAGAGTCTTGGAGGAAATACTTTTATTTTTCCTCCTATATTTTTTTCTAGAGAAACTGACACTTCTCTACCCACAATCGCATCAAATACGCTATAATTAACGTTACAATTAAAAGCATAGATCTCTTAAAAACCTAAATTAATCGTATTTTGGGAATATGGGTATGGGTACATTCGTAAATAAAAGTGCTGGGTTAAAAAATAAAAGATCATCAGGTAGCCGATCATCGGTACGACCTTTGGGCAATTTTCTAACCCATTAAATAGATCTGAGAGGGGTCAGGGCTATCGCACAAATTGCTCAATAAGATTCTATATTTCTTTTTGTATTAAATGTCTCTTTATTTGGAAATTCAAAGCTGGTTTCGACCGATTGACAACAAAATTAGATTATTTTCCACAAGCCTACGATCTTTTGATAAATAACTGTCCATCCCTTTTCTCTGGCAGGCTCATTATTTTTCTAGCACATTTATTGGGAAAATTATTTCGGCTGATTATATTCAGAAATAAATGAGTCTTTCACAATAACCGGGTGACTAGTTTGATTGACTCCACACTCAAGTCGCCCTTAGCAAAGACAATCATCACAGCTGGAGGAGTTTCTCGGATGGTTCCAATCTCCAGTGTTTATGCGGTGTCACACCGCACATCAAGAATCACCTCTCTTTTGTGCTTCAAGCCATGTCACCTGTACATGTGATGACTTAATGACAGCGACCGCAAATGGTGTTACCGCAACTAAATGCTGGACAGGACCAGGACTAGGACCAGGTCTTATAGGCAGTCACCCCATGATTGGTACTCAGCTGAATCCGGTTGGATTGGAAGTTAATCCCAAAACAGTTGGGAGAAAGGCTAGGCAGATGAATATTTAGAAATCAATGAGTTGCTTATTATAAGTTCGTATTATGTTCAGATAAGTAATATCAAAAAGCAAGTGCAGCATTTCTTTGTTGTAATCGACAAACGAGTAGTGGAAACTAGCGAGTATCCAGCTATGGAATAGAGATCATTGCTCACAGCTATAAAAGATCATGAAAATGCAATTTACTTGAATCGTTGATACGAACTGAGTCTTCTTTTAATTTCTTAGGAAATAATGATGTTTTCTGGGTAGAAAAATGATAATTCTATTATGTCCGCACGTGAGATTATCAAATAATATTGGACCCGTATTATTTGCATTATTAAATAAATAAAAATAGACAAAGATATAGCGCATCAAAGTTCAGGAGTGGCGGCTTGTTGGCACAAATATGTGGATGTCTCTAAATATTCTCAATCTCATTTTTTCTTTCCTTCTTTTAATTAGACTTTTTACAATGGTTTTCAATTATCTTTATAGCCCTTTGCTAAGAATAGTTACAGCACTGATAACAACATTTGTGCCACATGTTAAATTTAGTCTTGTTATACTTTTTTTTTTTTACCTTTGTATAGATTCTTTTACCGATTATTTTGTGAATGTGTGAACATTGTAGGCCTTCTAGATGCTATACTCGGAATTTTAATTCGATTCCAGATTTGACAATTTCAGTGTTGCAACGTTATGACAAGTACTAAATAGTGACGTTGCAAAATTATTCGATATGGAAATGGAATATTTCCGGATCGATTCTTCTCGTTTATAATTTTACTCTCGTAAACTAAGTATATCAGGAAATTAAATATTTCTGAACCGATAATTTAGTTTTGACGATTAATTAACGATCTGAGACTTTTCTTTTATAATTGTGTGTGAAATAAATAAAAAAATGTGATCATGAAGGAACATGACAAATAAAACAGATAGATGTATGATGGTAATAATTTATTTTATATATTGTCGCCGTCATCGCTATCGCTATCGCTGTCACTTTCTGTAACATTTATTATAAATGTGTCTGTGATATTGTCAATTAACATATCTAGCCTACTCATGTTTTCCTCTTCTTTGACATGGGATACGCATTTAGACCATTCGGTAGCCGTAATTTTTTCACACACTGATTGTTTATCGATTTTTGTGTTCATCACTACACTATTATATGTGGTATCATTATTTCACAAAATGACAGTAGCTAATGTCAAATCTGGAATCGAATTAAAATGCCGAGTATAGTTAACATTCGTTAACTTTTTTATATAATATACAATCTTTTTTTTTTTTGGTTTCTTCTGTTTCTTATGTTGGGCCTACGTTGTCCCGCCATTTCTAAGTACTAATGCTGTAACATGGAAATATTGTAAAACCAAACCATTTTTAAAAGAGTAACCATGGAGTTTCTTGCCGGTTCTTCTCCATAGGAAACGACCAACCCGAACCTTGCACCTTTTGTCAACGTTTTATAAGTGCCCATGTAGGCCTATGTCAAATAAAAAAAATGTATTTTTTTTTTGACGGCCCATGTCAACCAGAAAAAACTGTAGCACATCGTGACGTCACACGATATTTCAACGCGCAGACGAAAAAATACGTGTCCAATATTTTAGGTTATTTAACTGACGGAATAAATAGTTTTTGTTTGTCCACTACCCTATTGTGCACATTAATATTTTATTGGTAATTCGGCTTCTTTTTTCGTTTTAGTTTTAAAACACCACAGACATAACGGGTTTATTAACATTTCGGTAACCAATGACTAGACATGATACGAATAAATGTAATAAATGTACATCTGTAATAAATGTACATCTGTAATAAATGTTCATCTGTAATAAATGTACATCTGTAATAAATGTACATCTGTAATAAATGTAAATCTGTAATAAATGTACATCTGTAATAAATGTACATCTGTAATAAATGTACAGTGAAAATGATTTTACAATCCAATCTTTCTTGACAATTTGAGATCTTTAAAACTTGTCTCCGAAGCAAATATAATTTAAACGACATATATGTTGTCTCAGAAACACATCAAAACGGAGACTCTTTGTCATGATGTCTTTGCTAATTAAGAGTAGATTTGTCTTTTAATAACAATGGAAAACTTTTATAATGAAACAGGTAAGCAGTCTATTACTACCATTGTTAAGCAATGTTAACAAAACAAACTACTGCTTGTAAATTCAAGCAAGTGCAGCATTTCTTTGTTATAATCGACAAACGAGTGGTGGAAACTAGCGTGGTCATTCATTGTTAACTAAAAACTATTGAAAGCTAGTTCGACAAGCAAAGCATCAAGTAACGGCATTAAATATTTACTAAGATCCAATTTAAACCGACTATGGAATTAATACAGGAAGGTCGTTTTGATTACCGGGCCATTAAATAATAGAAGAAGTAAATCAAACTTTAATTTCCAAACTCAAATTAAGTCTACTTTCACGGTTACGTCCCCTTACAGACGACAAGTAACGATAATTGTGAGTCATTAAGTTGTTATTTCAAGGGTGGATATAATAGCAAATCGATTGAATACGTAAACTAAGTTATCTGACTATACGGAACTCTAAAAAAAATCCGTTATGATTGCCCATAGTTTACTTGGCTGAAGCATGTTCGCACGAATGTTCGTTTGCTCTAAAAACTGATGGACGAACGAACGATTGTCTGAAGACCGGCCGCGTGATCGTTTGGCCAAAGAATGATTGAATTAAGAACGTTTGCCCAAAAGATTATTTTGCTCAAGGAACTGTTGGTCGAACTAACGATTGACTGAAGAACAATTTGCCAGAAAGATCATGCGACGGAAAGGGACTTGTGTGGCTGTGGAGTGATGTAATGTCACTTTCTCTATTAATCAATCAATAATTTATTTTGTAGGGTATTGTCTAGGTCCACACATACATCAGTTAATAGTACTTCATTCTTTAAATCGACGTCTATGAGTGCGATGTTAAAAGTGTACACTTTGCAAAGGAAAATTCTCGTACATACAGTTTTCAAAAGCAGAAAATAACTACTTTGTAAAATATCAAAAGCTTAGGACATATCTATGAATGCATAAATATCTCGGAAACGAGAAAACTGCAAGACATTCCCATTCAGCGACAGAAAGCCGTATATTTATTGCAGCTTTTATACATATTTATGAATATTGCTCTTAATTTACCCAATTAATTCTCTCTATCATAACTAGGGTCACCAAAGAATTCGACTAATATGAAAAAATGTATGTATGTTTGTTAATCAATCACGCTTCAATGACTGTACGGATTTGGAATTTGGAATTTTCGGTATTTGGTAGATCGTTACCTAGGTTAAAAAAGAAAATTTTTATATCAATAGTACATCCACATACCATAACCTCACGCCTGTATTCCGATGGGTTAGGCAGAGGTATTACACCCAAATTTGTCCAGTTTTTTTAAGTCCCATGTAATAGAAGCCGAGCCTATTGCCACCAACCGTCCACAAAGCCAGGGGTATTCCTCGAAGCGCACCTGATTCAGTGCACCTAAATTATTCCTCGAAGCGCACCCAAGATGAAACATAGAGAAGAGCATGAAGGATTCGTAATAAATGATATCAATACGTGATTTTAAAATTCAACTGTCCTTGTTATGCACCAACGATTAAAAAAAAGAGGAATATAAATTATTCGTTATTAATCATTGAAATAAGTAGTTATTCGCTTAAGCATCTAGTTCCAGTTCATTTTTGCTTTCCTAGTAGTTTTAATATATAAACAATTAGGACAGTTTTATTTTAAAACGTCTATCGATATCATTTATTACGACTCCTCCATGCTCTTCTCTATATTTCATCGTGGGTGCGCTTCGATGAATACTTTAGGTACGCATCAAATTGGGTGCGATTCGAGGAATACCCCTGGATTTTTGGACGGTTAATGCCAATAGGTTGGTTGCGCTTCAAGGAATTCCCCCAAATCCAGACACCGGGCTGCTACGAAAAAATCCCAGTTTAAAAACCCGATAACACTAAGCCCGATCTGCGAGTCGAACCCAGGACCTTTTGCTCAGCAGTAACACTTGCGAACACTAGACCAACAAGGCAGTTAATTTATCCCCGTGGGATAATTTCCACAATCATGCAAGCGGTGCCGCTGGAATGGGCCAGTGTTAAACAAACCTACTTAGGTCCAGTTTTTGATCCGAAGTTTAACTCAACCAGTGGATAAATATGCTATACAACCATATCAAATTTCGTTATTATACGTTTTTATCAATTGTTAGCTACACAAATGGTCAAACAATTTAGAGGTTTAATTAATTGACCATTTGTTAGACTAAAAATTGATAAATAAACACGTTTCACCGAAATTTGAAACCATAGGTAAGCATATTTAACCATTACTTGAGTTAACTGCTGATCACAAAACTGGGCCTTAGTCGTCTTAATTTTATGTCACTTCATCCGAACTGATCCTAAGTCGCATATATGAGACAAAATTATTAGACTGTAATAAAAGAATTGCTCGGGGCTATATTTTTGCGGCGTGAGAGGTCAGCACTAAAATGAATCAATAAAGTACCGCGGACAGATTCGGATGCTGCTACGAAGATTAAGGATTCAATTTGGAAAAGGTTTGAGTAATTTTTCGGCGTGCTATATTGTTATTAGGTGATTTGTTTAAGTGGTACGATTTAGATCCAAATATGAGGCAATTTTATTCTGAAGAATCAATATATTGTAAGCGGTTTTAATTACTTGTTGCTCATGTCTTTGGTTGTGATTGACAGTTTGAGTTCGATTCGCGAAATCGTGAACTATGCACGTAAGTCTGCATAGTTCAGGCTTCTTTATAACTGAAAATAGATGCGTATAACCACACAAGCTAACTTTTGTAATATCATATTTAATCATACGAATTAATGTGTTTTTAAAAGATCCCTGCACTCAAATTGTTTTAATTCATAAAAGTATTCAAGCTAATACAATCTTCCTGGTAGTAAAAATGGTATATTGCATTTTTGGTCGACTTTTATAGTATGCAAGAGATTGCCACCTAATACATGAAACAGTTTTCATTTTGTCTGCATAAAGGAATATAAATAATTATTTTACATGTAAAACTTTGTACGCAAAAATGGTTTGAAAAGCGTCCGGAGAGCCGTTCAATTTGTTTCCGTTATTTTGCCAAATTTTGCATGAGCCGCAGGTGTCCGTGGATGGCGCAAATTCGACGCCATATTCGTTGCAGTCTATCTGAGTATCGAGTGAATATCGGCTAACAACATTTTGGATATATTATAGCAGTAAAAGTAAAATGGCGGATAGATTTTTATGAAGAGTATATTTTTATTTATACCTGCCATGTGCAAAGCCCTTCTACGTTCACAAATAACTGCTATTTGTATTGTTTTAAAAATCACCCTTCTACTTCCTAACCGGTCTCTCACTGATAATAATCAAGCTTGTTAACTGATTTTCTCCATCTGTTACGATCAGCAGTCTGGTGAAATGCGGCGCTGATATGTATCTCCAGATACTCCGATACTTGATCAGACCCTCTGTCTCCGTCAGTTCTATCAATCACCATGAGACATCAATGTGACCGAAGTAGCTCACGACATATTGCAACCAAGTTGAGGTGAGTTGTTCAGGTGAGTTGAAAAATCATCCAAGCACGCAGCTTTAAAATAAATGCTTTTAAAGATATTCATGGTAATGCCTAAAAATACTGCTACTACAGCTGTAACATCCTATAAATTGATTTACTATCCATACTCCACGCTTATTACGGAAAAAACCAACTATTTTACAGAAAAACTTATAAATACTTTTTTATGTTAACCATTTCAGGCTTTATTAACATCTAAGCGTACAGTTTAAGTGTTCACCTGCCTACCCATAACGAAGTAAGCAACTTTATGCCCTCCTTAAGGGGTGTCTTGTGTTTCCACGAACAACTTTAATATTACGAACGTCCGTCAAAAGTAGACGGTACGTCAACAGTATCTTTTACCAAATACGACTCACGAAAATGTCGGATCTACATTAGTATACATTGCGTGTTTTATTACAGAGCGGTCGATGGCGTGTCGCACAAAAGGGGTGATGGATTTGAAAGTCAGGTGGATGAACGTCTTTGGTTGCTTAGTAAAGGTGAAGACCCAAGCTAACTTTTAATCATTGTTGAAATATCTATTCCCGAATTCACTCCGAGTGTACAACTTCACTGGCTGGCCGCTCAGACGCTCAGTTTGTTATAAAAGTTAGAGACATTTGAATTTTGTAACAGTAGCCGTTCTACAAGTTGTAATGGTAATCATTGAATTATAACAAAGGGATTTAGTTTTTATGCTAATTCTGCAAATGAGCCAGAATTAAGAGGGATTCTGTTCATTTATTTGGTGGAAACTTATAATTGGAAATTTAATTACTCTATATTAAAATGTTAGCTGTAAGTTTAAAATAAAATTAATAAAGGATGTAGGCGACTCAATATGTTTAACAGTTGTAGTGGTAATCTCCGTCTATAATATTGCTCAAAAATTATTGAACAATGTTTGTACAAATCCATTAGATAGATCGGTCATCGGTCAGATAGGCAGTCGCTCCATGTAAAACACTGGTGCTCAGCTGAATCCGTTAAGACTGGAAGCCGACCCCAACAATAATTGGGATAAAGGCTAGGCAGATGATGATGATGATGTTTGTACAAATCCATATATTTATTTTGAAATAACACAACAGCTCGTTTAATAAACATAAATATTTTTATTTTTGTTTCTTGGCACATTGGGAACTATAACTGTGTTGTAAAAGTCGTTATTAATTCTGGTTGATGTAAAAATCGTAGGTAGTAAATATTTGCCAAAAGGTGGATTCAAAACCCACCCCTTACTTTCTTAAAACATCCATCTGGCTTTACCCAGTCCTTAAAAACACACATAATATTGACACTAAAACCTCAGTCCCCCACAGAACGGGTAGGAACAAAACATCGGCATTTCCTTTGTAAATAACAAACGTTCAAGCGGATGTCTTCGCTTTTAAACTCGACTATGTCAACCATTTTTTGAATGGGAATGTGTATACTTAGTGCAGGATATTTAAGGTAAGAAAGAGTTACTCCCGGTTTCTGAATTGAAAAAGAAGTTGAGAACTTGTCAAATGTTAGCATCCCGAGCCAATTCTAGTAATTTTAAAGAAAATTCGCATTCTTACCTCTGGGGGGTGACCACAAGCTCTTAGAGTAAGGTTATTTTGATATCAAGTAAGTGACAGATGTATACACGTCATATACATCTGTCCCTTATTCGATCTCAAAATAACCTTACTCTTAGAGCTTGTGGTCACCCCCCTTGTCCGTAACTATTCAAAGTTCGTATGAAGGATCTCCACTATTCACAGCCACCATGAATACGGGAAAAACCCTCGATTAATGTCAATAAATAAGAGATTAAACAGTAAATTTTATTATTCGAGGTAGAGGACTTAACTTGTCATATCATAGTGGTCAATCTCAATATATCCAAAAACTCTATCTTATAAAGAAACACATAAAAACCTAAATAAAGAGTTGGTATTCTGTCTGATTTCAGAGGCAAATATTATAATTATTATTTAGAAGTAAATCTAAATAAAATAATAAATTTCAATGTATGGGAATTGTTCTGCAAATAAATATATTTTTATCTATTCAAAGAGAGCTAGTTTATTCTTCGAAAATAGGGACTAAAAAAGCTCATTAATCCCTAGGGACCTAATCTTATTTGCCATTTTTTTTTTTTTTTTTTTTTTTTCGTGAATATAAGATTAAGTCGTGAATTAAGATAAGATTAGGTCGTGCCAGAGAGGGATGGAGCGTAGTATGGTAAATGTAAAGAAAATACACAAAATACGTCACACAAAGATAAGGAAATACACTAAAGCAATAGACGCGCTGACTTATGCCCAAACATTAAAATTCAGATGTGGACAACATATGTGGACGACAGGTGGACCATAAATGTCACTACATGGAAGGGCCCACCCGGCAAATGCCGAGTAGGGAGACCCTACATGAGATGGGAAGATGACATACAGAAGGTCGCAGGAAAAAATTGGCTACTAACAGCACATGATAGAGATAAATGGCGATCCTTGGAGGAGGCCTTTACCTGAGAGGGGTCCATGATAAACAAAAATAATTGGAATCTTATAAATATAATGATCTAACTAAATAATTATTTATTAATCAAATTATAGTGAACGAATTTTAATTGAATTGAATTGAATAATAATAATAATCTTATAAATCACTATTTGGTATTGAATTAATAATTAATTAATAATTTAAAAAAAAACAATAATCTTAACAAATTGCTAATTGGAATTGAATTATTTATTTAGAATTGAAATGAATTATTTATTTAGAATTATATTGATTTATTTACTTAACAGTTGATTTTAATTATTTATTTAGAATTAAATTGAATTATTTATTTTAAAAAAATGTATATTTGCATGTTTTTATATGAAAATTACTGTAACTCATGGAATAAAAGGCTTTTTTATTTTTTTATTTTATTTTATTTTTAATCCCTAGGGAATGAGGATATTGTTAGTAAATGTTCCAATCAGCAAAGAAATGAATCACAAAGCATGCGGTCCAAAATAGGATTACAACGCTAAAATCGATTACGACGAATGTATGAGGTGACTGGCTAATGAGCGATTGTTATTCTATTTTGGACCACACGGGAACATTGTATTGAACAAGTGACTGGCTGGAGGTCGCGCGCGAGCCATATTAAAAAATTAATCTACAACTTGCACTAGTAAAATTGTTACGATAAACTTCCATAATTGTTCAAATATAAACATTAGTCTCTAATTATTTCCACGTATGTCTTAGTGTTCCTAATGAACGCAACGTTCTTGGTCATTAGTTGCACTTAATTATTTTTTCATAGAGAGTGATAAAAAGTAGAGTATCCACCTCGGGAGTAACACTATTTTAAGTTCGAGTGACGTACTTGGAATCCTTCGCTCCACTCTGGATTGAAAGAATACTTTCAGCTATAAAACAGTTGTTTGCTCCCTAGATAAACAATATACCTACCCGTAATCCCGTAATCTACCTATTTCACTACATTTTTTTTTTTTTATCTATGGATGAGATTGGTACCTACTACTTCATTATGAATGTTTTAAGGACGGGATTTGGCTTTCAGGTAAAAAGTTCAGTATTTTGAAGGTAAGAAAATGTCGGTAAACCCTTTACACATTTCATCATCATCATCATATCAGCTGAAAGACGTCCACTGCTGGGCATAGGCCTCCCCCAAGCGTCGCCATATCAGCGGATTCACCAGGTCATCGGTCCACATGAGACATATTTCATTAAGATCTATTGTCTAGTGTTTTGCTTTTCTATTGTTTTCAGCGCCTTGTGAAGCTGCACTTTGCTTTGTGTCCTGCTCAACGGTGCATTTTCTCGGCATCACAGCTGATGCTCTATTTTAATGAAATGACGTTTGTTTACTTCTTTCTTTTTGTAAGTCAGTTATGTGGGCAAAAATAAATTTATATTCTTCTTCAGTTTATGAAAAATCATTTGATCGGTCTAATATTGGAGAAGGAAATAGGAAATAGACAAGAGCTAAACCTCAATTTATGACTTTTTACTTAGTAGTCTAGTAATTAATGATATATTTTGATGTAGCAGAAATCATAGTTAAGTACTTTCATTGGAATTACGGTCATATGGTAGCAGTTACATTACAAGAAAAGTTCATAAAATTTCTAATAAGCAAAAAAAAACGGGCTGTCAAAAGGCCCAATAATCTGTGTTTTGCTTAATTCTCGTAAAGTTTTGATTTTACTTGTGCTCAAAGCCCTTCCTTGTTCAAATTGTGCAATAAAAAGTCCCACATAAGATTCACTTATTGTCTTTAGTTTTGGAGATATGAGCCATTTTATTTTCTTTTTTGTTCTAAATCTGTGTTTATGGTAATTTAGGCTAGTCAAATTATGTTTTTATTTGCAAGATAACAAATATCAGCCGCATGGTTAAGTGGAAATTATTTAAAAGATATTCCATAAACTGAAAAATTAAGATATATACTTATATGTTTCCTAGTATTATAAAGACGCAAGTTTGTGAGTGTGTATGTGTGTGTTTGTAAGATTATTACTTCTTCACGCTCAAACGTCTGGACGGATATGGATGAAATTTGGCACAGAGATAGATTATAGTCTGTTCCCTTGGGATAATATTTGAAATTCACGCGGGCAAAGCCGTTGGCAGAAGCTAGTCATTTCTAACAACACTCACAGAACAACATGAACACTCAGAAGCTAAAATAAAAAAAGCTGTAAAACAATCACACGAATGTTTTACCTCGGCTCTTACAAACAAAGAAAACTTTAAACTTTATAAGTTGCTAATCTGACAATAGAAGACAGTGCCTCATTTTCAGACTCTAACAGATATACTTCAAGTTTTCTCCACCACCGTATGGAAATTTCCCAAGACATATACACCGTGCGATATATCCTTGCGATCTATCTACATAAACGTTCAATCTTGCCGGCATACGTTAGGCAGTACGCGCAATGGCCCCTCTGTCTTCGTACGCAGCAATAACACCACATGCCTGTCATTATCATAATACAAGAGACCTTGACGCCTGCCGTATTACCCCAAACGTCTGCCGGTATTACCGCCTATTACGCACTCTCCCCAGACTGCGTATGTACTTTTTATTTTATTATAATCACATGAAGGAACGAGTTTTTCGAGTCTTTCAAGGAAAGTAACCGAGACTCGGAGTTGGGAATACAAGTTAAAATGTTGTTTTATTGCGGGTTTTTCTTTCTTAGAAAGATAGGGCCTATTTTCAGTCTGATTTATACGACGAAATATTAGGATACTTTTGCGTAGGTATAAAATTATTATTCAGCATTTGAAGCCTTATTTTTTCTTGAAATATCTTGCGAATGCCTCTCCTTCTTGTTCCCAAATCATGTCAACGGATATGAATGTTTTTGTGACTTCTTGTTGCCGAAAAAACCGACGATCGATATTTAGGTACCTGCGAGATAAGGCTAGCCTTATTACATTATTAAAATATTATATTATGTTATCACTGAGCCACACTTGTATTATATACCAAGTACCTAAATATTAATCCAATATAGAAAGAGAACTCAAGCAAGCCCAATTGCCCGAAAAGACAACCCAAGACAGAATAACTTAGGGCAGAAAAGTGAGAAGACCCGACCCCAAATAATGGAACCAGGTACATACAGAAGAAGACCAATTACCTAAATATTATTAAACACAAAAAAACTTTAAAATCAAAACCATGAAATAAATGCGTTCTGTACATTGGTTCTGTATAAAAAGTTCAGTTATCTTTTAAATGTTGAGCTCCTTAAAATAGAGTTGAGCTACACGATGACTGCTGAATGACATCTGTCGGTCGACAGGTCAAGACAAGTCTGCAGTAGCTGTTTCTTTAAAGGGCTACGCCAGACTTTACACTACGCATTACGACTAGTACAATATTTTACAAAAAATATCTCACCTTTATAAGTAACTGTAACTATATCTGCTGTTAGCATTTCTTTTAAGAGATCGATATCTTTAAGCTTAGGAAATTCAGGAAGAAAACTGCAATTAGAGTCTAATTTGCGGCAAAAAAGCCTAGATAAGTACTTTCACCGGCATTACATTTATTATGCTAGCAGAAACGTTGCCTAGAAATCCATAAAAAACGCGAAGGTTATCCTTTGCTTTTTTTATGTAGGATTTTTGGGCAGTCAAAGCACATTCAATAGAATTCCGGTGAAAATACTGAACTAGGAGTTAAAATTCGATTCAGAGAAATCAGATTGGCTCCAATTACAGATATTTTCTTATTATTATTTCATACACTTCATTATGTTTTGAACTGTTTCATTCCTTCTAGTACTGTAGATGAATAACACTGCAATGAAGTATATTTCCGTACCGTTAACTTTCTCTAATGCCGTATTTGGTACACAGCATTGATAATATTGCTGTTAAAACATGAAAATATTACACAATAATTCATTTCTAACGTAAAACAGCAGAGGTAAAACATTCGTGTGATTGTTTATCATGCGGCTGGTATTTGTTATTATTTACATACCTCCTAAGTATTTTTAAATCTTGTATTTGGCACGTGGTTCCTTATCACAAATCAGGACACGCTTTTGACCTCGCGACCTATAAAGCCATAGAAGCAAGTAACTAAACGTTTTCCCTATCCTCGCTCATTATCTCTGTAACGAATAATAAATGAGGAAATGAACATAATTACGAGGAAGCTTATGTTCAGCATTGGTAAACCAAAGGCTTATTATATTTCAAGTAACCTTCCTTAATTGCTCTTTAACAACCAATCAGGGAACTTTATGCTCTATCCATATACATATTTTAATGTGAAAGTAGTCTAATCAGTAGTATTAATTAATAATAATAAATAATAAATAAATTTATTCAAATCATTAATAGCATGTTAACATAACTCAATTAAGTCATTTGAGGGTTACAATTAGTTACAATTAGTTAACAAAACAGATAGGTGTTGCAACCAGCACCCTTGCTAAGTTATAAAATAACTCGTATTAAGGGCAGTGGTACAAGTCCATATACAATCATTTAAACTTTTAACAAATTGCAGGTAGAGCAAGCGTTAGTTTAGGTTAACTTAACAAGCATAATTCACAAATAAAATTCGAAATTAAATTAAATCAAAATAAGAAATTAAATTAAATCAAAATAAGAAATTAAATTAAATAAAAATAAGAAATTAAATTAAATCAAAATAAGAAATTGAATTAAATCAAAATAAGAAAATAAATTAAATCAAAATAAGAAATAAAATTAAATCAAAATAAGAAATTAAATTAAATCAAATTAAAAAATATAATTAAAACAAATTAAGAATAAATTAAATCAAATCAAAATAACAATTAAATACATACATTGTTTAATTTAGCATCAGAGTCAAAAGAGTGTGTGGTTAGCGTGTGTGTGTGTGTTTGCGAGTGTGTGTGTGTGTGTGTGTTTGCGAGTGTGTGTGGGTGTGTGTATTGTGATTGTGTGCAAGATGTGATGTGTTATGTTTTCGGTGACAAGGTTTAGTAGGGATTATTCTCGGATATAAGCAGGCGTTCTGTATCGGTATAATTAGTTGCTAGGAGAAAGCTTGTTAAGGCTTTCTTTAAAGACGAGGCAGAAAGAGAGTAAAATTTTAATTTCTTATTAAGGCTATTATATAATTGTGGACCCTGGAAGCAAAAGAATCGTTTGGTAAAAGAGTACTTACATCTGTAGTTCTGACAAACATTATCCCTACGTCTTTTGGTGATTATAACGTAAGGTGTATTTTTATGTTGTATTTGGACTGTACTAAGGATAAAGAGCTGTCTGACAGAAAGTACCCTGCAACACTTATACAATTCTTCCGTTGGGAAAAGTATCGGACGAAAAGTACTGACCTTTAACACGGCTCTTTGAGCTCTCTCCAATCTCAACATAATAGTCTTAGGGGCACCACCCCAAGCTGAAACACAATATGATAAGAGCGACTGGCAAAGGGCCAGGTAGATCCTTTTGACAATCGCTGCTTCCGCCACATGTCGAAGAGTCTTAAATACGAATATCAGCTTTCTAATCCTTGCAGTCAGTAGATCTATGTGGGCCGAGAAGCTCAAATTGCCATCAAGAGTGACCCCGAGGTACTTAATTGTGGAGGTACGTGTGAGTTTGGGGCAAGAGCAGGTGACGGTGTTTGGACAGTAGTTTGAGTGAGCTATTAGGGAGCATGAATTTGGTGGTTGTGCAGACTGGCGTAGGGTAAAGCAGATGATTTTTGTTTTATCCGTGTTGAGGGTAAGCTGATTACCATGAAGCCATCTTAAGACCCGATCTAGTCCCCTCTGCGCCGCATCAAAAACTTCGTGCCAGGTATCGCCAGTAAATGTGAGTGCTGTGTCATCAGCAAAGGCCGTGATTTTTCCATTTTGGAGAAAAAGATTGCACAGCTGATTGACATAAACTAGGAAGAGTGTGGGACCAACCACACTTCCCTGAGGAACGCCAAAAGAGACAGGTAGCTCCCCACTTAGGTAATTATCAATTTTTACGCATTGACTTCTATCACTTAGGTAATCCGCAAGAATTTTTAGTGGTAGGCCTCGGATTCCCAGTTCCTCCAGCTTCAACAGTAAGTTGGGAACAGAAACTGTGTCAAAAGCTTTTTTTAGATCCAGGAAAACTGTCACCACTTTCTTTTTTGCATCAATGTTCTTGGCAATATGACCCGTTAGCTCCAGAACAGCATCACTTGTCGATTTATTTCGTCGGAAGCCAAATTGGTTGGGAGATAAAAGCATTTTTCCCTCAAGATATTGAATAAGCCTCTTGTTTATAATGCGTTCCAGGATTTTAGAGATTGAAGGTAGGATAGCAATGGGTCGGTAGTTGCTAACACAATTTCTATTGCCTGCCTTGTGTATAGGATGTACAATAGCTTTTTTCAAGTACAGGGGGAATACACCGGTGGTGAGGCAAAGGTTAAACAAGTATGTCAATGGGGGGACAAGCTGCGTCTTATAACGCTTAAGAAAACCGGTGGAAATAGTGTCCCATCCAATTGCAGCATCAGTTTTTAGAGACATGAGTAGCGATTCAACCTCGTTCTCGTCAGTTTCAACCAATACAAACGAGTGTAATGGCGCAGCTGTGGAATTAGTGACAGGTGGTGGACCGCCAATATCACTGGAATGAGTAAAAGCGTTCGCAAGATTTTTGCCTATACCAACAAAAAACTCGTTAACAATGTCTACCGAGTGTTGTGGAGAGGCAGAAGGGACAAGTAAGTCTGCAGAGGGGTTTTTTGGTGTTCGTAACTCTCTTTATAATTTGCCAAATCTTTTTGCTATCATTTCCAGCACTGCTCAATTCCGCGCTATCGTAATCCCGCCTAAGTTTTTTAATAATCTTGTTACAGTAGTTCCTATATCTTTTGTATGTTATTTTTAGTATAGCGTTATCCGGTGATACCTTCAGTTTTTTGTGCATAGCATCTCTGTTACGTAAGCAACGAAGCATGCCGGTAGTCATCCATGGTTTAAGTAGCCGTTTATGATTTGTAAGCTTGACTATAGTAGTGTGGGCACGTATAATATTGATAATTGTGTTAATAAAATAATTAGTGGTTTCATTAGCGTCAGTATATTTATAAATCGGATGGAAATTTATATTATTCATTTCGGAGTCCAAACTAATGTAATTGACTTTTGAAATAGTTTTCACACTAGTATTTGGTAATTTACTTTGTCTAAGACAAAGCAAGACCGAGTTATGATCTGTCACTGAAGAGTCAATCACTATTGTGAGTGCTAATGAGTTTGTCTTTAGCATGACATGATCCAGACAAGCAGACTCCCGAGTCGGGTAAGTGTGAGCAGGAAGAAGACCATGAAAAGTTATCAAATTGAGGTAATCGGAAATGTGATTAGGGGGTGATGTACTAGACTGATGTCAAGGTTTATATCTCCAACAATAACTACGTTTTTATAAGATGATAGTCTGTCTGTTTGTTACGTTTCCACGCTGAAATTTCTAAATCGGTGTTAATGAATTTTGTTATAGAGATAGATTAAACATTGGAAAAAGAAATGGATTTTTTGTTCCGGGAGCACTTCCCCTTTAGACAGTGCTTTTAGATAATGTCTGAGTTCTTCTGCATAACAAACTATCTTTGCAAATGGACAACTATATTCATAATATTATAAGAGCCTGCTGTATCTCACTGCAGAGGGGGATGGTTCTAATTTTTCCTGACGCTTGCTACAACTCAAACTCATCTGGAAAAGCCGATGGAGAGGGGTCGCTCGTCAGGGCTTTTGCCGATTAAGCTGACGACGTAGTACCCAACAAGAAGGTTGCAGTGCTGCTTGGTAACTGAGGCGACATTGCAACTGAAGCGACATTGCAACTGAAGCGGGCGGTAATGTCGTATGGAGCGACCCAGGTCCCATACGATATCGCGGCTGAGGGTTGGAGGCCGCGGCTGGAGAGGAGTGCCGGTATTGCGGTGCGCCGCTCTCCCTACCTTCCGTGGCCTGGATGAGGTCGCCACCGTCTGATGGTGGACGCGGTGGGCCATAGGGGAGGTCCCTATCCCTTGCGGCCGAAAAGTGGTAGGTGGCTGGGCCACTGATCTGTCCTTCCACAGGGGGACGACGTATACACGAGGTCGTCTGGCACCCATGTGCTGGTATTTCCCTATGGTAGTCACGGCGTGCAATGTGTATTGGTGCGCCGGTGATGGGGGTACACCCCAGAAGAGGATATATATCTAGATATATATCTTATGGCATTCTGCTGTGGGGATCAGCAGCAGACGTTGACTCAATTTTCATCCTACAAAAGAGGGCAATCCGCGCAATCTATAAAATGGGTCCTCGCGAGTCCCTCAGAGAAAAATTTAAAGAGATCGATATACTGACTCTACCTTCACTTTATATTTTGGAATGTATTTTGTATGTCCGTAAAAATCGGGGGCTTTTCAAAACTAGAAGCGACTTCCATAATTTAAATACACGCAGTAAGCACGAAATTGTAATACCCAAATTCAGATTAACGAAAACTAGCAAGTCTTTTCTTATAAACAGTATACGCTTTTATAACAAGTTGCCAAAGTCAGTTATAGAACTGACCGATGGAAGGTTCAAAAACTACATCAAACGTATCCTTGTTAAAAAAGCATATTATAAAATCAAGGACTACGTTGAAGATAAAAACATTTGGCCTTAGCTCCTTCTGCGCATGCAGCTTCCCTGGTAACTTGTAAACGGCACAAATATGTGGATGTCTCTAACTATTCTCAATCTCATTTTTTCTTTCCTTCTTTTAATTAGACTTTTTAAAATGGTTTTCAATCATCTTTAAAGCCCTTTGCTAAGAATAGTTACAGCACTGATAACAAAATTTGTGCAACATGTTAAATTTAGTCTTGTTATACTTATTTTTATTATTTTTTACCTTTGTATAGATTCTTTTACCGATTGTTTTGTGAATGTGTGAACATTGTAGGCCTTCTAGATGCTAGTTAACTTTTTTATATAATCTTTTTCTTTTTTTTTAGTTTCTTACGACTTATTGTCATAATTCGGGCCTACGTTATCCCCCCATATCTAAGTACTAATGCTGTAACATGTAAATATTGTAAAACCAAACCATTTTTAAAAGAGTAACCATGGAGTTTCTTGCCGGTTCTTCTCCATAGGAAACGACCAACCCGAACCGTGCTCATTTTGTCGACGTTTTATAAGTGCCCATGTAGGCCTATGTGAAATAAAAAAATTGATTTTGATTTTTTGATTTTAGGATCCGGTGGCGGACAGGCGCGGCGGGTTCGCGGTGAGTGCTAACGCGTGCCCGTGTTCCCGCCATACGCGGCACAGGAGAACACCGTGGCGTTTTAGTGAGTTGACGCCAAAAAAAAAACAAATTGGGTCCAGAATCATGAACTGAAACCATAATCCTATTTTTCACGTCGGTGTTAAGGACACCCTATAAGTATAGAATCACTTATTTTTTACTTTGAATTTTGATATTCAAAACTGCCGTTTAAAGCTCTATCCACACATATCAGGGCCGTGCCCGGGACGTGGACGGACCGTGCCCCGTCAAGGGCTAAAAAAAAAATCGTTGTGTACATTTTATATGAACTCGTTCACACACGTCACGTTCACGAAGCTTCTATGATCGGGCCCGGCCCTGTCACGTCCCGGACACGGCCCTGATATGTGTGGATAGACCTGAGTAGCCCCATTGAAAAAAAAAAACGAGTATAACTTGTTCCTTATACGATCGAAGCGGCTGGCATGATTTAGTCTATTATAATCCGATTACAAAACCAGAAAACCGCCAGTAATTATACCGTTCCTGATACGTAATACAAAACGAAACATTTCACCTGTATGAGTCCGTCGCTTCCAATTAATGTAGTTCAATCGCCGGCTACTAACAACACGGCTGACGCAAAGATAATATTACGTGTTGAACGATCACCACTTCGGTTGATTGGTTTTACACTCTTCAACTATAGTGTGTTATTTAGGGTTCTATATTATTTTGAAACGCTCAGTTTAAATATGTGGGGCTCGAGCCTTACGGTTCGATCTTCAGGGTTAAGCAAGCCGCATGTCTCGGCTATCATTCGTAGATCTTTGGCAATCAGCAGGGTAAGACAGTCTATCGACCAGTTATGCCAAAGGGTTAACCAGTATCCAAGTACTGGGAAACCCTGGGTAACCCACTGTTTAGTGTCTATCTGACCTTCACAATCCAAATTGTCAACGAATTAGTCCAAGAACGAGCGAAGCGACCTCGGGAGCTTAGGGCACCCCGACACCGATAGGTTAGGTTCGAAGGAGTTCGCTCGCTTTGCTCGCTCACTTCCGTTTCCGTCATCTCCTTCATGTCAGGTTACTTTAGACCCTGCAGACAGAAATAGGAGCCCCAGGCACGTCGACTTTTTAGCTTAAATAATAATCGTACTAACCTATTCTATATTAACACCAATGTCAACATTAAAATATTTAAAAATATCTTTTATTTTTTGCACGGGCATTATTAAGAAAGCTCGGTCAATTTCATTATTTCAGTAGTTTTTATCATATAACCTATTCATATCGGGCATTTTTCAAAATGCCCGGGGATCACATCAAACTTCACACTAATATTATAAAGGCGAATGTTTATGTGTGTGTGTGTGTTTATGTGTGTGTTTGTATGTTTGTTACTTCTTCACGCTCAAAGGGCTATACGGCTCTGGATGAAATTTGGCACAGAGATAGATAATAGTCTGGAATAGCGCATGGGATACTACTTTTATTCCGGGAATATGTTGCCTTGGGATAATTTTCGACATTAACGCAGGCGAAACCGCGGGCAGAAGCTAGTTATGAATAATGTTAAATATTTATATGGTCCTAGGTAAATTAAATATGGTGATCCGCAGGGCAGCGTTCTTGGGCCATTATTATTTTTGTTATATATAAATGATCTACCCCGACACATCCCATACCCTTGTGTGTTATTTGCCGATGACAGTACAATCCTAATAGACTGCCTCAACAAAGAGCTTTATGAAAATGAAATAAATAATTCTCTAAAATTAATAATAAACTGGCTCAACAACAATATTCTAATCATAAACCTCAATAAAACAAATACAATGCATTTTTATCAAAAAATTCTTCCTTCGAACCTAAAAATTAATTATAAAGGACAAAATATTGATAGCGTTGGCGTGGCTAAATTCTTGGGTATATTGATTGACAGTCAATTAACTTGGAAACCGCAGGCTGAAGAAGTTTGCAAAAGGTTAAGCACATCTGCGTATGCTCTCCACAATCTGTCCAAGAAAGTTAACGTTGATACATTAATGGTTGCTTAACACGGTTTGGTGGTCTGTGTTCTAAGATTTGGTGTAGTATTTTGGGGTAATTGTTCTGAAAGGGAGTCTATATTTAAAGCCAAAAGCGCTGCATAAGATCCATTTTTAATCTCAAGACCACAGACAGTTGCATTCCTTTTTTCAAGAAACACAAAATATTAACTTTTCCTAGTTTATACATTCTCGAAGTAGCTATTTTCGTTAAAACTAACCAGCATTTATTTCCTACAATGAATGAAACGAGGATGCGAACTACTGCCATGAGATCAAAATATCAGAATCAATTGTGTACTGGTAGATATAACACTGCTTTGCTAAAAAAAACATTATTGGTATGGTCCCTATTATATTTAACAAATTGCCAAATTGTATTAAGAATCAGCCTTTAATAAAATTCAAGAAACTCCTATCGACGTTGCTGACAGAGAAATGTTATTACTCTGTTACCGATTTTATAAATGATAAATTGTAATATTTGCTTCACTTTACCTCATTTATTATGTAAATTGTTATGTAAATAATTTTAGACTTAGCTAATTCATTTTGAATTTAAGTACTAATTAATTTAATTTAATTTTTGTTTCTAAATTATCTGTAAGTTAACCACTATTTTTGTATGCCAACAGGCAGAATGTACTGGGAATATATCTGAAACTAACAACACTATTGTAATACCTGCATTCTATACAAATAAATAAATTATTATTATTCCTATATTTAATTTCTTTTCTTATTACCGGTAATGGGAACAGGGTCCAAGCTACCTACTATTATTATTATAATGCCGTATTAGTCACTTGGTTCTTAACAGATACAAGTAGTAAATGTTACTAGCTGTAACCTGCTTGATGGGACCTCAATCCCAACATATATTAGACTAGCTGACCCCCGGGGCTTCGCTCCCGTCAATTGGCTACCTACCTAACCTACCTACCATACCTACCCTACCCTGCCTACCCTACCCTACCCTGCCTACCCTACCCTACCTACACAACCCTACTTACCCAACCCTACCTACCCTACCCTACCTAATCATGTAGTACATACTCGTATTTGTTATGTGTCATCAATAGTTTTCTCAGCGCACGCCAAAGAATGAATTTTGTATGCAACATTTTGCTACTTTGGGTTACATTATTGCAATCTTCATAAGAATCTCTATTTTTTTGGTCATAGTGGCTTCCACTTAAAAGGTAGACATATGCTGTCAAGAACTTTTATTTAGAACTATTTAAGACAAACAATCCTATGGTACATTATATTTGTGTATCTCCAACGGTTTAGGCAGCGCACGCGAAGATATCTCTCAGAGGTTTTTTTCTGACTTACTTGGTATTTATCGTTATATTATAATCAAATTACAAAAAATCATTATAAATTATAACCTATGTGTTATTCTGATTTATAACCTATATTACTGTAAAGTTTCATCCAAATCGGTTTAGTAGTTTTTTCGTGAAAGAGTAACAAACATACATACATCCAGCCTCACAAACTTTCGCATTTATAATACTAAGACGACGACTAACGCCAACGACCTTGAGGGAACAAAACGCGTACTCGTTTCACACCCGCGCGACCCAAAATTTTGTAGATTTTTGTACTTTCCTTATTATTCTATGAATTAAAAAAAAAAAGCTTCAGATGAAAATGTAGATAATTAAATTGTCTTTGAGATGGTGTCGATTTAATTAAAATACGCCCAGCGGTTTCGGTGTGATTGCCGTGTTTTTGTTTGTTTTAGACATAATTTTACAAATTAATTACACTATGTTATACGAAAAAAACTCATAATTTTCTTAGATTAAATTATTAAGAAAATGGTCTAATGTAACATATATTTTTGCCAAAAAATAACGACTAGTCGTTTAGACGTGATTCTCATTTTAAAATCGGCTACTCAAGGTAATTGGCGCCTTAAGTAGGAAGTAGCACTAAGCAGTTTGCCTTTATGGTATTTTTTATAGTTTCTAAACTTGCAGTGGAGACTGATGTATATTCGAAGTGATGATAATGGTGAAGGAGCATTTCCTTTCACAATTATTAGACTCCTTTCTCTTTGATACTTTTTAACCGACTTCCCAAAAAGGAGGAGGTTCTATGCTCGACATTGTGTTTGTTTTTTTTTTTGTTTGTTCACCGATATCTCCGTCAATTATGGACCGATTTTGAAAATTCTTTTTTGTTTGGAAAAGTATGTTTTGAAATTGGTGCCATTTTAATTGAAAGCGAAGATCTGATGAGAAGAAGAACTTCGAAGATATACAACGGAACTCTTCAATAAATAACGGCAAATCTCTCGGGATTGCTGCAATCGCATGTTTGTTTATTGTTTATACCATTTCATAACATAACATCACGCCATCATGCTCTTAACGGGTACGCAGATCTCTCATTTCACTGGTTATGTTCAAGTTTAATGATATTCGCGAAATCTATTCTGGCGTTATAGGTACCTTATTAAACAACTTGCCTATTAGTTAGGTACAACTAAAAAGTGAAGAAAAATAAAAAACTTTTTTGCAAAAAAATACTACTAGTTTTTTTGTTATTTAGTATATTATTTATTAGTATAGAATGTATTTTATGTTATTATGTCTAAGTATTATTATTTAAGATATATTGTACACTGACAACCCTAAATTCCACTCTTCTCGTTCAGTCCACCCAAAGTGGCGACGCCTGGGGGAGGCCTATGTCCAGCAATGGACGTCTTTCGGCTGAAATGATGATGGTAAGCCCGGAGTCTAGATTGGTGCCCGATAGATGGCCATAGGCTCATTTCTATTACATAGAAGCTTGATATAACTGGTGAAATGTTTATATTACTATATCTCTCTACCTTACCCTTCGAGGAGTACAGCTTGATACATAATTAAGTTATTTAGAACTCGATTACAAAAACCTCTTCCATACATCGTCACAGTGTATTTACCTGTAGATAAACAGTTTTACATAATAACATACATCATTAGTCCGCCTGCATAATATTCATAACGATGTGCACACCTCACAGGCGCTCTTGCAGAAGTGTTTAGAACGCTAAGCTATGCTACTATACTGTGATATAGAATATGTACGCTAACAGAAAAAATGTTGACTTTTTTAATTTATTACTTTTTAGTCAGGTTTTTTTTTCGAATTACTTTTTAACATGTAAATGGTATATTTTAAACTTTTTTCCCTTTTCCATTTTTTGCGAGTGAAGTAAGGTGAGGAGTAGGAAGTGAGATGCGGTTCCAGGCTGCTAACCTACAGACGCACACTGAAAGGATAGTTGCTTTCGTCAGTAGGCTGGGCAGCCTTTTGTGAGGGGAACACTACTTGGGCCCCCGACTACCTGCGGTGCACCGTGCCTCGGATCCCGCTACCCTCCGCGTCCACCAGACTCCAAATATGTCCCTAACAGCGCACGTCAGGCTAGTCTGCCTGCAATGGAACCTCCTTCTCAACCCATCACCTGAAGTGGCTACACCGAGCATCATACCGGAACACGGCTAAGCCGCGTGGCAGTACGAATTTGCCCGGTGGGTAGTCGCATGCCTTCGGCCGAAGCCTACCACCCGTTAGTGTCACCTGATTAGCAACACCTGGGGACCACGTGTAGGGTATCGTAAAGTGTTCTTTCTTACGAACGTGGGTGACTCGGCCCTCTAACATTCAAATAAATATACCTTACTGCCCGTGTTCCATGTTACTCGGGGTCGGTGTAGTCGCTTCTTTATCCATTCCATCCTATCCACCGTCACGATATCACTCCCTTTTCTCTCCTCACAAAACCCATCTAACTTTTCATTGGCCGTCCACTCCCTATCCATCGATCCACATTTATATTCATAACTCTATAATATAGACAAGAATGTTTTTCTTAATTAATTGCACTATTCATGATAATATTTCAAAGACGAAACTGTTTCTTTTTCTTGAGAGGTGTTCAAATTCTAGTGATTATCGAATATAAAGTGGATTATAAGTGGGTTTCGAATTAAACGAGCTGTTGAACATTATAAGCACATTAATTTGAGAAGCTTATTATGAATTAAACTGAATTATTATTTAGACTATAAAAAAAATACATACATACGAAGAGAATCCAGTTAAAGACATTATACGACCAAATTGAAAACTTTACTAAAGACATACCAATCTTTAAATTTAAACCTATATGTATTGATACAATTAAAAACGCGTTCAAAAGTCTCAATATAAAGAATACTGAAGACTTGTGGGGGATATCCGTTAGGGTTCTTGGAGATATTATTGACTCAATTGCTCCTGTCCTAACAGGCATATTCAATCAATGTTTAGACAGCGGCACTTTTCCTGACTTTATGAAACACAGTAAAGTAGTACCAATTTTCAAATCAGGCTGTAATAGTGATCCTTCTAATTATAGACCTATATCCGTGCTGCCAGCATTGAGTAAAATCTATGAAAAAATCATGCTGGAACAGATGTTGTCTCACTTCAATTCAAATGGGATCCTGCATAGTCAAAAGTTTGGTTTCACGAAAGGTAGGCCGACAACGGACGCGGGAGTAAAACTCATCAGCCACATCTTGGAGGCTTGGGAGAGGTCCCAGGATGCCATTGGCATTTTCTGTGATCTCTCAAAAGCTTTCGACTGCGTCGACCACAACACACTGATCTGTAAATTACACCACTACGGAATTCGTGGAAAATCTGCTGATCTCGTGCGTTCCTATTTATCAAACAGACAGCAAAAAGTAAATGTTAATGGGGCGACGTCCTCCGGGTCTCTAGTCAAGATGGGCGTGCCCCAAGGTTCAATTCTCGGCCCTTTCCTTTTTCTTGTTTACATTAATGATCTCCCTTTTATGATGGCCAAATTATCGGATATAATTCTATTTTCTGATGATTCAAACAAATTGGGTCCAGAATCATGAACTGAAACCATAATTCTATTTTTCGCGTCGGTGTTAAGGACACCCTGTAAGTATAGAATCACTTATTTTTACTTTGAATTTTGATATTCAAAACTGCAGTTTAAAGCTCTATCCACACATATCAGGGCCGTGCCCGGGATGTGGACGGACCGTGCCCCGTCAGGGGCTAAAAAAAATACATTTTATATGAACTCGTTCACACACGTCACGTTCACGAAGCTTCAATGATCGGGCCCCGCCCTATCACGTCCCGGACACGGCCCTGATATGTGTGGATAGACCTAATTTCAGACCCCATTGAAAAAAAAACGAGTATAACTTGTTCCTTATACGACCGAAGCGGCTGGCATGATTTAGTCTATTATAATCCGATTACAAAACCAGAAAACCGCCAGTAATTATACCGTTCCTGATACGTAATACAAAACGAAACATTTCACCTGTATGAGTCCGTCGCTTCCAATTAATGTAGTTCAATCGCCGGCTACTAACAACACGGCTGATGCAAAGATAACATTACGTGTTGAACGATCACCACTTCGGTTGATTGGTTTTACACTCTTCAACTATAGTGTGTTATTTAGGGTTCTATATTATTTTGAAACGCTCAGTTTAAATATGTGGGGCTCGAGCCTTACGGTTCGATCTTCAGGGTTAAGCAAGCCGCATGTCTCGGCTATCATTCGTAGATCTTTGGCAATCAGCAGGGTATGAAAGTCTATCGACCAGTTATGCCAAAGGGTTAACCAGTATCCAAGTACTGGGTAACCCTGGGTAACCCACTGTTTAGTGTCTATCTGACCTTCACAATCCAAATTGTCATCGAATTAGTCCAAGAACGAGCGAAGCGACCTCGGGAGCTTAGGGCACCCCGACATCGATAGGTTAGGTTCGAAGGAGTTCGCTCGCTTTGCTCGCTCACTTCCGTTTCCGTCATCTCCTTCATGTTAGGTTACTTTAGACCCTGCAGACAGAAATAGGAGCCCCAGGCACGTCGACTTTTTAGCTTAAATAATAATCGTACTTACCTATTCTATATTAACACCAATGTCAACATTAAAATATTTAAAAAAATCTTTTATTTTTTGCACGGGCATTATTAAGAAAGCTCGGTCAATTTCATTATTTCAGTAGTTTTTATCATATAACCTATTCATATCGGGCATTTTTCAAAATGCCCGGGGATCACATCAAACTTCACACTAATAATATAAAGGCGAATGTTTATGAGTGTGTGTGTTTATGTGTGTGTTTGTATGTTTGTGACTTCTTCACGCTCAAAGGGCTATACGGCTACAGATTAAATTTGGCACAGAGATAGATAATAGTCTGGAATAGCGCATGGGATACTACTTTTATTCCGGGAATATGTTGCCTTGGGATAATTTTCGACATTAACGCAGGCGAAACCGCGGGCAGAAGCTAGTTATGAATAATGTTAAATATTTATATGGTCCTAGGTAAATTAAATATGGTGATCCGCAGGGCAGCGTTCTTGGGCCATTATTATTTTTGTTATATATAAATGATCTACCCCGACACATCCCATACCCTTGTGTGTTATTTGCCGATGACAGTACAATCCTAATAGACTGCCTCAACAAAGAGCTTTATGAAAATGAAATAAATAATTCTCTAAAATTAATAATAAACTGGCTCAACAACAATATTCTAATCATAAACCTCAATAAAACAAATACAATGCATTTTTATCAAAAAATTCTTCCTTCGAACCTAAAAATTAATTATAAAGGACAAACTATTGATAGCGTTGGCGTGGCTAAATTCTTGGGTATATTGATTGACAGTCAATTAACTTGGAAACCGCAGGCTGAAGAAGTTTGCAAAAGGTTAAGCACATCTGCGTATGCTCTCCACAATCTGTCCAAGAAAGTTAACGTTGATACATTAAGGACGCTGTTACATTTTCGACGAACTCAAATTTAGGTATCTAGTAGCACACAACAACATTACGCGCACGCACTCATTGAAACTACTGAGCGCTCGATTTTATACATCACTGAAATAATCTTGGTCCTTGATATTATTTTTTAATTTTATTGAAGTTGATTCAGGAAGGTTAGTTGGCACTTTGAAAATGCATTTGGTAACTGTTACAAACCGTCGTTGTAATAAGTAGGTTATTATTTTCAACCGACTTCAAAAAAAGGAGGTGCTATATCTATTCGACCCGTATGTATCCGCGATTTTCTTTAAAACTACTTATCCGATACTATCGGGTTTACGTCGATTAATGTATGTGTTTTCAGGGAAGGTTTTATTGTATAATATATTAGGATATGATAAAGATCTTCGGAGATAGACAATGGAACTCTTCAATAACAAATAGCAAATGACCGATTAGTGTGATCGTATAGTTATGTTTTGTTTTCACCATACCATAATATAAAATCACGCTTGTACGTTTTTAGGAGGTTAACAGATTTATTTAGTATACCTATCTAATATGGGGTACAAATAAAAACTAAAAAGAGAAAAATAATAACTTTTCCGTGTCGAAAAACGAAAAACAATAGATACCGACACCGACTTTCGAAAAGAGAATTAGCTTTCACTTTGTTGTAGTAAGTAGGTATTTTAAAAAAAACGCAACGTAAAATAAGTAGATACCTAACACGAAATAATTTCCGGTCACAAGGATTAAAAAACCGGCCAAGTGCGAGTCGGACTCGCGCACGACGGGTTATTTATTTATTTAAACTTCATGTACAATAGTGGTACATAGGCGGACTTAATGCCACAAGGCATTCTCTACCAGTCAACCATTGGGTTAATAAGGACAACGTTGTGAGCGGGTACAAAATAATATTAAAAAAGACAACTTGTATACGAAAAAGTATATACTTACATATATATATATATTAATATAATACACATATACAAATAAAATAGACTAATAAATAACAATAATAAAAAAAACGAGAAACCTGTTAATAATTATTATGTCTCTAGATGAGAGCTATTTAGTTTGATTCAAATAGTAATCACGAACCTTTCTTTTAAAAGTGAATTTGCTTTCAGCCTTTTTAATGCCAAAGGGTAGCGCGTTCCAGAGCTTTATTGTTGAGACAGCGAATGAATTGGACATAAAACCAGTGCGGTGTGAAGGAATTTGGAGAAGTAGATTTTTGAAAGCTCGAAGGTTACGACTGTGAGAACTGCCCAACACTTTGAAATAAGTTTTTAGATAATCGGGAGCACATGGATCGTTCATAGTAGTGAAGAGCAAGCAGAGAGATCTAAGGGACCTCCTGAGGCGGATAGGCAGCCATTTAAGCTGAGAACGGTAGGAAGAAATGTGATCGTATTTACGAAGGTCAAAAACAAAGCGAATACAATTGTTGACAAGTCGATCCAATTTATTTAGAAGTTCTTGGGATAGATCAGGATAACAAACATCAGCATAGTCGATAATGGGAAGCACAAGTGACTGGACCAAAGTGATTTTGGTGCTGGATGGGAGGAAATGCTTGAATCTATAGAGAGACCGCAGCGAGAACGCAACTTTCTGGCTCACCTGAGCCACGTGCTTATTCCAACTAAAACTGTCGTCAATGTACAGACCTAAATCTTTTACATGAGGTGAAAGAGAAATGACGGAGTTCTCGTACATCAGTGGCATAAGTTGGGCAGTGTTTACACTTCTCAAATAGTACGAACTACCAATGAGGATGGCCTGACATTTCCCGACGTTAACAGAAACCCCAAATTTGCCAGACCACTCACTGATAGCTCGAAGATCAGCATTGAGTAATGAAATGCAATTGTCAAGGTTGGCAATGTCTGATTGAGCGTAAAGTTGCAAGTCATCAGCGTACAGATGGTAAGAACATTTGAGGATGACAGTAATGGAGTTAATAAATAAAGAGAATAAAAGAGGAGAGAGTATACCGCCTTGTGGAACACCAGTTACCAAGTCGCACCAGTCAGAGCAATCCTGATCAGCACGCACAGCCTGCTGGCGACCACGAAGATATGATGAAAACCACTCACGTGACAACGAAGAGACCCCAATTTGAGACAGTATGGCCAGGAGAATGTCGTGATCAACGGTGTTAAAAGCATTGGAAAAATCTATTAAAACCAGCACCGTTAACTTTGAACTCTCCAAACCGTCCCTAATGTCTTCAGTAACTTTAAGCAGAGCTGTGGCTGTGCTGTGGCCAGGCCGAAAACCGGATTGGCAATTGGACAACAAGTTATTCTTGAAGACGTAGGAGGATATTTGTTTAAGAGCAACTGCTTCTAGGATCTTAGAAAGGAAAGGGAGAATGGAGATAGGTCTGAAGTGAATTGCCAAACTGGGGTTGGGAATTTTAGGAAGAGGGATAATGTAAGCCTTACGCCACATTGCAGGAAACTCACCAGTCTGCAGCGATGAGTTGATGATGTGAGTAATAATTGGAATTAAGTTCTCAATCATAAAAGATAACATAGTTCGACTAACCCCATCACAGCCCACAGCCCTAGACTTAATTGAGGTAAAATATTTGAGGACCTCAAGGTTAGTCACGGTGGAGAAAGAAAAAGAGTCAGGAGAAAGGATTGGCTTGGAAGTAATATCAGCGATAGTTTTATTTTTAACGTCAGCCGCAAGCGTAGCGGATGTTGAAAAATGATTATTAAGAACATTCAAAGGCAGATTAGGAGAAACAATACTAGAAGGGGACTTTGCTATGCCAAGCGATTTCAAGAACTTCCAAATATCAGCCGGTGACGAATTGAGAACATTTTCACAAATGTATCGGCGTTTAGATGCTCTTACCATCTGGTTGCAGCGGTTTCTAGCCAACTTATACAGGATCCAGTTCTCCTCACTGCGGTCTCGCCTATATTTTCTAAAAGCCCGGTCTCGTCGTCTCATTGCCATCCGAACTCCAGGGGTTATCCATGAAGCTGGGTGGCGCTTGACACGAACAGCCCTCAGTGGCGCATGCGTGTCCATGAGCTGGAGTACGTACCTGTTAAAGATATCCACTTTCTGATCCACTGAAGATGACTGGGCAATATCAACCCAATCCAGGGCTTGTGCATCACTATTGAGCTTTTCTTTATTTAATTTTACGAAATTCCGGATTAAAACAATAGCAGGCCGCTGCTTAGGGGGTTTCATTTTGTAGGACATGTAAATGAGATCGTGTCTGGATAAACCAGGCGCAGCGACCTGACCGTGGTTGGCAACGAGATCCACAGAAGATGCAATCATGAGATCAAGCCAGGAATCGCTTGAGTCAAAGTTATGATGAGTCGGATTAAGTTTAAGGAGAGATAGACTCGACGACTCCAGGATCGCTCTCAGTCTGCGTGATCGAGGGTTATCCTTAAAAAGGTCAGTGTTAAAATCACCCATGACTATGAGATGTTTGTACTCTGAGGAAACAGATTCAAAGAGAGATTCAAGAATGGAGAAGTAATCTATAGCAGGAGGGCAGTAAACAACTCCTAGAACGGCCTTAACCCCTTTAACTACAATTTAAAGAAATAAGTACTCAGGGCTGCCATTATAAATCGGGGATGAAGAAAATAAGACTTTGTAAGGGATATCACTACGCAAGTAAATGGCAACACCCCCGGCTCTTTTCCCTGTACGATCGTTGCGAATTAAAATATAGCCAGGTAAACAGTAAAAAGTAGAGGGAAGTTCAGGTTTTAGCCAACTTTCGGACACTAAAACAGCATGCAAAGTAACGTCAGAAAATAAATTCAATATCTCAGAATGGTGCTGAGGAATGCTCTGAGCATTGACATGACATACGTTAAAGCACTTGTCAAATCGCTGGCACTCACTACTCAGAAAATCATTTACGGACAGAGAGTCGTTAAGAGTTGAAAAAGACGTGGAAGAACAAGAATAAAATGAGTCGTCGTCAGACATAATTATTACGCAGGTAATTTAAAAATATAATATAAGCAAAAAAAATAATAGATAATATAATAATGTTAAATAAAAATTCACTAAAGAATTAATTGCATAACCTGCCGGCAGACTGTTCACAAAACAAATCTAAAAACTAATGCGCGTTTCCGAACGTAACTGAACGCAATACGCCGTAGACAGTGACAACTGACAGACAAGTGACAGCGACATATCAAAGCAAAAATAATGACTATCAAGAACAAAGTCGGTACCATTGAGGTAATAATGTACTACGTACTAGAGAAGACACCACACATCACTGCTGTATTCCGTTCATGTGGGGTCGGCCGGCCGCACTTCACTCAGTTGCTTGCTAGATCTTGAGCGCCTATGTCATTGTTTGTTTTTAAACGAAAAAACGTTCAAACGCATTAAATATGCAGTCGTGTGTTTTAAGATATTGCAGTTATAATTCAATTAATACGGCGAAATGCAAAGGAATAACTTTTCGTCAATGAGTAACTAGATAATCATTTTTTAATTGAAATATTTGGTGGACGCCATGATGCCTCATTTCTCATATAGACTAAAAATTAAGATGTGACAATTTGTGTAACAAGTGTAGGTAGAATAGTAGTAGGTAGTAAAAACCAAAGTCAGCTAGACTTTGGTTTTTATAGCGAAAATTAACAATCTTAAGTATATTCAGAAAGAAACTGACTGTGGTTATTCAAATAAATAATTTAACAAATTGGTAGGTATGATAGGTGGGTAGGTGTCTAGGGTAGTCTGAGTAGGGTATGTAGGTATCCAGTTGACGGGCGCGAAGTCACGGGGGACAGCTAGTACCTAAATAATGGGACGACGTAAATTACTTCAAAGTCAGCGTTTAGCTTTGATATTCTTATGCAAAGCAAACAGGACGGTTAGTATTGAGACCTTACAGGTACTTGCTGGCATACTTCCGGTCAACCTTGATGTGCAACGATGTGCTGCAATGTACTATTAAGCACTAGAAACCATGGACGCGGAGTGACCGTGAGAAAATCTCTAGATTATTTGAACCACATATTGACGTCTGGGAGGAACTTTTATCTAAATGGCAATGTAGGTGGGATAATAATTCCACCAAGGAGCTCCACCAATTCTTTCCATCTGTTCGCGTGCGACTGGCCAGGACGTGACTGGAGGTGGATCACTGTGTTGCCCAATATCTTACTGGGCAAGGTAACTTTAAAAGTAAATTATTTTCCTTCAAGCTCGTTGGCTCGCCTTTATGTCAGTATTCTACATCTGACTGCGAATATGTACAATCTACTCATCATATCTTATGGGAGTGTATTCTTTGGCAGAATGAAAGCAATACTATGTTGAATAATGTACAGGCTGCATCAGAAGATGTTTAATATACGGATCTTGTGGTAACTAGAACAAATTTCCGTGCGTTCAAGCGTTTTTGCCATACCTATTTATTATTGGAATCAAATATAACACCTCACAATGTTAGGACCCATTAATATTAATGCTATTTTTTTCGGTGGTGCCAGGCAACTGGGCTTATCCCAGTTGTAAATGACCCTTTGTGCCTATTGACCTTGTTTGTTCTGTCTCCTACTTGATATGGAGGGAACTGGAAATTTTTATATTTTCCTACTCCTCCACTATTCTTTTCTGATTAATTTCGTTTCGGCATCCAAGACAGTTAAATTCATTCGCCGGGACTTCGTCGAGCTTCATTGCCTCGGTGCTTTTCTGGTGGTCGCCACTATTGATTTTGGCTTTCAGGAGTTGCAGTGATTTGGGAATAGTGCTGTGGGAATGTCCCAAAAAAGAAACTTACATAAATATAATATTAAATTAATGTACTATTTTATTAATATAATATTAATAAAATATTACTTTGCTAAGGTTATTTCAACAAATATTTTTTTTGAAAAAATGAGTGAACTTTAATGAAGCTTATTAGGTATAAAGCTATGTAGGTACCGCTTCTGTAGTCAGTCAGCAGTTTAGTCTATATGAGTGACAAGTTGTTGCAGAATGTTGAACGAAACGCGTAAGCGCCATGAAAATCACGGCGCTTCCGTCTTTTTGATCGCGAGAAAACTATACCTTAGAAGCGCTCTAGCGCTGCGTGTTTATACTGTTTTGTTAGACGGCTAATTATTGTTACAGCGCTGCAGCGAAGTTTAGTTTAAACTCTTGTCAAAATGGAGCATGTCCTTTACTTAGGATAGCTTCTCTAGTACATATTATCTCAATGGTCGGTACACGTTAAATCGGTTAAATAAATGAATATAGTGCAAAGATTACTAATAAGTATGATATAGTCACTGTGACGTGCTCCCACTGCCCAAAATCGGCGAACAAAAACAAGCTATATGAATGAACAATTACGCAAAAAGGAAATGACAAAATTATAAGAGTAAACAAAACAAGTCAAGTTACTTCTTCCTTGCCAACCTCCTTGACCGAGTGTGTGCCTGCGCCGGTGCCGGGCTAGTATTATTCGAGCCAGGGTTAAAATCCGGCAGAACCACCTGATCCAGCGACTTGCCATGCTCCGCACCCAGCGCGTTGACTTCCTCAACAGTGAAGACACGACGACGTTTGCCATTAGGGAGTTTGACGTTAATGTTTCCATCCATTGTCCACACATTAGTCACACCAAACAACTTACGAGCTGTTGCAAAAGCAGACTGCCGCCGACGAGTGAGGTACTCGGACACTACATAAGAGGTGCCCTTCAGCTTGGTCTTGGTTTTCCAGATTTGGCCCCTAATAGCAGACTCCATGAACCGAAGCAGGATTGGTCTAGAGTGACCTTCTGAAGCTGTACCCAGCCTGTGGCATACTGTTAGTGAAGATGGCACCAGATCAGCGATGCCCAGCTTATCCTGCAGAAGGGATGCCACACTCTCCGGGAGCCTCTCACCAGGTTTCTCAGGCACACCGCCAAGCAGCAAGAACTTTTTCCTGTGACGCATCTCTATGACATCAACACCCCTGCTCACCTCAGCAATCTGCAGCTGCAATGCACTGAGGACACTGCACACATGCTCTTTGAATGTTGAGAAATCCTTGTGAAGCCCGCTCAAGTCCGCTCCAGCTGATGAAATCTTCAGATGTTCTTCAAAGTCAGCCATCCGCCGGTTGAGGGATGTAATAGCCAAACGCTGTGTCTCCGCAATGTCAGCTATTGAGCTCATGATAGTGGCTTAGCGCTAAAGTGCAAATAGTCAGTGAGGTCAAAGTTCAAGTGACAGCTCAAGCCAGCAAGTAAATGCAATAACCACTGTTTAGGGCATGATATGTTACTGCCCACACAATATGTACTTAAGTGTATGTTAATATAAAATACTAGGTAAGAATATTAATTAAAATATTGAAAAATCTATTAAAATTAAAATAAATGATTTGGGAATATGTGTTTACTTTTTTGCGCCTACCCACCAAAATCACGGGTTCCGTACCATTATTGCAAAAAACGGCAAAAAAAACTCGATTTTTGTATGGGAGCCCCAATATTTATTTTATTCTGTTGAAGTATTTGTTGTTATAGCGGCAACAGAAATACATCATCTGTGAAAATTTCAAGACCCCATATTAGATATAAGCGACGCCAAAAACCATGAAAATGACACCCATATCGAAAAGCGGTCAAATTTTCGTCGGCGCCATCTTGTATTTTGGTTTTGACCCCTTATTCGATATAAGCGACCCCAAAAAACATGACAATGACACCTGTGACGAAAAGATGCCAAATTTTCGTCGCCGTCATCTTGTATTTTGGTTTGACCCCGTATTCGTCATACATACATACAAACCGGTTCAAATCATAAATCTCCTCCCACCCATCCACTTCTAACCTTCACCGCCGCCAGTTTAACCTTACCCATCCAAATCCTAACCTTACTAAGAGCTGCTTAAACCCACCCATCCATTTCTCAACCTTGTCAACAACTGCTTAACAACACCTATTCAAATCCCGATCATACCCAACATAATTTCTAAATCACATTCTAATAATAAAAGGACACTCAAACATGCTTTTATTTCGGTCCGGTAAAATATTAAACTCCTTTCGATCAAGACTATATATACTTACGATACGACTCACGCATGCACACTACAATCTTTTCTATTACTTTTATCGTATTTATTTTTTGCAAAAAAGCGATACGTTCGTCCTTCCACGAGCGCTTCTGAGCGCGGAATGATAAGCTTCGAGTGCAAAATGTATGAAGAAGTCGGCAAGTATTTTTATTTTAGCTAATTATTAAAATATATATTGATTTGGGTAAAAAATAATTATCTGAACCTGTAAAGGACTATATGTACCGCAATTTTTTTATAATTTTGAAGATAAAAAATGCTGTAAAATTAACTAAACTGGGACCTATTCGGACCCTACTTTTTTAATATTTTTGCGATTATCGTGATGGGCAAAACGTATTTGTGCGAAAATTTTGTATGATGTCATGCAATTTTTCTGATGCCAATCTGGAGCTGAATATATTATCTTTAAATTAAGACCATGATATCTTCACATCTGTGATTGCATATACATTAAAATTGTACCTGAAAAGCACTGTTATTTGTAGAAAAATGTAATAGCGTCCTTAATGGTTGCTTGTCACGGTTTGGTGGTCTGTGTTCTAAGATTTGGTGTAGTATTTTGGGGTAATTGTTCTGAAAGGAAGTCTATATTTAAAGCCCAAAAGCGCTGCATGAGATCCATTTTTAATCTCAAGACCACAGACAGTTGCATTCCTTTTTTCAAGAAAGACAAAATATTAACTTTTTCTAGTTTATACATTCTCGAAGTAGCTATTTTCGTTAAAACTAACCAGCATTTATTTCCTACAATGAATGAAACGAGGATGCGAACTACTGCCATGAGATCAAAATATCAGAATCTATTGTGTACTGGTAGATATAACACTGCTTTGCTTAAAAAAAACATTATTGGTATGGCCCCTATTATATTTAACAAATTGCCAAATTGTATTAAGAATCACCCTTTAATAAAATTCAAGAAACTCCTATCGACGTTGCTGACAGAGAAATGTTATTACTCTGTTACCGATTTTATAAATGATTAATTGTAATATTTGCTTCTACCTCATTTATTATGTAAATTATTATGTAAATAATTTTAGACTTAGCTGATTCATTTTGAATTTAAGTACTAATTAAATTAATTTAATTTTTGTTTCTAAATTATCTGTAAGTTAACCACTATTTTTGTATGCCAACAGGCAGAATGTACTGGGAATATATCTGAAACTAACACCATTATTGTAATACCTGCATTCTATACAAATAAATACATAATTATTATTATTATTTCCTTTATTTAATTTCTTTTCTTATTAACTAAATTTTTAAATATTTTTATAAAACACAAAATTAAAAAAACATTTAAAAATATAGAAAATAGAGGCCCACCGGTATCGGGAACAGGGTCCAAGCTACCTACTATTATTATTATAATGCCGTATTAATCACTTGGTCCTTAACAGATACAAGTAGTAAATGTTACTAGCTGTAACCTGCTTGATGGGACCTCAATCCCAACATATATTAGACTAGCTGACCCCCGGGGCTTCGCTCCCGTCAATTGGCTACCTACCTAACCATACCTACTCTACCCACCTACCCTATCTACCCTACCCTACCCCACCTACCATACCCTACCTACCCTACCCTGCCTACCCTACCCTACCCTACCTACCCAACCCTACTTACCCAACCCTACCTACCCTACCCTACCTAATCAAGTAGTACATATTTGTTATGTGTCATCAATAGTTTTCTCAGCGCACGCCAAAGAATGAATTTTATATGCAACATTTTGCTACTTTGGGTTACATTATTGCAATCTTCATAAGAATCTCTATTTTTTTGGTCATGGTGGCTTCCACTTAAAAGGTAGACATATGCTGTCAAGAACTTTTATTTAGAACTATTTAAGACAAACAATCCTATGGTACATTATATTTGTGTATCTCCAACGGTTTAGGCAGCGCACGCGAAGATATCTCTCAGAGGTTTTTTTCTGACTTACTTGGTATTTATCGTTATATTATAATCAAATTACAAAAAATCATTATAAATTATAACCTATGTGTTATTCTGATTTATAACCTATATTACTGTAAAGTTTCATCCAAATCGGTTTAGTAGTTTTTTCGTGAAAGAGTAACAAACATACATACATCCAGCCTCACAAACTTTCGCATTTATAATACTAAGACGACGACTAACGCCAACGACCTTGAGGGAACAAAACGCGTACTCGTTTCACACCCGCGCGACCCAAAATTTAGTAGATTTTTGTACTTTCCTTATTATTCTATGAATTTAAGAAAAAAGCTTCAGATGAAAATGTAGATAATTAAATTGTCTTTGAGATGGTGTCGATTTAATTAAAATACGCCCAGCGGTTTCGGTGTGATTGTCGTGTTTTTGTTTGTTTTAGACATAATTTTACAAATTAATTACACTATGTTATACGAAAAAAACTCATAATTTTCTTAGATTAAATTATTAAGAAAATGGTCTAATGTAACATATATTTTTGCCAAAAAATAACGACTAGTCGTTTAGACGTGATTCTCATTTTAAAATCGGCTACTCAAGGTAATTGGCGCCTTAAGTAGGAAGTAGCACTAAGCAGTTTGCCTTTATGGTATTTTTTATAGTTTCTAAACTTGCAGTGGAGACTGATGTATATTCGAAGTGATGATAATGGTGAAGGAGCATTTCCTTTCACAATTATTAGACTCCTTTCTCTTTGATACTTTTTAACCGACTTCCCAAAAAGGAGGAGGTTCTATGCTCGACATTGTGTTTGTTTTTTTTTTTGTTTGTTCACCGATATCTCCGTCAATTATGGACCGATTTTGAAAATTCTTTTTTGTTTGGAAAAGTATGTTTTGAAATTGGTTCCATTTTAATTGAAAGCGAAGATCTGATGAGAAGAAGAACTTCGAAGATATACAACGGAACTCTTCAATAAATAACGGCAAATCTCTCGGGATTGCTGCAATCGCATGTTTGTTTATTGTTTATACCATTTCATAACATAACATCACGCCATCATGCTCTTAACGGGTACGCAGATCTCTCATTTCACTGGTTATGTTCAAGTTTAATGATATTCGCGAAATCTATTCTGGCGTTATAGGTACCTTATTAAACAACTTGCCTATTAGTTAGGTACAACTAAAAAGTGAAGAAAAATAAAAAACTTTTTTCCAAAAAAATACTACTAGTTTTTTTGTTATTTAGTATATTATTTATTAGTATAGAATGTATTTTATGTTATTATGTCTAAGTATTATTATTTAAGATATATTGTACACTGACAACCCTAAATTCCACTCCTCTCGTTCAGTCCACCCAAAGTGGCGACGCCTCGGGGAGGCCTATGTCCAGCAATGGACGTCTTTCGGCTGAAATGATGATGGTAAGCCCGGAGTCTAGATTGGTGCCCGATAGATGGCCATAGGCTCATTTCTATTACATAGAAGCTTGATATAACTGGTGAAATGTTTATATTACTATATCTCTCTGCCTTACCCTTCGAGGAGTACAGCTTGATACATAATTAAGTTATTTAGAACTCGATTACAAAAACCTCTTCCATACATCGTCACAGTGTATTTACCTGTAGATAAACAGTTTTACATAATAACATACATCATTAGTCCGCCTGCATAATATTCATAACGATGTGCACACCTCACAGGCGCTCTTGCAGAAGTGTTTAGAACGCTAAGCTATGCTACTATACTGTGATATAGAATATGTACGCTAACAGAAAAAATGTTGACTTTTTTAATTTATTACTTTTTAGTCAGGTTTTTTTTTCGAATTACTTTTTAACATGTAAATGGTATATTTTAAACTTTTTTCCCTTTTCCATTTTTTGCGAGTGAAGTAAGGTGAGGAGTAGGAAGTGAGATGCGGTTCCAGGCTGCTAACCTACAGACGCACACTGAAAGGATAGTTGCTTTCGTCAGTAGGCTGGGCAGCCTTTTGTGAGGGGAACACTACTTGGGCCCCCGACTACCTGCGGTGCACCGTGCCTCGGATCCCGCTACCCTCCGCGTCCACCAGACTCCAAATATGTCCCTAACAGCGCACGTCAGGCTAGTCTGCCTGCAATGGAACCTCCTTCTCAACCCATCACCTGAAGTGGCTACACCGAGCATCATACCGGAACACGGCTAAGCCGCGTGGCAGTACGAATTTGCCCGGTGGGTAGTCGCATGCCTTCGGCCGAAGCCTACCACCCGTTAGTGTCACCTGATTAGCAACACCTGGGGACCACGTGTAGGGTATCGTAAAGTGTTCTTTCTTACGAACGTGGGTGACTCGGCCCTCTAACATTCAAATAAATATACCTTACTGCCCGTGTTCCATGTTACTCGGGGTCGGTGTAGTCGCTTCTTTATCCATTCCATCCTATCCACCGTCACGATATCACTCCCTTTTCTCTCCTCACAAAACCCATCTAACTTTTCTTTGGCCGTCCACTCCCTATCCATCGATCCACATTTATATTCATAACTCTATAATATAGACAAGAATGTTTGTCTTAATTAATTGCACTATTCATGATAATATTTCAAAGACGAAACTGTTTCTTTTTCTTGAGAGGTGTTCAAATTCTAGTGATTATCGAATATAAAGTGGATTATAAGTGGGTTTCGAATTAAACGAGCTGTTGGACATGATAAGCACATTAATTTGAGAAGCTTATTATGGATTAAACTGAATTATTATTTAGACTATAAAAAAAATACATACATACGAAGAGAATCCAGTTAAAGACATTATACGACCAAATTGAAAACTTTACTAAAGACATACCAATCTTTAAATTTAAACCTATATGTATTGATACAATTAAAAACGCGTTCAAAAGTCTCAATATAAAGAATACTGAAGACTTGTGGGGGATATCCGTTAGGGTTCTTGGAGATATTATTGACTCAATTGCTCCTGTCCTAACAGGCATATTCAATCAATGTTTGGACAGCGGCACTTTTCCTGACTTAATGAAACACAGTAAAGTAGTACCAATTTTCAAATCAGGCTGTAACCTTCCTAATGTGATCCTTCTAATTATAGACCTATATCCGTGCTGCCAGCATTGAGTAAAATCTATGAAAAAATCATGCTGGAACAGATGTTGTCTCACTTCAATTCAAATGGGATCCTGCATAGTCAAAAGTTTGGTTTCACGAAAGGTAGGCCGACAACGGACGCGGGAGTAAAACTCATCAGCCACATCTTGGAGGCTTGGGAGAGGTCCCAGGATGCCATTGGCATTTTCTGTGATCTCTCAAAAGCTTTCGACTGCGTCGACCACAACACACTGATCTGTAAATTACACCACTACGGAATTCGTGTAAAATCTGCTGATCTCGTGCTTTCCTTTTTATCAAACAGACAGCAAAAAATAAATGTTAATGGGGCGACGTCCTCCGGGTCTCTAGTCAAGATGGGCGTGCCCCAAGGTTCAATTCTCGGCCCTTTCCTTTTTCTTGTTTACATTAATGATCTCCCTTTTATGATGGCCAAATTATCGAATATAATTCTATTTTCTGATGATACTTCGCTAATTTTTAAAATAGATAGGCAAGATACGGATGTCTTAAATGTCAACGAAAGTCTAATTGTTCTCTCAAAATGGTTCGCAGCTAACAATCTTTTACTGAATGCGAAAAAAACAAAATGTCTAAAGTTCTCTTTACCAAATGTACCACAAAATGACCTAAACTTTAATCTTGACGGCAAAAATCTTGAAGTTATAACGGAAACTGTATTCTTAGGGATTACTATCGATTCAAAATTGCAGTGGGGCATTAGAACTCTTTCGGGTAGGTTAAGTTCGGCTGCATATGCAGTAAGGAAAATAAGGCAGCTAACCGATGTAGCTACAGCTAGGTTAGTATACTATGCTTATTTCCACAGTATTATGTCTTATGGCATTCTGCTGTGGGGATCAGCAACAGACGTTGACTCAATTTTCATCCTACAAAAGAGGGCAATCCGCGCAATCTATAAAATGGGTCCTCGCGAGTCCCTCAGAGAAAAATTTAATGATATCGATATACTGACTCTACCTTCACTTTATATTTTGGAATGTATTTTGTATGTCCGTAAAAATCGGGGGCTTTTCAAAACTAGAAGCGACTTCCATAATTTAAATACCCGCAGTAAGCACGAAATTGTAATACCCAAATTCAGATTAACGAAAACTAGCAAGTCTTTTCTTATAAACAGTATACGCTTTTATAACAAGTTGCCAAAGTCAGTTATAGAACTGACCGATGGAAGGTTCAAAAACTACATCAAACGTATCCTTATTAAAAAAGCATATTATAAAATCAAGGACTACGTTGAAGATAAAAACATTTGGCCTTAGCTCCTTCTGCGCATGCAGCTTCCCTGGTAACTTGTAAACGGCACAAATATGTGGATGTCTCTAACTATTCTCAATCTCATTTTTCTTTTAATTAGACTTTTTACAATGGTTTTCAATCATCTTTGTAGCCCTTTGCTAAGAATAGTTACAGCACTGATAACAAAATTTGTGCCACATGTTAAATTTAGTCTTGTTATACTTATTTTTATTTATCTTTGTATAGATTCTTTTACTGATTGTTTTGTGAATGTGTGAACATTGTAGGCCTTCTAGATGCTAGTTAACATTTGTTAACTTTTTTATAAAATATATAATCTTTTTATTTTATTTTTTTAGTTTCTTACGACTTATTGTCATAAGTCGGGCCTAAGTTGTCCCCCCAAATCTAAGTACTAATGCTGTAACATGGAAATATTGTTAAACCAAACCATTTTTAAAAGAGTAACCATGGAGTTTCTTGCCGGTTCTTCTCCATAGGAAACGACCAACCCGAACCGTGCACCTTTTGTCGACGTTTTATAAGTGCCCATGTAAGCCTATGTGAAATAAAAAAATTGATTTTGATCTTGAATGAAGTAAAAACAGGCCAAGTGCGTGTGCGACTTCGCACATTTAGGTTTCCGTTCCAAACCACAAAAAAAGTTACTATTAATAGAAAAACCGGCCAAGTACGAGTCAAACTCGTGCGCCGAGGGTTCCGTACGTATCAAATTTAGCTTAAATATTGTCGGGGGTCAGGTTTCAGGATGTCTACAAAAATAACAACAATTAAAAGATTGAAACCCATAACGTGCCATATAGCCTTATGGGTAGTTTACTAAAATAAATAAAAAAGGGTATAAAAATACAGATACACACATTTTGACCAAGGTGTTTGTTAAGTTAGGGCTTGTAGATTTAGGGCTTGTAGATTTAGGGCGTGTACGTGTAGAAGCTTGGCTCTACATGAGATCTGATAACTTTTTGATAGTGCGAGCCATAAGGCGAGACTCAAGACCATCTTAGCAACATTCTACATAAAAATGTTTTTGATGGGATTTCATTTCTTTTTGTAAGTTTCTTTGCCATTTTTTTTTTAATTTAGTTATTTTACTCCATCTACTTATTTAAAGGATGGGGTTGATTTACTAAAAATCATGAAATACCTATGTATTTTATTATTTATAAAAATCCCATAATAAATTTTCGGATCACTAGCATCAAAATTTGCGGCATTTTCATTCAAACTTTCATCCCCTAGTTTAAGGGCTTGGGGGTAAAAGTTCCAAGTTTTAGAATTCTTTTTTTGTTTTTGTGCTTATACTAACTTACATACCAAATTTCAGTTTTCTAGGACTTCAGGAAGTACCCTAACAATTTTAATGATCATCAGTGAGTGAGTCGGTGACGAAATCGAGTTTTATTTAGATATCTATAAAAACTGAAGTATAAGAGCTATGCAATTGAAACTTTATATCTTTAATAAGTCTACTATTAAAATCATATCTCGAGAATTTTGTTTATCTGGTATAATCCAAACCCAAGTTATGAGGGTTCAAAAAAACGACGAAGCGCTTCGAGAAAAAGTAGGTACCGCCCCTGTGCTTCGCTGGGCTCGTCTTGGCGGGGAAACTACCGTGCCTCCAGATAATAACTAGTAAATTGCGGACGGAAGGACAGACGGACATGGCGAAACTATAAGGGTTCGTTGTTGACTACGGAACCCTAAAAAACATCGGAAATGTCAAAACGCTGTAAATTTATAAATTGTGCTACTGCAGCTTTATTATCTGCGTTGTTTTTTTTTTCTACCTTGTTAATTGACATGTCTATTACCTATACCTATTATATAGACAAAGATACAGATAGAGATGGACATAATTGCCTCTATTGACGGTGTCTGAGTCAATAATAAGATTTAAGGGACAATGCTGACATTGAAAGGGAACGGAGGGCTCTTTCCGATCGTGCAGGTTTGCACATTGTACTGCAGAAATAAACGTGACGCTCTTTAGAGCATTCTGTACCACCTCAAACACTTGCAGCCTGTGGGATAAGTATTCACGGGCGTCATACTTATCACAGCCCTTCGTGTCCAGTATAATAACGCGTTCAGAAAACTGATAGGGTTGCCTTGTAGTGCGTCAGGGATGTTTCCGGCGGCGCGTTTGATTTTACGCGACAATGCAATTGCGCGCAACATCAGTGGTGGCCCGGGTTATGGACAGCCCTAACAGGGTTCTGAAAATGATTGCTGACAGAGTGGACTGTTCACTGACGTGACTAATATTAGTTCACTGCTTTAAGTTACAGACGTCACCGTATCGTGTTGTTTACTAATACTTAGTTTTAATGCACATTGTTACTAACCCTTTAAGAGTCTTCGCTCGAAATAAAGATTAAGAATTTGAATTTTATCGCCATAACAAAATTGGTTATTGGTGGCTAAGTTTTATAGATATAGACGTATCTAGATTTTCGCGAAAACTTGAAAGTATCATAATTTACCTTAATTTTCAACTTTTTAAATCTTTTGTAATTTTTCCTTTATTTGTGCTGTAAGAACTTACTTTTTGCCAAATTTCGTGATTCGAGGTCAACGGGAACTACCATATAGGTTTTCGACCCCAAAACCTATGGGTTACTGCCGGTTGACCTAGAATTGTCAATTTTGGTTAAAAGCAAGGTCTTATAGCACAAGTAAAGGGAAAATGCCGAAAAATAAAAAAAGTTGAAAATTAAGGTTAATTTTGGTACTTACAAGTTTTCGCGAAAAGCTACATTTGCTTATATCTTTTTATCGTGGTGACTCAGGGCCTTGGTTTTAATACACCTAATAGCGATTATAGACTTCAGTATTTGGTATAAATTTCAACTTGCTAGGTCCACCCGTTCCTGAGAAAATCGGTGGTGACACACGGACAGACAGACAGACATACGGACAGACGGACAGACGGACAAGAAAGTGATATTATAAGGGTTATTTTTTTTACCTTTTGAGGTACGGAACCCTAAAAAATAGGACATTTCAAATAAAAATCAGATTTATAAATATCTAATTGATTTTTTTAGTAAAGGATATGTAATAATAAAAATTATCACTAAATTTGAAGTATATGAGGTCAATGGGAAGTTAAAAATTAGTCGAAACAAAATTTTGAAAAAAATGCTGATGTTGGTAGCTTCTCATTCCTTTGTTAGCCAATATATTTTAGAACAAAAAGTTTAGCATTTATCGACTCATCGAGTTCTAAACAACGATACCCCACTCGATGGTGGAGGTTTTTTTTCGTGACCTGCCGTTTAGCTGTATGGAAGCCCACCTTAAAAACCTTTCAAAATATATTTTGACAATTTGTATGGATTTGGGTCAACAAGAAGCTTATACTGTGAACATTTGAAGATTGTAGCTACAACCGTTTGGCGGTAAAAGCTATCTGACAGATGACAGACAGACAGACGGACACGTGGGTGACAACAATATGGCTCCGTTTGGACCCTTCGGGTACAGAACCCTAAAACTACACACAATAAATTCCAAGAGGAAGAACTGTCCACTGCTTATTACTGCACTGTTGCTAAATTACTCGTATGATAACTGTTCATTCTTATTTGTTTAACCAACTGCCCAAAAAGGAGAAGGTTCTATGTTCGATTATGTTTTTATATTGTGTGTTCACCATCTGGTGAGATAGTGGTCAAAGGTCAAACGCGAGCCTAGCAATTATAAACATAACAATATATGAAAATAAATATATGATCACATGCCCTACACCAAGTTATTAATCAGGGCACCATGTATAATGCCCGGGCAATATGAACCAAGTAAATCGTATTACCTATTCTATATTGAAAATAATGTTTACAATAAAATTATTTTAAAAACAAATCTTTTTATTACTTGGCTCAATGGTTATTTCAGAAAGCCCGGTCAATTTAATTATTTCAATAGTTTTTATCATATTGCCTATTCATATTGGGCTATTTTCAAATTGCCCAGGCATTATGAATAAAGCCATATTAATCACTTGGCCCATCTATACCAATATTATAAAGAGGAAAGATTTTTTTGTTTGTTTGTTTGTTTGTACCGAATAGGCTCCAAAACTACTGGACCGATTTCAACAATTCTTTCACCGCTGGGAAGCTACTCTATCCCCGGGTGACATAGGCTACTTTTTATCCCTGTATTCCCACGGGAACGGGAACTACGCGAGTGAAACCGCGAGGCGTCCTCTAGTACCATATATAAATAGAGGCTTAGGCCTCATTTACGGAGGCGCGGGGCGTCGCGCGTCGCGTTGGGCGGTGCGGACCGCACTAAATTCAAACATATGGCATTGTATTAGAGCGTTTATGGAGAAGCGATGGCGTTTACGTAGAAGCGATGTGACGCGAGACGCCACGCTGCACGCGACGTGCAACGCCCCGCGTCTCGGTAAACGAGGCCTTAAGCTACTCTCAACGTCTACAGCACAACCACGTATACGCTCATACCATGTCCCAGTAAACCAGCCGCTTGTTAGCGAAACTTCACAAATAACAAACTAACTCTACGCTCATCCAAAAATGTTTCCCTGCGAAGTAACGCCGCGCCGCATTCTGTCTGAATATATAACTACGATCTGACGGCAGCTCTGATCTACCCGGAAATAGGACCTGTCTTCTGTCTATCTAGCTAAATCTTCAGCCTGCAGAAAATATAAGAGAAAACTGTTTTGTGATGTTTTTAATTGGATAGGACTGTTGAAGTTGATTTGATTGTAAGTGGATGAAAGTATCATCTTAATGCTATATAAGCTAGTCATCATTACAGCCAGAAGACGTCCACTGCTAAACATAATGCATCCAACTGTCGCCACAACGACCGGCAGCCTTATTGCGTAAGTGAATTCGGCAAAGGGAAAAGATTATGAGCAATCGACCAATCACATAGACAAAAACATTTCATCTCAGCATGTGATTGGTAGAATGTTTATACTCTTTGCCTTGCCGAATTCACATACGTAATAAGGCTGCAGTTCTGTGCGTCTCGCATCCAGAAGATTTCCGCAGCCTTAACCAAGTCATCCACCGAATGTGAGGCCTTCCAATGGTGCGTCTTCCAATACTCGATCGCCACTCCAGAACTTTACGGTTCAATCAACTCTACCTTGTAATATAACTCGCGCCTTTCTCAAAGGATTAGATAGAGGCTTGTAGTACACCCTTGTTCCGCCAATTTATGTTCTAGTCAGATGTAGTAAGGGTGATTCTAATGTCATTATCCTTATCATTTAATCGTGATTTTGTGTGTTGTGCTGTCTTTTTTTTTTATAGTTGGACTTTAAATATTTTGTGATTTCGACTTAAGCTGTTTGTCCTGACATACATTTCGTAACATAGGGCGTTTGAAACGTTTTGCCTGTTTCTAAATATAAGTGATTTGAGGATTTTTTTTATCACATGACATTTATTTTTTGGTAATAACAGCTTTAATAAAATTAAAACTAGACTAAATTATGCGGTTTTTGTAAAGGACAACAACATACACCATTTTTTTAATAATATTTTTTATGTATTTGTAGTGTGTATGCAGTGTACCTATGTGTATGTAACCAACCTTATATAATCATGTGTATCCTAAAATAAAGGAGAGTATTATTTGAGCAGTCGTGCCTATCATTTCGCTCCACAAATACCTTCGACCTTACATGGCGACCCTGCCAGCGGGCATCGCCGCGCGATCGCCTTACCGACACCGCCGTGCCATATAAGGGTTGTACAGTGTAAACAATTGGACTAAGTAGAGTCAAGCTAAGATGAATTATAATAATTATTCACTAGCGTTAATAACGTTCGCGGTTGTGACAAGTGGTATTTGGTTCGTTGCTTACGAAAAATACGGGTTCATTAAAAATGGGAACTACGCAAACTAAAGATGAAACCGTGATAGTGCAAAACGCAGCCGGAGGAACTAATAACGCGCATCTGGAAGAGGTGAAATTACATATTACCACCATCACCATACTGACGACTATAGTGGTGCTGGTTCTGGGACTCGGCGTGCTGTATTTTCTACTGCAAATGTATCGGCGATGTCATGTACGCTGGATACATCAGGAGATGTACAGGAGTGCAATATCTAGAAGGTCAGGAGCGAGGCAATCTGGACCATCACTGGAGAAAGGACGGTCGAAGGGCGACATAGTGTGAAAACAAAGATAGCGGATACCATCGCACATCGGTTTACACATCATGGGTTTAAGTGAAAGTGAAAAAAAAGTGCTGAGTGTGTGAAAGTTCGAGGAAAAACAACGGGCATCGTAAAATGGACTCAGAACTTTATTAGATAAGTACATAATCGTAATAATAATAAACGTAGTAAAGGATATGTTACATTGTACTTGTAACTATAATAAACGAAGTGGTTAATTAAACAACTAATGATGGTAGGAAATGGCAGATGACTTAGAACAATTATATAAAAATTTGAAATGTATAAAAACATATTTAATTAAAATTGGCCCTAAACGAAGGCAAGGAAATGTATTAGAGAAAAAGTTGTGTGATTCAAAGGAAATTTATGACAAATATACTGATATAATAGAGAAGATATCAGACGATGTAAAGAAAGGTAAAGTAGGACAAAACGAACAGATATTAATAAATACATTTTGTATTGATTTTGAGTCATTGTATAAACAAATTTTAGATTTATCCTCTACGTCAAGTACGAGTAGTAGCGAGGATACAAAAATGGAGTCATTTGATTTGAAAGTAGCTCTTAGTTTATTACCTATGATACCAACTGACAATGAATGTTCGCTTAAACAATTTATTGATAATGTAGAATACTATAGCTCGTTATTGGCTAGTGATGAGTGTAAGAAGAAACTAGTACAGTTTGTTGTGAAGAGTAGGTTGTCTCAGAACGCTAAATTGCAGTTACAGTTAGATTATTCTAATGTTGATGATTTGGTAAAGGAAATGCGTAGAGTGTTACTGCCTAAAAAATCACCGTTTGCGATACAAAATAATATAAATCAATTAAAGCAAACAGAACTGTCAATTCAGGACTACGGAACCAAACTTTCGGAACTTTTCGTGGATTTGACGGTATCGCAAGCCGACGGTAACTTAGAGACATACAAAATAATTAAACCCTTGAATGAAAAGCAAGTTATCAAAAGGTTTGCCGATGGGTTGCGAAACCGCCGTCTTTCAACTATCATTGCAGCTAGGAACTACGAGTCGTTAAAAGACGCGATACAAGGTGCGAAGGATGAAGAAACATCCATAGCGGGACCGAGTTCGAGTTCTGGCGAGATCCTAGGTATGTATTCTCCTAGAGGAAGACAACAGAATTTCCGTAGTGGTTATCAAAATAATAATTACAACAGGACATATTATAACAGGGGTCGTAACAATGATTCCAGTGCTCGTCGAGGCTACCCTCGGGGGGGCCAGCAGGCGCATCAGCAGAGCCGCGGTGCACCACAGCGAGGCCGAGGATCACCATGGCGTGGTAGAGGTAGGAGCTATTATAGGAATCGCTGTAACCAAGGGATAAGCCAAACCCCTAAAGATACAAATAAACACGCGGTTAATGTTCTAACGGGACAGGAAAATGAAGAGTATGCAAATGAGTTTTTTCGTGAATAATAGAGTTATTCTCGCAACTGATACTAACTATTATATTAACTTAAGTTCTAATAGCAAAACTTATTCATGGTTAGTCGATACCGGTGCTACAATTTCGGCTATAAAATATAAATATGTTCTAGAACAAAACATTCCAGTCCAAAAAGAGGACATAGTCATACATGGAATTGGTGGCAAAGTCCATGCAATGGGATATGTTTGTTTAACGTTGTCATCGGGTGATCATCACCTTATTTGTAATAAGTTTTATGTTTTCGATACTCTACCATGTAGGGCTAATGGCATCATCGGACAAGATTTTATTAATAAACATAAGTCCATATTAGATTTCAGTAATAATACCTTAACATTGTTGACACAAAGTTCAATTAAAATAGTTTTACCTTTACTGAGTTATAAAAACACAATGGAAGTTTACCCAAGATGTGAATCCATACATTATTTTAAGACCGAATTCACAGAAGAGTGTGTAGTACATTCTAAGGAAATTAGTGACGGAATATTATTGGCCAGTTGCATAGCAACACCAGTTAATGGTCTAATACCGATTAAGATATTAAATACAACGGATAAGTTGTGTACCTTAACGGACATTAATCCATGTATAGAAAAATTAAACAACTACAATGTTTGCCAATTTGACAAATCAGAACGTGATGCAAGTAGAGTAAAACAATTGTTTTCGGTACTAAACCTCAAACATCTTAATAAGGAAGAGCAAATATCCATAGAAAAATTATGCGCGAAGTACTCGGATATATTTTATTTGCCAGGAGATAGATTAACTACAACAAGTATTTATAAACATACCATTAGTTTAAAACCAAATGTAACTTCTGAATTTACAAAGCCATATCGTTTACCACATTCACAGAAGGGAGAAATTAAGCAACAAATTGATAAAATGTTAAGAGAAAGGATCATAGAACCTTGTCGTAGCGAATGGTCTAGTCCAGTATTACTAGTTCCTAAAAAGACTGACGGTACAGGTCAGAAAAAGTGGCGACTAGTTATTGATTACCGAAAATTAAATAATTGTATTGAAGACGACAGGTTTCCACTTCCAAATATTTCCGAAATACTTGATTCGCTATCGGGTTCGGTATATTTTTCACATTTAGATATGTATCAAGGTTACTATAATATTGCACTAGAACAGGAAAGCAGAAAGTACACAGCATTCTGTTCAGGACAATACCAAATGACTCGTATGCCAATGGGTTTAAAAACGAGTCCAGGATCATTTTCCAGAATGATGACCATGGCTATGTCTGGCTTAACGTATGAAAAATGCCTTATTTATTTAGACGATTTAGTGGTCTTTGGTAGAAACTTAGATAGTCATAACAAGAATCTACAAGACGTTTTCGAACGACTGCGGAAAGTAAATTTAAAATTAAACCCGCAGAAATGTAATTTTTTAAAGAAGGAATTACTATACTTAGGCCATGTGGTATCAGGTAACGGTGTATTACCTGACCCGGATAAAATAAATGTAGTAAAAAAATATCCGTGTCCAACAAATATAGACGAGACGAGGAGGTTTGTTGCGTTTGTTAATTTCTATAGAAAATTCATTCCAAACTTTGCTGAGTTAGCTTATCCACTTAACAAATTATGTCGTAAAAATGCTTCTTTTATATGGGATGAAAAGTGTCAGTCGGCATTTGATAGTTTAAAAGGAAAAATCATATCCCCACCGATTTTACAATATCCGGATTTCACAGAACAAAATGAGTTTAATCTCCAGACAGACGCTTCTAATTATGCAATCGGAGCAATTTTGTCTAACAAAAATGGAAGACCAGTATCATTTGCAAGTAGATCACTAAACAAAGCGGAAATAAATTATCCAACAATCGATAAGGAATTGCTAGCTATAGTGTGGGCGATTAAACATTTTCGTCCCTATTTGTACGGAAAACATTTTAAAATATACACAGACCACAGACCTTTAATTTCATTATTTAACATGAAAGACCCATCAAGCAGGTTATTTAAATTTAGGTTATTACTAGAAGAATATGATTTTACGATAGAACATGTCAGGGGTACGGAAAATGCGGCAGCAGACGCATTGTCGAGAATTTCCATAACATGTAATGACTTAAAACAAATGCACGAGTCGTGTGTTTCAGTTATGACAAGAGCTCAGAAAAGAAACCAGATTGACAATAATTCTAAGATAGGAACGAGTGGCACAACTACAGTTCGGTCTGATCAACCAAACGTTGTAAGCACTCCTAGTACTAGTACTTTAAACGAGTCAGTGGAATTACGTTTTATTGATGCATGCAAGTTAGAAACAATTAGAAAAAGTGGTGAAACATGTAAAGAAAGTAATACATTTATGTACATTCCTAAGGAAAAAACTATCTATATTAAACATGTATCTTCTCCATCGCAAATATCGCGAGCCGAATTTGTGAGAGAGTTACAAGATTTTTGTAGAAGCGTAAATATTACGGAAATCTATTTAATAAAAAGTAATAAAAATAACATTTTTATAAAAAAGTTATTAAATGAAATAGATATAATGAAAAAGTGGACCGGACCACACTTACATATAGTAAAAGATGTACAACGAATAGAGAATACAGAAGATAAACGAGTAATTTTGAACGATTTTCATCTCTTACCTACCAGTGGCCACGCGGGTACGAGACGAATGTTCAACAATATAAAAAAATATTACTATTGGACGGGATTAGAAGATGATATAAAAGAGTTTATAAAGAGGTGCGACAAATGTCAGAAACAAAAGTATTCACCGCACAATACCAAACAACCTATGGAAATAACAACAACAGCACATAGTGCCTTTGAAAAAATATATATTGACTTAGTAGGTCCTCTGGAAAGAGATAATTATAATTATAGTTATATCCTCACGTTGCAGTGTGAACTCACCAAATACATTGAGGCATATCCCTTAGTTACACGCAGAACGGAAGAAGTAGCGAAAGCGTTAGTTGATAATTTTATATTAAGGTATGGAGTACCGAAGGAGATAGCGACGGATCGGGGTACCGAGTTCCTGTCATCAACATTCAAGGAGGTATGTAATCTATTAAATATTAAACAACTAAACTCAACAGCATATCACCACCAAAGTATAGGTGCTTTGGAAAACACGCACAAGCATTTGAATTCATTTCTCCGTATTCAAACCGACAACCATCCAGAGACATGGAGTACATGGCTCCCATTTTGGTCATTTTGCTACAATACTTCAGTACATTCAGCAACAAAATATACCCCTTACGAGTTAGTTTTCGGAAAAAAGTGCTCGTTACCAAGCAATTTGACCAATAGGATTGTTGATCCACTATATAACATTGATTATTATCCATTAGAATTAAAATTTAGATTACAAAAGTCACAGAAAGATGCACGAGACAACTTACTCAAAAGTAAATTAAAACAAAAAGAACTATATGACAGAAATATAAATCCAGTTACTTACCGTCCTGATGATTTAGTTTTAGTTAAAAATAATATGTGTAATAAATTAGATAGTGTTTATACGGGACCATATAGAGTTATATCAGAAGAGTCACCAAATGTTAAAATAATAAAGAATGGTAATGTAGACACCATTCACAAAAACAGAACAAAATTGTATTATCCTAATCAGTAATTATCATGTTCTTGTGTAAATGTAAATGTATTATAAAAATAAAACAAAATGATAATTTTATTTTATTTTACCTCGCCATGGGAGGTGTAGTGTGTATGCAGTGTACCTATGTGTATGTAACCAACCTTATATAATCATGTGTATCCTAAAATAAAGGAGAGTATTATTTGAGCAGTCGTGCCTATCATTTCGCTCCACAAATACCTTCGACCTTACATATTTATGAAACTTTGAAATGCTCTCCTGTAAAGTGCCAAAACTGTCGCTTAATTCAAATAGCCCGTGAAACCTCGATATTATAAGTCAAAATAATGGGTTGGCGTGGGTTACCACCCTAGGAAATCACTTACCTTGAGGTTAACAATCTATCAGAAGCCAGCTATTTATTAAGTTCATTAGCCTCGCAGAAACAGAGTGTAGAAGACATCGATCTTACTTTGTAGAACCTCTAAAGCTAACCACAACTATCTGTACACAAATATCAAGTTTGAAGTAGGTATCGAAACAGCAAACCTTTCAGAGTAGACAACATTTAGTCGGTCAAGTAACTATCTCTTAAGTTTTCTATTTGTAACCACAACCCAAACTAAACAAATAGTTTACCTGCAAAGAAACTAAGTCTTCGTTAACAGAAAGCCATAAAACATAATTATAAGTGACTTACAAACTTCATGAATAAGTGGTACGCTTCTCGCAATGTATTTTGCAAACCTCGGGGCAGTTAATTTAATCAAGGGAGAATTACGGCCCCTGGCTACGCACTGCAGCCGCGGAGCTCAGGGGCCGGTAAAACCCACGTGATGGAAAAATGTGGCTTCTTAAGACAATGGCGTGATGGATGGCACAATCGATGGTGGTAGGGTGTCGATGTGTTTGGCAATAATAGAAGCTTTCTTAAGGCCAGTGACCGGGTTGAATGTCCCTTTGTTTTGTTCAGTACAGGTTCATTATTTTGTTGCCTGTAATAAGTTGTTGAAAGGGTTTATCAGTTACAAGAAAGACGCTGATTGTTTTACGGAAAACAACATCTCAGCGTCTCGGCTAATTTGTTTGCGATGTTTAAAATAAACTCGTAAATTGTGGGTACATAATGTAACTTTTGTTGAGGAAGGTTATACCAGTTTCAAATTAAGGTAGAGTGCCCTATTCAAAGATGCATGAAAGAAAAGGAAACAGGTTAATTTTTAATTGTTTAATGAAATTTTCAATTAAAATTTGAAGGGCGGCTGCTGCTTGTGCAGAAAATATCAAACGGCGCTAATAAGTAAGGAATAATATTATTGTTTGAGCCATTTTGGGTTGAAACAACAAACATATACACATATTTGGGGGTCCATGGAGTCCGAGTGCTCATCCAGTGTTCCGAGACATCAATAAACAGTTAGTCGACTCTTTACGTGATAATTTTTTTCATTGGCAACAATGTGAACAAGTTTTTGACACCCAGTGATAAATAAATGATTTTATTTCTGTAAGTTGGTTTGTACAAACACTTTTACATGTCGAACATATTTTTAAAACTAGATGAGGTCGGCGTTTCCTATCTGACTACTCTGAGAAGAAAGGCCGAAACAAACTCAGAGGTCACAGTCTCTTTTAAAGTCCTGACAAAATCTTGATTAGATCATGTGAAGACCATGTAGGCTGATGTCTGAAATGGTCTTTTGAGGAAAGAACCAGCCAGATTGAGTGGACCTGTCCAGTCAGTGCACGCATTTGTCAATAACCGAGCAGCTCAACTCAGAATTTAAGGAGCTCAACGATTCGACGAACAATACCAAAGAAAGGACATTCGGGTAGGCCGCATAAACTACTCAAACTGCCAGACCATGATTAAAAACTAACCAACAAACAAACTACCACAAAGAAATTATAAATTTACTAGATTCTGATCATTGCGGGCAGAGGATTACTATACCAAACCAAAGCAACAAAGTGGCTAAAAAGGATATCACTGTTAACCCCAAAACTGCAAGTCGCTTGGCAGCTTTTAAAGTTAAACTCATTAATAAATTACCAATTTTGTCAATTGATGCTGATCCTAATCATCTATATGATGATTTTTTTAGTATATACTGTAAACAATTTAATTCGACCTTTATTCCCAAGACTATCTCCGTTAATAGTAACGCATCATTCAGTGATTGGGCTACCATTGGTATTCATAAGAGTAGAACACGGCTTTATGAGCTGTACAGTGAAAGGACTTATGTAAACACTGCTGAATTTAATTTATATGTTAGAAATTATTCAAAATTATTTAAAAAAGTTTGTTGTTTGGCCAAGTCGCGTTATTTGAGCTCAAAGATTAAAAACAGTAGTAATGTTATTAAAACGACTTGGAATATTATTAATAGTGAAACGGGAAGATCTGGTAACCGAAATATTGACTACGGCCTGTCTATTAATGGCAACATCATAAAATCAGACTCACAAGTCGCAGTGGCCTTTGAAAATTTCTTTTCAGATATTCCCGTTTCAACGACTAAATCCTTAAACTCATCACCTTCTGTTGCTGAGTCTTTGCTAAAAGAAAATGTTAACGTTTGCGATTCGGAATTTCTTTTTGAACATATTACTTGTAAAGACATAATTAAAACCTTTCACACTTTAAATGTTAAAAAGACTGCAGATCTGTGGGGTCATTCTGTAGAAGTTGCTAAGTCTATTATTGACATTGTCGCACCTAGTTTAGCTATTATCTTTAATAATTGTATCGACTGTGGGGAGTTTCCCGACCTTATGAAAAATAGTAAAATAATACCTTTGTTTAAATCAGGTAGTACATCAGACCCTACAAATTATAGACCTATTTCAGTACTACCTACGTTTAGCAAAATATTTGAGAAATTAATTTTAGAGCAATTGCAAAGATTTTTTAATAAACATAAATTATTACATACCAAACAGTTCGGTTTTACAAGGGGTCGTTCAACTACTGATGCCGGTGTTGAACTTTTAGGACATATTTATAATGCATGGGAAGATAAGTGCGATGCCTTGGGAATCTTTTGTGATTTGTCCAAGGCATTTGATTGTGTTTTTCATGAAACGCTAATCAGGAAACTCCGCCACTACGGGATCCGGAACAGCGCTCTGGATCTTCTTACTTCATATTTGAGTAATAGGATTCAGACCGTTGACGTTAATGGAAAAAGATCTCCTGGATCTATGGTAACAATGGGAGTCCCACAGGGCTCGATTCTTGGTCCTTTCTTGTTTCTTATTTATATTAATGACTTGCCTTACCTCATAAAGGATAACCATGATATAGTGTTGTTTGCGGATGATACTTCACTTTTGTTTAAACTTAAACGTCAGCAGCTGGTTACTGACGATGTAAATAGCGCGATCTCAAAAGTAGTTCACTGGTTCAATGTTAATAATTTACTTCTTAATGAAAAAAAAACCAAATGCATTAAGTTTACCCTACCTCACGTTAGGCAGGTGAAAACCGATGTGTTGATAAAGGGCGAAGAATTGAATCCTGAAAATAGCACAGTATTCTTAGGCTTAACTTTGGATGCTAAGCTTCAGTGGGGCCCACATATAGATAAATTGTCAAAGAAGCTAAGCTCCGCAGCATATGCTGTTAGAAAAATTCGTAATTTAACTGACATAGAGACAGCCCGTTTAGTATACTTTAGCTATTTTCATAGTGTAATGTCGTACGGTATTCTGTTGTGGGGAAATGCCGCCGACATCCAGACTATCTTTGTTTTGCAGAAAAGAGCTGTTCGGTCAATTTATAAATTAAGCCCAAGACACTCTCTCAGAGAGAAATTTAAGGAGATTAATGTAATGACTGTGCCTTCTCAGTATATTTATGAAAATCTTTTATATGCCCATAAAAATATAAAATTGTTTAAAAAATACAGTGATATCCATAACATAAATACTAGGAATAAACACAAATTTGTAGTACCTACAACAAGGCTCAAGAAAATAGGTGGCTCGTTTAGATGTCAATGTGTACGCTTTTATAATAAGCTTCCAAGCCACGTACAACATCTAAGTCTTAATAAATTCAAATCTTTTATTAAACGTAAATTGTGCCAGAAAGCGTTTTATACAACTAAAGATTACCTTGAAGACAAAAAGGCTTGGGATTGAGCTGCTCCAATTAATTTTGTTTTTTTTATTATATTTTGCACCGTGAATTTTGTTTTTGTTTTTATGGTTTTCTTGCAATGACAAGAATATTTACTTTTTAAAGTATTATATTATTTTATATTAATTATTGTGAGTGTGAAGACTATGTGGATCATTCTTTTTTATTTTAATTTATATTTATCTTAGTTTTAATCATGGTCTGGCAGTTTGAGTAGTTTATGCAGCCTACCCGAATGTCCTTTCTTTGGTATTGTTCGTCGAATCGTTGAGCTCCTTAAATTCTGAGTTGAGCTGCTCGGTTATTGACAAATGCGTGCACTGACTGGACAGGTCCACTCAATCTGGCTGGTTCTTTCCTCAAAAGATCATTTCAGACATCAGTCTACATGGTCTTCACATGCTCTAACCAATATTTTGTCTGGACTTTAAAAGAGACTGTGACCTCTGAGTTTGTTTCGGCCTTTCTTCTCAGAGTAGTCAGATAGGAAACGCCGACCTCATCTAGTTTTAAAAAATATGTTCGACATGTAAAAGTGTTTGTATAAACCAACTTACAGAAATAAAATCATTTATCATTTAAGATAAATTTAAATAAAAACAAAAAAAAAAAATATATATCCACATAGTCTTCACATTCACAATAATTAAAATAAAATAATATAATACTTTAAAAAGTAAATATTCTTGTCATTGCAAGAAAACAAAAAAAAAAAAAAAAAATATTTATAATAACAAAATGCATAGTGGAAAATATAATAAAAAAACAAAATTAATTGGAGCAGCTCAATCCCAAGCCTTTTTGTCCTCAATGTAATCTTTTGTTGTATAAAACGCTTTCTGGCACAACTTACGTTTGATGAAAGACTTGAATTTATTAAGACTTAGATCTTGTACGTGGCTTGGAAGCTTATTATAAAAGCGTACACATTGACATCTAAACAAGCCACCTATTTTCTTGAGGGTTGTTGTAGGTACTACAAATTTGTGTTTGTTCCTAGTATTTATGTTATGGATATCACTGTATTTTTTAAACAATTTTATATTTTTATGGGCATATAAAAGATTTTCATAAATATACTGAGAAGGCACAGTCATTACATTAATCTCCTTAAATATCTCTCTGAGAGAGTGTCTCGGGCTTAATTTATAAATTGATCGAACAGCTCTTTTCTGCAAAACAAAGATAGTCTGGATGTCGGCGGCATTTCCCCACAACAGAATACCGTACGACATTACACTATGAAAATAGCTAAAGTAAACTAAACGGGCTGTCTCTATGTCAGTTAAATTACGAATTTTTCTAACAGCATATGCTGCGGAGCTTAGCTTCTTTGACAATTTATCTATATGTGGGCCCCACTGAAGCTTAGCATCCAAAGTTAAGCCTAAGAATACTGTGCTATTTTCAGGATTCAATTCTTCGCCCTTTATCAACACATCGGTTTTCAACCTCTGTCTAACGTGAGGTAGGGTAAACTTAATGCATTTGCTTATTTTTTCATTAAGAAGTAAATTATTAACATTGAACCAGTGAACTACTTTTGAGATCGCGCTCGATCTTAGTAACCAGCTGCTGACGTTTAAGTTTAAACAAAAGTGAAGTATCATCCGCAAACAACACTATATCATGGTTATCTTTTATGAGGTAAGGCAAGTCATTAATATAAATAAGAAACAAGAAAGGACCAAGAATCGAGCCCTGCGGGACTCCCATTGTTACCATAGATCCAGGAGATCTTTTTCCATTAACGTCAACGGTCTGAATCCTATTACTCAAATATGAAGTAAGAAGATCCAGAGCGCTGTTCCGGATCCCGTAGTGGCGGAGTTTCCTGATTAGCGTTTCATGAAAAACACAATCAAATGCCTTGGACAAATCACAAAAGATTCCCAAGGCATCGCACTTATCTTCCCATGCATTATAAATATGTCCTAAAAGCTCAACACACATCAGTAGTTGAACGACCCCTTGTAAAACCGAACTGTTTGCTATGTAATAATTTATGTTTATTAAAAAATCTTTGCAATTGCTCTAAAATTAATTTCTCAAATATTTTGCTAAACGTAGGTAGTACTGAAATAGGTCTATAATTTGTAGGGTCTGTTGTACTACCTGATTTAAACAAAGGTATTATTTTACTATTTTTCATAAGGTCAGGAAACTCCCCACAGTCGATACAATTATTAAAGATAATAGCTAAACTAGGTGCGACAATGTCAATAATAGTCTTAGCAATTTCTACAGAATGACCCCACAGATCTGCAGTCTTTTTAACATTCAAAGTGTGAAAGGTTTTAATTTTGTCTTTACAAGTAATATGTTCAAAACGAAATTCCGAATTGCAAACATTAACATTTTCTTTTAGCAAAGACTCAGCAACAGAAGGTGATGAGTTTAAGTATTTAGTAGTTGAAATGAGAATATCTGAAAAGAAATTTTCAAAGGCCACTGCGACTTGTGAGTCTGATTTTATGATGTTGCCATTAATAGACAGGCCGTAGTCAATATTTCGGTTACCAGATCTTCCCGTTTCACTATTAATAATATTCCAAGTCGTTTTAATAACATTACTACTGTTTTTAATCTTCGAGCTCAAATAACGCGACTTGGTCAAACAACAAACTTTTTTAAATAATTTTGAATAATTTCTAACATATAAATTAAATTCAGCAGTGTTTACATAAGTCCTTTCACTGTACAGCTCATAAAGCCGTGTTCTACTTTTATGAATACCGATGGTAGCCCAATCACTGAATGATGCGTTACTATTAACGGAGATAGTCTTTGGAACAAAGGTCGAATTAAATTGTTTACAGTATATACTAAAAAAAACATCATATAGATGATTAGGATCAGCATCAATTGACAATGTGAGTGAGCCCCTTCCCCTTTTTATACTCGCTTTTATCACCCTGACTGCCCGAAACGTGGATCCACGTGAGATATAATTGCTTTTTAATTGTTTCGGTCATTACGGCATTCATACGATTATATAGTTTTCATATAGATACGTTTTGACGTTCATACGTGGCGGGATCGTTGTCCGATATTTGAGTGAAAAAAAAATACGACGATATAGTGTCTAAAAGCGATTCATTGAGTGTATGCATAATATATATATAATATATATAATATGCATAATACATAATGTATAGTATGGTGAGGGCTCGCGATTTCGTTTAATTAAGACGTAAAAAATACTTAATCTCCAAGAAATATTCATCCACTCACATTTTTTTGTTACTTAATAGTTTGAATCGCTAAGTTGTCAAAAAGTACTTGTCAGTAATTAGAACGTATACTTTGACAGCACACATCTGACAACTTAAAGACTATAGTTAACAAACTCAATAAAGTTTATTAACTTAGGAAAACTAAACTTTTGAGATAATGCCAGGCAAGTTTGGCGGATGTGGCAAGTTTTTTGCGTCAAGTGACACGACCAGGTGTACTAGATGCAGTGCCGTATATCACTGACTGTGCGCCGGTCTCTGTGCAAAAACTAACTCAGCTACAATATGGTGGCGTCGTGAGTGCAGAAAAAATAAGGCAAAAGGCCAGCACCAGACACCTATGGATGCGACAGGGTTGGTAGAATCGACGACGCCACTGTCAGCTGCTGCACCACCGTCAGTCACTTGTTGTGATGGGCATGGATAACGTTAGTATAATGGTCTCCGCATTGAAGCTGGTAGAGGAGGAAATGCGCACATTGCTTTGCCCGGTATTGGAGCTCCGAAAAGATGTAACTGAACTGAAGACATCCAATAACTCTTTTCATACCCGAATGGATGGAATAACGTCCAAGTTGCAGGCGGTTGAAAAGAGTCACGAAGAAGGTGCCTGTCCGTCAGCAGCTATACGTGTGGTGGAGAGCGTCGTGCAGCAGCTCAAGAGATACATCAATGATAGGGATCAGGTGTTGCTGGCTAACGACCGGGTCATTGCAAACGTACCAGAGACACAAGCAGAGAATCTCACGCTCCTTTGCCAGCGAACCCCGTCCCCGAGCTATCATGGTGCGCTTCGCCCGATGGAACCAAGAGGGAAGCCGCGCGTCGGCGCCCGCGTGGCGCTACGACAGAAAATCTCGGGATCGCTGGCAAACCGGTTCTTTGTCAACGAGCGTCTGACCAGGGGGAAAAATGTAAGCGGGTACTACAGAGTAACTATTTTAATTAGGATAGTATTTAAACGAGTGAAAATAAATTCAAATTAAAGGTGTAATACATACTGAAAATAGCTTACTGAAATACTAAGTGGGCGACAAACAGTGGGCAAATACAAATGTTTAAAACAGCGACTTGAAAATAAAAGTTTGTCGACGGAGCCCCGCTGATCGGAGATCCTTTTTCTGTCTGCAGGGTCTAAAGTAATCTAAAATGAAGATGATGACGGGAGTTAAGTTCGCTAGCACACTTCAGCTCCCGTCATCCTCTTCGAACCTAACCTATGCGTGTCGGGCGTTATCTAAGCTCCCGAGCTCGCTCTTGGACTAATTCGTAGAAAACAGATATACACACGAACTACCGCGCTGCACAGCGATGTTGCCTCGAAGGTTGTTCAGCTATTTTCAAAATAATAATATGCTAAAATAGATCAATAGAACCCCAAATACAATAATTAATATTTGTAACAATATTATTACCGCAGCCCACAAAAAACTCTTACTCAAACCGGATAAATAGTTACTTAATAATCGCCCATTCAGTATATTTTTCGCCCGGTTAATTAATTTCCCTTTTAATTATAACTACCTAAAATTACTTTATTTACAAACACTTTCTATATATTAGATAATAATTTAAGCATATTAGAACTAAAATATATAAGTATACAAAACATATTTACATAGTATAATTTTTTTTTACGAATTATAAACATAATTCTACTTTGCGCTTGTACAGCTGTTACACCTTACACAAGTTGACTTTTTTCTGATTAATCTACCTTAAATTTATTTAATAATAAAAACTATCAACCGAGAAGATATGGTGACGGACGTAAAGAATTTCACCATCCCATATCTTCCCGTGGGTGTCGTAAGAGTCGACTAAGGGGCACACCAGAGAATGGGCAGCAGCGTTCTCTGTGGACTTTACCAACAAACTGCGATCGCCAGTCCGCCTGCCAAGCGTGGCAATTATGGCAAACCCCCCCCAAATGAATAGCACACAAAATAAAAGGACCCGAGTGCCCGGCAGCCCGTCTACCCTCGGCTACGGTAGCGGTCGAGGCGATGGCGTGGCAAGGGGTGCAAAGAATCCCCGGAGTAGACCCGGCTACCCCAATAAACACCGACAACTGGACCTGGGAACATATAACACGCGAACACTCCGGACCGACGAAAAGATAGCCGAACTCGAGGAAGAGTTGAGCAGGTTACGATGGAGCTTTATAGGGCTATCTGAAGTCCGAAGAGAGGGAGAGGACTCGATAATCCTCAAATCCGGTAACCTGCTCTATTTCCGAGAGGGTGACCGGCAGTCCCAGGGTGGTGTCGGGTTTATCGTCCACAAGTCCCTTGTGAACAACGTGGTGAAGATCGACAGTGTGTCGACCAGGGTGGCGTACCTTATACTCAGAATACCCGCAAGATATTCGCTGAAGGTCATACAGGTCTACGCCCCGACCTCGGCACACCCCGACGACGAGGTAGAGACCATGTATGAGGATATCTCTAGAGCCATGCATGGTTCCAAAACTTACTTCGCCGTTGTCATGGGGGACTTCAACGCGAAACTGGGCAAACGAGACGAGGATGAGCTGCAAGTAGGGCAATTTGGAGTTGGACGTCGGAACCACCGGGGTCACCTACTGACCAGTTTTATGGAGAAGGAGGGCCTCTACATGATGAACTCCTTCTTCAGAAAGCGTGAGCACAGGAAGTGGACCTGGCAAAGCCCCGATGGTGCAACTAAAAACGAGATCGACTTCATCATGTCAACCAAGAAGCAAATGTTCAATGATGTCTCTGTGCTCAACTCGTTAAAAACCGTGCGCAATCACCGTATGGTAAGAGGCACATTGAACATTAATATCAAGCTTGAAAGGTCTCGACTGATGAAGTGCACGCTCCGTCCAGCGCAGATCCAGGTCCAAAACCCCGAAACCTTTCAACTCGAACTCCAGAACCGTTTCGAGTGCCTAGGGAGCTCCGTGGACGAATACAGTGATGGGTTCGTGGAAGCTGTCCATACGGTCGGGTCTAAGTTTTTCAAGACCCGCCGTACAGATAGGAACAAAAAGCTCTCTGATCCTACTCTCAAGCTCATGAAGGAGAGGCGTGAGGTAATCCTGCAGTCTTCAGACGATGCGCTGAAATACCGGCAGCTAAATAGACGGATCTCAAAGTCCTTGAAAAGCGACATCCGCCGTTTTAATACCGAGCGTATTAAAGACGCGATTGAGCGGAACAAGGGCTTCAAGGTCTTTGCAAGAAATCTGTCTATTGGGCAGAGCCAGCTCGCGAAACTGAAGACCGATGATGGCAGGATCGTATCCGCCAAACCAGAGCTTCTGAGGGAGATCGAGAGATTCTATGGGCAGTTGTACACGTCAACCAGTAAACCCGTCGCGAATCTAGCGAATGACCCTAGAGCTAGATTGACCCGACACTATACCGAAGACATTCCGGACGTCAGCCTGTATGAGATTAGGATGGCTCTGAAACAGCTAAAGAACAACAAGGCACCAGGTGATGACGGAATTACGGTCGAACTCCTGAAGGCGGGTGGAAAACCAGTACTTAAGGCCCTTCAGAAGCTGTTTGATTCCGTCATACTTGAGGGGAGGACGCCACAGGCATGGTGCAGGGGTGTGGTGGTACTCATACACAGGGGTGACAATGCCTTACTGAAGAACTATAGGCCCATCTCACTTCTTAGCCATGTCTACAAGCTGTCACATTCACATGCTTAATAAGCATCTGCACTTTCTTGTGAGTCACTATAGTGACAAACTTGTTTTTTTTGACATCAACATTTTTGTTGATAAATTAAAGTCGACAGGCGATACTTTGTATCTGCCTCTTAGGGTAAGACATCAAATAGCTCGGCTATTATCTTATACAATAAACTCAGACATAAGTAGTATGTCGAAGTATCCAGTTATTATTGATATTAGTAATAGTACTAATTTAAAGATGGTCAGTACCTTGAATAACGTTAGCAAAAATGCTATTAATATTTATTCTTTAAACTAGTTGATAGGACAAGGGAGGGTATCAATAACGGAATAGTTACGAGTATATCCACCATCAAAAAGGTACCTTCTTGCTCGCAAAAAAATAATTTAAAAAAAAGGTCTGAGCAGAATTCTCTGAAATTATTTCACCAAAATATTCAGGGTTATTCTTCAAAGGAATTAGAAATCGAACTGTTTTTAGAAAAAACAATGTTTGATATTGTTTGTTTCACTGAGCATTGGCTGAAAGATTACGCAATGCTAATCAATTATGAAAATTATACTGTGGGCAGTTGTTTTAACAGAAATATTATGTTGCGTGGGGGTTCACTTATATTAATTAAAAATGGTATTAAATCAAAACCTCGTAAAGATATAGTAGACCTCTCAGTTGAACATAGTGTTGAACTGTCCTGTGTTGAGCTGGATAAGCATGTCATAGTGTGCGTCTACAGACCCCCTAATTATAAGAACTACTCTATATTCGAGTCAGTGATGGAAGATGTTTTGGCAAAACTCGCAATGGGTAATAAACTAGTAATTGTCTGTGGTGACTTTAATATTAATATTCTAGAAGATAATTCAGATAGAAGTAGGTTATTAAATCTCTTTAAATCATTTAATTTGTCACATGTGTTTACGGAACCAACCCGAACTACGCTGACTTCTGCTACATGTATTGATAATGTTTTTTGTTGCTGCAACTACTTGGACAATGCCATTATAAATTATCTGCCTTCGGATCATAGTGGGCTACTTGTGACATTTGAGTCCAATATGCTAATTAAACAAGTGCAGATTCAATACAGACCAATAACATCCGGTAAATTAAATAAATTTAACAGCACTTTAATCGCTAAGTTAAGCGATCAGGACCTCACAGTGAATGATGGTAATATTTTGTATGATGAAGTTTTTTCAGTGGTTCAAAAAGAGTTCAATAACACTTTTAAGAAGATAACTAAAACTGTATGCCCTAAGTTTTTATTCAGTGACTGGGCGACTACAGGACTTAGAAAAAGTAGGGAAAGACTTTACGAGCTATATGGCCTTAAGCCTTGTATGAACACTGAAACGTTTAATAAGTATGTTGCTACTTACTCGAGAATTTTTAAAAATACATGTAAGGCAGCTAAGGCCTTGTATATTAGAAATAAGGTTAAATTAGCAGAAAATAAAATCAAGACGGTTTGGAAAATTATAAATAATGAAACGAACAGGAATAAAAGAAATAATCCTGATTACACGCTTGAGACCACACACGGACTTATTAGAGATAACAAAAAAGTTGCGCAAGAATTTGTAAATTTCTTTACCAACATCCCAATTAAAACTACTGAAACCTTAAATTCTTCGCCCGCGCTTGCTTTTGGATTATTAAACGCGAACGTTTCAGCCTGCCCGAATGTATTTAACTTTTCACATATAAACCCCATAACAGTAATAAAAGCTTTTAAGCAAATCAAGATCAAACCGACTGAAGATCTGTGGGGAATGTCCATCAAAGCTTGTACCTCCATTATTCAGACTATAGCGCCGTACTTAGCTGTGATTTTCAATTTGTGTGTGGATCAAGGAGTCTTTCCGGATCTAATGAAATATAGTAAGGTTATACCACTTTTTAAATCCGGGGACAGTAAAGACACAAATAATTATAGACCAGTATCCGTGTTGCCGGTTTTCAGCAAGGTATTTGAGAAGATAATGCTTAATCAAATGCTCATTCATTTTAATACGAATAACATCTTGCATGATAAACAGTATGGTTTCACCAAAGGACGTTGTACAACTGACGCTGGTGTCACCCTATTAAAACACATCTTTAATGCGTGGGAAGAGTCGCAGGATGCCACAGGTATCTTCTGCGACCTGTCGAAGGCGTTTGATTGCGTTAATCATGAAACATTACTTCTGAAACTTGAGCATTACGGGCTAGGTCAATCAGCGTTAAGTTTGGTTGAATCTTATTTAAGTGATAGACAGCAATTAGTTCAAATAAACGGTGTGAATTCGTCGGGGTTAAACGTGAAAATGGGGGTACCCCAGGGCTCAATATTAGGTCCTTTCTTATTTTTAATATACATAAACGATTTACCCCGTTTATTGGAAAACAAACTAAACATGGTGTTATTTGCTGATGACACATCTTTAATTTTTAAAATAAATAGACGTACTTGTCAGGTTGACGACGTAAATAACGCGCTACGGCAGGTTCAGGATTGGTTCACTGCAAATAATTTAGTTTTAAATGGTAAAAAAACCAAGTGCGTAAAATTTTCCTTGCCGAATGTAAAAATTACTGATTGTGACATTATCTTAAACAAGGAGAAGCTAGAATTCGTCGATAAAACGGTTTTCCTGGGGATCACGCTAGACTCAAAGTTACAATGGGGTCCTCATTTAATATCACTTGCAGGGCGGCTAAGTTCGGCAGCTTATGCTGTTAGAAAGATTCGTCAATTTAGTGATGTAGATACCGCGAGGCTGGTCTATTTTAGTTACTTTCATAGTATAATGTCTTACGGTATTTTACTATGGGGAAGGGCTGCAGACATTGAGTCAATTTTTATTCTGCAAAAACGAGCCATCAGAGCGATATACAATCTTCGCCGGCGCGATTCTCTAAGGGAACTGTTTAAGGGCATTAACATCATGACGGTTCCTTGTCAATATATTTATGAAAATATCATGTACGTGAGAAAGAATTTACATCTTTTTAGTAAAAACGGAGATAGACATAATTACATTACTAGAAATAGGGACCAATTAGTTCAACCAGGTTTCAGACTGGCTAAAGTAGCCTCTTCTTTCATGGGGTACTGTACAAAATGTTACAATAAAATTCCTCCCCACATTCTAGAACTGAATGAGACGAAATTTAAAACTTGTATAAAACGCACACTATGCAGGCAGGCATATTATAAGTTGGGGGATTACATCACTGATAAAAATGCTTGGCTCAATGCTAGTCTTGCTCCACAACCACTAGGGCGCAAAAACAAGTGATATGCAGAACATTATTGTTCTGTAGAATTGTTGGACCTGCTGAAGACTGTATGAATATATTTGTATTATATAGACTCAATTTCTTTTAGTATAGTATAACTGCGCAGCACGTGTGTGAGTACTATGTACCCAACTGTAAATCTACCATTTGCTGTACCTTGGTGTCGTTCGTTGACTTGTGTTTGCCCTGGCAGTTGAGTGTGTCATGCTCTCTCAAATGTCTCTCTGATGGTGGCGTGTGTGTTGGATCATTCGGTTCCCTTCATGATGGTTGAGCTGGGTGGTGCCGATTCATGCGTCATGTTCGTGAACGGGCGCCGTCAGTTGGGATTGGTCTTAACTTAACTGCTTCGGATGCTAGTGTTTTTCTAGTGCTTATTATGTAACTGCACAGTACATGTGTGAGTACTTTTAATACTTTGTACGTAGTATAGTATGTAGTGATTCTGGGTGCATTGTCCTCACACATATAAATTTATTAATGTATGTACTTATGTACCTAAATTTTGTAAAAAAAACATATATTTTTTGAAAAGAGTAAGTATGGAGTTTCTTGTGCGTTCTTCTCCATAACAAGCTACTTTCCGAATGCACGGTAGAATCAATTTTTATTCCCTGTAAATTTTAATGTATTCTAACGTTCAAAAGTGCCGCTTTGTGGCCTAGTTGAAATAAAATATCTTTGTCTTTGTCTTTGTTTTCAAGAGTCATCACGAATCATCTCGCAGGTTTGACGATTTCAAGCCTCCCGAACAAGCCGGATTCCGTAAAGGCTTCAGCACCGTAGACCACATACATACGCTGCGGCACGTTATACAGAAGACCAAAGAGTACAACCTGCCTCTCTGTTTAGCGTTTGTGGACTACGAGAAAGCCTTCGATTCGATCGAGACTTGGGCTGTGCTGCAGTCTCTCCAACGGTGCCAAATTGACTACCGGTACATCGAGGTGTTGAAGTGTTTATACAAAAACGCCACCATGTCAGTTCCGACTTCAGGATCAGACCTCGGAACCCGTACATTTGCAGCGAGGTGCGTGACAGGGAGTCGTCATATCTCCGAAGTTGTTTACCGCTGCACTGGAGGACGTCTTCAAGGTTCTGGACTGGAGCGGGCTAGGCAACAACGTCAATGGCGAGTAAATCACTCACCTTCGGTTTGCCGATGATATAATGGTTATGGCTGAGACCATGGAGGACCTCAGTACAATGCTCGATGACCTTAGTAGAGCTTCCGAGAGAGTGGGTCTAAGGATGAACATGGACAAAACCAAGGTGATGCTGAATGCCTATGTTACACCCACTCCTATCAAGGTCGGAGACTCTACACTCGAAGTTGTGGGCGACTATGTCTACCTGGGACAAACGATTCAGTTGGGTAGTGCCAACTTCGAGAAAGAGGTCAATCGTCGAATCCGACTCGGATGGGCAGCGTTTGGGAAGTTGCGCGGTATCTTCTCGTCCAACTTACCACAGTGTCTCAAGACGAAAGTCTATGGCCAGTGTGTGTTGCCAGTGATGACATATGGCTCTGAGACGTGGTCGCTTATAATGGGCCTCATCAGAAAGCTTACAGTCACTCAAAGGGCAATGGAGAGGGCTATGCTCGGAGTTTCCTTGCGTGATTGAATCAGAAATGTAGAGATCCGCAAGAAAACCAGGGTTACCGACATAGCCCGAAGAATTGCCAAACTTAAGTGGCAGTGGGCAGGGCACATTGCTCGCAGAACGGATGGCCGATGGAGCAGAAAGGTTCTGGAGTGGCGACCGCGAACCGGAAAACGTTGCGTTGGAAGGCCTCCCACCAGGTGGACCGATGACCTGGTGAAGGTTTGCGGGGATCCGCTGGTTGCGAGACGCACGTGACCGGTCAAAGTGGCGACGCTTGGGGGAGGCCTATGTCCAGCAGTGGACTCCTTTCGGCTGATATGATGATGATGATGATGATGATGACTATCAACCTTCGATGAAATATAATATTTATTATATTTACTACTGTACTATATATACTAGACAATATAATTATAACTATAACACTTTGTTTTTTATATCTAAATCTTATTCACCTATTTCTATATTATGACACTTATTTGCCTATTTATATTTACTCTTTTATTTTATTTAAAAATAAAACTTTTTGTTCCGTCACTTTGCACCTAAGGTTTCATTCGTTTGCGGTCAGCGTCCTTCAGTCAACATCGGCTATAGCTGCGGCTTCGTCTTGCATGCGAGTCCTAGCATTATCCTGAGCGAAGACCGATACTTTGTTTTATTCGTATTCTAGTTATTTATTCCTTTTATTTTTTTATGTTATATGTCGTGCCTGGCGCAAATAAACTTTTTCAATAAAAAGTCTATATATTTTTAATTCCATTATATTGTAAATAATGAAAGATTTATAATTTAAATTGAAAACAATTTAGCCAACTAATTTAGTTTCCTGTTTATATTATTCTTTCAGAAAAGGCAAAAAGAAAAAGCACACATAGATTTCGTGTGGACGTTGTGGATAAAAGGTGTACCTATATCAAATAAATTAATGGTTCCGTAGACCGGCAGAGCGCTGCGTGGGCATTTGGGCAAATTGGGCCAAACACATTATGTACTGAATATTCAATTCTTTTGCCCTCTTCAATTTGCTATAGTAGACGGGCATTTGAATTTGGGCAGTATAAGTTGGCACCTACCACGTTGATTTATTGCTGTTACAAATAGATAAGATTAGTTAGATTATTACCTATAGGTAGAATTAATATTAGTAATTTGTTTCGTGTCGTTTAAAAATAACAACTAGGAAATTACCTACAACTAAGATCGTATATTAAATCCCTATCTTGAAATCCACCCAGTAGATTTATTTCAAACTCAACCACGCGGTAAGTGATAGGGCGTTCCATTCCCAAAACACAGCTAAAGTACAAAGTAAATATCCTATACCCTTTCGACCTTACAATCTTCGCGAAATAACAAGGAACTCCATTTTTCCCTTACACGCAAGATAACTTAGTAGCTCATTGAGGGCTTCGCACCTTCGTCGGACCCTTACAACTTACACAAAATAAGCAACTCCTTTTTATCCCAAACCGACTTGACAGTTCATTTCAGAACAGAAGATATAGAACCTGTTTTGTTTAGGGCGTACACATTTAAAAATGAAACAGAGTTTTTTCGGAAATGGTGGTGAAGTTTGAAGTGGTGTGAGCAGCCTTCGGGATGGTTTGACGCGATTCTATTTACATCATACCGATAAGTGATTTTACAAAGCAATATTGCATATTAGTTCACATGGCCGCAATTCGAGGAAATGAAATTTGAAATTGAAAATTTAAAAATTTCTTGAAATTTTCTTGATACCATTTAAATTGCCACACACCATCAGCAAGGTTAGCCCGTAGCCTCAGTCATGTAGCCAAAGATCTAACGCAGTCTACAGTTACTACTAGTTAGAGAATTACTAACTAATATCAAGATATATTGGATTGGTATCGGCTTCTAATCCAATCGGATGCGACTGAATTTCAATATTTAACACGAAGAGCCTGCCGTGTGGCCTTTGCAAACCAAAACCCAGTTTACTCAGTGAAAACAGTAACCGGGTCTTTGGTCTCAAACGCTATCACAGGCTACAGCATGTTCAATCAAATATCTTTTGTGTATGACATATTGTTTTTGGAGCCCGCAAGATTCTTTCAAAATAACAACAGTCGCGATTAAAACCAACAGGCATAAATTGACACCGTAAATCACTATTAGAAGGTCATTATCATGTTGTCAAATTGCTTCGAAAATATTTATAAATGTGTGTAGATAATTTTGCCATTTATTATATCAAGAGCTTTATTAACAACATAATTCCTCATAATCTATGTACATAAATAACAAAGTCAATATCCTCCAAAAATTCCATCTACTAGTGTAATGAGATAAGGCAATGAACTTTCTTCAGTACATACTTTATCCCCATTGATGTGCTCGGTGTCTACGGGCGATTTAGCTAAGTACATAGAGTACTGATCGCGGTAGAGTGGCACCCATCATCGTTTTAGCCCGGTGACGAGAGCGATAGAGATGTCCCTTTCCGGTTCAAGACGACTATGCAAATGAATTTTAGTATAGATGGGTACAGAAGCGTTTTAGTTGTTTATTTGAATTAACTTATGGATTTGATTTACTTTGTATTTTATGTTCCTTTACTGTGTATGACCTTTATTTACGCAGCCTCTTTTCATTGGTTCCTATTTGTTTAGCATTAGCATAGCAGACACTTGGAAATTAATACATATTATGTGTGGTGACTGCCCCCTTCAGGTCTTCTCTCAGGGAGAGAAGACTTATAATACACTACGTTAATAGTCTGCTTGTGTTCAATTTTCATCCTAATCGGTGTACGAATTTAGACGGTATTATATAATAAAACATCTTCACAAACTTTCAATTATTTTAAGTATCTATTGATAAAGAGAAAATGTTAAAAGCATTGTGTAATTACGTTGGAATTTCTAGCTATGTTAGTATTGTTACGCATGATCGCATTTTTAAGTGGCGTTAAGACGAACAATGATTAGTGACGATAAAAACAATATACCGCCGGCCATATTTGTTTTATTAAAAGATGTTTTTAATGAAAAAGCATTAGTGTGAGTAAGGTCTTAAGAGGACCTGGAAGCTCTAGGCAAGTGAAATTCTATCAAAGAAAGCGTCGCCAAAGCTATTCGAACAGTCAAAATTGTATAATAATAGTAAATGTCACGTATTCAATCCCTTACATTTTTAAATTTCGACACTTTGTAAAAGCCTCTTGATATTTTTTTTTTTTTTTTAATGCATTCATTTTTTGTCTTCTTCTCAGCAAACCCTTTCATTTGATACCCATATCATGGTAGTGCACAAGAAATAACTAGTCCGCAATCTTGGGCCGTCCGCCATATTGGATTTAGAATGACGTCACTTAGCTTATCATGCATTGTCATCCAAACTGAACGTGTATGCAAAATTTCATCTTAATCGGTGGAGGATAACTGCTTTAAAATTCAGTTGTAAAAAGATAACGTTTGTCTAGAAATGAAAATGTATCGGATTGACAAGTGCTAGCGAAATCTCACGTGAACAGCAAGTCTGAACTCTTTATAATTGAGTTTACCCGTTCCGTACTGACAATAATTTGTTTAATTTTAAACAATAAGTTAAACATTTCGCGTGTCAGTGTTCACGTTGTTAATCTGTCGACGTTGTAGAAGCGATCGCTTTCCAGGAAACAATAAATTATTAAACAGACAGACTTGTATTGTTTTATATTATTATTTATGAAGTTCTGGACGTATTATATGAAGTTTCATGACTGTTTTCACTGGTTGATTGATAATAATTTTGATGGTTAACATGATTTTTATATTTTATGTAGGTATGCTTATGTAAATTTTATATCAAATTCAGAAATCCGAAAGTCTGATAAACAGTCAATACACACTTTCCTGATATTGTGTTCGTATTTTCTAACAAAATATGAAAGTACTCGCAATTTTGCTTATTAAAAAATGCTTATTAAACGTGTCGAGCCATCTGGATAGTTGCTTACTTTTAAAAGATAAAGTGTTTTTACTTCCTACCTACACGAACACGTTATCACTATATCAAAGGGAGGAAAATAAATAACAAAAATGGCAATCACTTATAATTCCGCGCGGGTAGTGTGAGGTCAAACCTTCCCCTTAGTTAACGAGCGGTACAGAACGCGCTTAACAAACGAGAGGCAGTATTCGCACGGAATTTGTACTACACGACCATATTGATGATAAAGGGTCTGCAGAATTGTAAAAATCCGTTGTGATAATGTTAATATGTCTCAAGGTAAGGGAAAATGATAGCGAGGCCCAGATTCTGTTGAAGATTCAAAAGCATCAAGTAGCAATATAAACATTTTCTATGTTAAATACACTTCTATAGCAGCCGTACCTATATTGTTCCTCTGCAAGGCAAGGGCAAAATTACATGTTTTGTAGATTTTCAATATCTCTTATGCACGTTCTCATTTAATACATTTTTAGATTTTTCAAATTTTATGCCCTTTGTCTTAGCGAAGGAACGATATGATCACAAAACTTGATGAAGGCTTGTGCAAGGATCGGTGATTTCAGACTTGATCAGATCATATTCTCTAACGATGCTTTCCTACACAGGCTGCAATTATATAGTTAATTGATGGCAACATCGCCCTCGGCACAATTCCAAAATAACTTCTGCTTCTGTAATTTTCTTTTTACCCCATTGGAGATTTGGAACCCCCTTGAAGCCCCCTTAAGGATCTCCTTTTACAATCTTTACAAACTCGTAAAGTGTACACTTGATGTCTCTTCGAGAGTATCAGTGTGACTGTATTTATGTCCAATATTTGCATAATATTCATCTGCATATTTTATTGTCATTTCGCTATAAAACAGAGACAAAGCAAAGATTATGTCCCTGTCTCGTCTCAGATAGCAGTTTAGTTAGTATAATGATGGACGTTGGTTCGCTTTAGTATTTTTAGTATTAACAGCGTCGGTAAAAACAAGTGATTAGTTCTTCTATAGGAAAGAAAGCATATTATTTTTCCCATTATGAATTTCCCACAAAATGAAAAACATATTTTTTATATCTAGAAATTTCAATAAAGACGAAGTTGGAGAAGTTATTAAAGCTCTTATTAAATGTGTAATAAACATACCCAAACGTCCTTTCGAGGTATAAAGGGAAGCGATGGAATTTGGTAGAGATACAAAATTATTGTAACGTAGGCATATATGTAGGATACAATTGATTTCATGAAAATTATACGTTTCTGGGAACAATGATCACATTCCTCAGCTACCTATCTACAGGGTAGGTTAGGTACAAATAAAAGTGATTCAATTCAACGATCAAATGAACTTGTAAAATGTCCAGGATCTAATAACTAGACCCTACTCAGGGTCAGCAAATAGGGTCTACAGTTTACGTGCCCACTCCACCATATTCTTTGTGCCAAATTTCAAGCGGTTTCCCATCGGGGCGCATTTTCCGTTACATTTTATACCGTTCCGGTCGACCGGGCTGGCCCGGAGGTCATTATATCGACATTTCCATTTTACTGTTTCGGTTGTTGTTTTGCCGAAATTTTACGGCCATCATCAGCCCAAAGTTGTCATACTTAGCGACTTCCTGATCCTAACCATTTTTATGACATACAAGACGACGGAACCCGAGGCGTTAGCAGCAATTTGGGGTTTGTTGTCCTATATTTATCCTGATTTAATTCCTTTTGGAAGTTCGGTTTTTGTCCCGAATCTTTTTTGTTACTGCTCATAAAGTCTTTAAGAGTTCGACCCTCGGCCTTTTGAAGATTTAAGGATCAACGTATATAAGTTGTTTGATCTTCCCTATTGAATTTCTTGCCCTCATTCGTGATTACAATACCCTTAATCTGGGTACCGATAAATTTCAGAGTAATAAAGGAATCAATGTCTGTCGTTAGGTATCGATATTGAACGTTGGTATTTTTGGTAATGTATTTAAATTTTTACTCTCCGCACTTGCAATTTGATTCGCAGATCGTTTCACTGTATGTCATCATATCAGCTTTAACAGTTCTACTCACGTTTCAACGCTTGCCAATTTGCTGACTCATTTTGACAATTGCTAGGACGGACGACTCAGCAATCAGCATATTGATAGTGGGCTTCAACAAGCCTACACACGACGCAATCAAACGCCTGACTCGTGACAAATTGTCCGACCAGAGTGAGTGCGAAATGGCACCAAAAGACGCTTTAAATCTGAGTCAGTACTAAATCTCTCTACCTCGGAAGAGGGTGAAAAGTTAATAGTCACCTCCTTTATTCAAGAATACTTTATCCCAGGTAATAATATGAATACATGGCCAGCACTTGTGCGCTCGAGCTCCCCGCGAACAAGTGCCCGTCGCACACATTATAATAATCGATGGCATCACTTACCAGCTTATGAATATTTTACATCCCTCATAAGACTCATATGTCCCCCTTCCTCCCCATTTCACCCCTTACCGGGTAATGTCCGCCCGTAAATTGTGTTTTGCGAGTAATACGGCGTAACTAACACGCTTTTTGCGCGATGTTATCAAATTGCATTTAATGAAATTATACGCAATTATTAAGAAATACCTCATGGGTAACATTATCCTACCCTGGTATTCTATATTATGAAGGGATTTGGGAAACCACCGGAGCGAATGAAAGGATTCTGAGGGAAAATAATTAATTGTTTTGTATGATGGATTTAATGGCGCTCTGAAAGCGCATAGAATATTATGTTACATTGAATTATTAATATTGTAAACTTTATAATGTAATGTCATTGTGGTGATATTGCAAATCTGCAGGCTGCGTTTAATTTCAGTAGATCTGTAATATATAATAAAATGTTTGTTAAAATGTGTCTTGGCGCACCCATATTTTAAGGGCCTACATACGCTTTAGTGCCGTAAAACTGTAACTTTCTAAAGCATACTCCTTAGTAACGCCTAGGTTATAAGGTTTGAAAAAAATATATATTTATTATTGATTCATGTATATTTTGTTTCGTGTAACTAATAGTTTAAAAAAATAATTAACGACACGATATTTTTTCGCAACGTTTGGAAACTCCTCCAAAACGACTTGGAGTTTAAAAATATTTTTACACAGAAAAATTTATGGTTTTTCATAACTGACATAGCATATATGTAAATAAAATAATATTTTGCAAACAAAACTGTTCAAAAGGAGGTTCAACATCGAGCGGGCGCACTGCCAGTACTGCGTTAACATTGGGGCGTATATAGCGCCTTAAGAGAGTTTATTGTAAAACAAAACCAAAAAAGTTCTTGCAACTGTTAATCTTTCTTAGTGGATTGATAAATAAAAACAACAGTCAACCAACACTCCTAAATATAAGGATCGTTCTTGAGAAGTAAAAAAATATGGAAGACCAAAACTGATAGCAGTTGAAAGAAGACCAAATGAAGATGATATTTACTCCAACATACAGGACAGAGGAATTTCTTTTAGGAAATAGTTACAATAAGTTGCTCGGGAGCAGTTTATAAATTTTACACGAGTCAATCTGAGTCACTGCGAGTTATTACGGAATATTTTCCCACAGTAAACAACAAAATATATTTGTAATACGTTATATCAAAGAGAGTGTATTTTTTATGTCAATAATATTATGTTGGAGTTCAAATATAGTAAGCGGGTAGATCAGATCTGCGGACGGATGAATCGCGAATACCAATCTTGTGTGCGGGGAATTTGGTTCTAAGTTACTTCACCGTGTTTCAGATGTCTATTTATGTTGCCAACTGAACTTATTACAAGCTTTATTTAGTTTCACTGTCTCGATGTTTGTGTGTATGTAATCAAAGCTTGCATGTTAAATTTGATTCACTTTCCGGTATTCTATTGACTGAAATTCAGCAAACACGTTTGTTTCTCCTGAGATGCAATGTTACCTATTTTTTTTTTTCTTGTGGTCCTGTCCTGTATATTTTCTTTCTTTTCTATTTTATTTTATTATGTTTTTCTAAACGTTAATAGTTATGGTAAGTAGTTATAGTAAGCCTTTTGAGATGTTTATTTTACTCATGTAGGTATATTATTATCTGTTATAACAGTCTTTGTGGTCTGCTTCCTCAAAAACTACGCTACTAAATGATCGCAGTGACTAACTCCCGCTGGCACGTCATAAAATACATACCTAACTACCTTGTATGACTTTCCAGGAAATAAAGCCAGAGTTAGTCCATTCAAATCTTGCAGACTTACATGGAAATTAGTTAAAGATATTTCCCTTAGTAACAACTACTCAAAGATATCTATCGTCAAAGTCGGCTCTTGTAAAGCCGCGACCTTATCCTCACCTCAGAAACTCCAAGGTTGTCAAAGACTACTTCGAAAATAGTTTTACGAATAATCAAGATCTAAATATCAGATATTTTGAAGTAAATCCGGCTTGATTTGTCAATAGCGTTTGATTTTGTGAAAGTTTAACTATATTTCCGACGACAGACCCTTAATTAAATTGACCTTAGTCTTTATAGATTTAAGATTTATCACTAAATTCAATTCAATTTGTAGAGCCTTTTGAAAATAGGTTAAAATAATATATTGTTCTGTAAAGGACATCAAACCCAATCGGCATAGTTGCACGTTACCATTTTGACTAATAACCTTAATTCTGTTCTCATAAAGTGATGTTTGCCTTTAAATATCTCGGTAACAATGACACTTTAGGGTTACCTACCGTGTCTGAGGATATATTCACTACACTGTCCCTGCTGGGCAAATTCCTTCCCTAAATCCTTCCTGGTATTCTTTTCCTGAGCCGTTTCGAACCAGCCCTTGCAGTGTAGGCGTCAAGCTTATCTCACCATCTCGTTCTGGTAATTTTTTACAACGTTTTTTTTAGTTCAACCTGTCCCGGAGTCTGTGTTTAATCAAAGCTTTTGATTAAACACAGACTGACGATTTCGACGATGATCGATTGACCAAAAATTTTGTTCACGCGTTTGTTTCTCGTGACAATGCAATGTTTAATATAAAAGCTTGTTGATTGTTTCAGTTTCTTCTACCAACATACGAGGCTCTAGTTAGACAAAATGTCATGCAATCAGTGATGACGATGGCAAAAATGTCAAAATGTAAGAGATTGATCAAGTGACATTTCGAGAGCGGTCTGCAGTCCTACACATTTTAAACTGTTTCCAATCGCTACTACGAAGCTTTCATTCATGAATGCCACTTGTATAGCGCCTTTTTTTTTGTTTGGGTTGAGTAATCTTCCAATGACATCTCCCGCTCTAAGTGAAACGGGAGGGTATGTCAGACTTTGATGAGTAAAACCCACCCATGTTCCTTCAGTTGCCTGTGCCAGGGCCACGGTAACTGTATTTCATGCGCGACCCAGACAGGCATCGGCCCTAGCGGACCCCGTCAGTTTTTACTGTCATCTCTTTGAGGCGCGCATGGAACACTAGGCGCCGTCAACGTCGTTATCGGATGGCGACCCATTACTCGGCCTCCGCAAGCTCGTGCCTACGGTGGCCAGGAATCGGCTCCCGACTCCCAGGGCGTCTCCTGCAGTGGCTTGGGGCGTGAGGGCGACTCCGTTGCACTTCCCTCACGCGTTTCGCCTCCTCTTTTGCAAGTATTACCGCTTCGCAGAAGAAGGTGATAGTTTCCCATGTCCTCTCGCTCCATACCATGGCCTGAACCAGGGCCAGACGCGAGAGGTCACCACCGCTGATCGCCTACATGAGGACACGGTGGTATTACGCCCAAGCGCCCCAGTTGCGACCTTCACCGTATGCTTCACCGTATCTTCTTGGCAATCCACACAGTGGTGACACCCAAGCGATTCCACCCGCCATATCCTGAACAGGAACCTCCCGAAACAGCCGTGTCCAATGAGGACCTGCATCAGGCGGAAGGTGAGGACGCCGTGGCGCCTCTCATGCTACTCCTCATAGAGGGGGCGGGGAGGGGCCTTATCCTCGCAATAATGGCATGCCTAGCACTGGGTTGCGACAGTCGCACTCTCTATGTCACCCTGAATTCCTGCGGGAGCTCTGTCCGCTGAGACTTGTCCTCATGGTATGGTACTCATCCTATGGTACTGTCATTGTGCGCCGCAATTATGCAGAAAAATGGCGAAAGGATGACTATGCCAGCAACCATAGAGCAAAGTTCTAACCCCTTTATTTGAATCAACACAATTTCAGGACACTAAACAGTTATCTTAGTTTTCAACTGCCATTACTACCACATGCTGTTTGAAAACTAGCTAAATATTCATTACATTGCCAACTCATACGGGTGAGTTATTCAATTCAACTCGGTTCTTTGTTCGTAATTGATAGTTTGTTTGTGAACTACTAAACATTGTATTTAGAAATAGCCTTTGCTGTGGTTTCGTGGCATCGTGCATTTTCGGGAATAACACTATTCATTTATGTGTAGACGGTTTCTTGTTCTTAATTCAAATTTTCTTCGACCCAGTACCCAGCCACGTCGATAGCCCTACCGCTGGCCTCGCATGGTGCAGTTGTGTTTGCATAAGGACTCCACAGACGTTGCCCTACCTCCTGTCCTGACAGGAGGTAGGGCAACGTCTGTGGAGTTGTTCCGCAGTCAAATTTTAAAACAGTATTAGTATTCAGTGATGTTGTAGAATCAGTTCCAGAGATTACCTTTCACAAATATAAAGGTAAACAAACTAAATAATCTTCTTTATATTCCCTAGTTTAGTTTAGATAGGTTATAATATAAAATCTTACTATATATTATGATTTTATTATCCTACTAATATTATAAAGGCAAAAGTTTGTGAGTGTTTGTGTGTTTATATGTCTGTTACTCAATCACACCAAAACGACTGATCCCGGGAATATGTTCTCTCTGGATAATTTTCGACTTCCACGCGGTCGAAGCCGCTGGTAGAAGCTATATTGCAACATAATTTAAAAACTCAGTCATATAATTAAATCTTTCACAAGAGGTATTCTTGGATATTTCGTTTAAAAAAGTGGCAACAGGAAGATAACCGGGGGTCAATAATAGTTTAAACATAATATGTGAAGTTTAATAACTCTTGAGATCGATTATGAATAATTTTAAGAGTAAGGGAAACGCTGGACCGCATTACTTCTGATATGGCGGCTAATAGAGAAGTACCTATAGAAGTATAGCTCGATCAAGATAACTGAGCACCCGAAATGTCAATGTCACTCAGACAATCAACTCTCTCTATTGGTTCACGAGGCGAACGCGGGGCGCCGCGCGGATAGCGGGAGAGGGGTCGTTTGACATTTCGGGTTGGATTTCGGGTGCTCAATTAACTTGACCGAACTATAGAAGACAAGTTGCTCCAACTCCAAATAAATTAAGTTATGAGGAGGATAGATAACAAAACATGAAAAGTAAATAACATACTTTATAAATACAATAATCAAAGCTCGTTCCTTCTCTGTTTAAAATTAAACCAACCAGTATATAATTACAAAAAACAAAGGTATAAATATTGCTATTTACGACTTACTTAGTATAATAATGGGACAGATTGATAAAAAGTACCAATTTGCGCAATCCTTACAGACATGACAAAGGCTTTCGATTGCGTCCATCATGCAACCCTGATTGATAAGTTTAACTTGTATGGAATAAGAGGGAACATACTCAGTCTTATTAAATCATATTTAAGTGACCGTAAACAATATACGGAAATATCTAAAATCTGCACAACCACTAGGCGTGAGAAGAAATACATATCCAAATCAAGAGTTATCAGACATGGTGTGCCACAGGGCGGAGTTCTTAGCTCACTTTTGTTCTTGCTATACATCAATGACTTACCACTCCACATTAAACACCCAATGGTTTTATTCGCTGATGACAGCACCGCACTTGTCACATGTATAGACTTCAATCAATATGAACAGGACATAAATAATACCCTTAATGACATTGTACATTGGCTTGACGAAAATAACTTAGTAATTAAACTTCATAAAAATAATGTTATGCATTTTTATCAACGCACATCAGTACCCAATATAACAATAGAATGTAATAACTGCATTATAGACCAGGTACAAGTTGCAAAATTTTTAGGTATAGTGATAGACAGTCAGTTGACATGGAAGACTCAAGCAGAAGAGGTTTGTAAAAAATAGAGCATATCCGCGTATGTTTTATACAATCTGGCGAAAAAGGTCCACATCACCACAACTGTGGTTGCATACCATGGTATAGTCACGTCCACTTTAAAATACAGGATAATCTTTTGGGGAAACTGTACTCTACGAGAACAGGTGTTCAAGGCCCAAAAGCGATGCTTAAGGGCAATGCTAAATATGAAAGTGACGGATAGTTGCGTTACTGTGTTTAAGTCCCTAAAAATATTAACTTTTCCGGCTATGTACATTTTAGAAGTCGCTATTTTCGTTAAATGTAACATTAACCTTTTCACTGCAGTGTCAAAAGAAAGAAAGAGAACTTTAAGAAGTCAGTATAAATATCTACTTCATGTTGAGAGTTGTACTTCATGCTTTACAGAGAAAAAGTATTATTAGTATGGGCCCCATAATATATAATAAAATACCTAACATAATTAAAAATGACACAATGAGAAGCTTTAAAAAGAAACTGACAGAAATATTCATTGTAAAATGCTACTATTCTGTAAATGAATTTCTAAATGACACTGACATATTATTTTGTACTCAATAACTTGATTTATATAATTGACATTCTTACCTAATTATGACATTGTTCCAATTTATTAATTCTATTGCTATTATATTGTACTAAGACATTTAAATTAATATATTATTATGTGAATGCACCTCATAATATCATTTTATCTCAATAAATAATTTTTGCATGCCTAATTTATGGTAGATTGTACAAGGATCACCCATGTTTTAATTGTCACATCTTATTTACTGTACCTACAATCTATGCAAATAAACGTTTACTTACTTACTTACAAAATCGTCTCTAATTAGTCAAGACTAAAATAAGCTCACCATAATAAGGGTTACCAAAATAAAGTTATTCAATTTAATATTCTCTCCGCCTCCATATACGCACGTAGACGAAACGAACTGTCAAAAATTCATTCACATTCAAGTTATTCAAAATAGACAAAGTTTGTTCCATTAAGGCGCAAATATACAACTGTGACTGATTTTAAAATGAACATCACATCAAACGGCTTATCGCAATTTTTGTTTTTAGGGTTCCGTACCTCAAAAGGTAAAAAAAGGAACCCTTATAAGATCACTTTCTTGTTCGTCTGTCCGTATGTCCGTCTGTCTGTCTGTCTGTCCGTGTGTCACCACCGATTTTCTCACGAACGGGTAGATCTAGTACGTTAAAATACTAAGGTCTATAGTCCTTATTAGGTGTAAAAAAATCATGGTCCTGAGTCAACACGATAAAAAGATATAAGCAAATTTAGATATTCGCGAAATCTTGTAAGTACCAAAATTTACCTTAATTTTCAACTTTTTATATTTTTCGGAATTTTCCCTTTACTTGGGCTTTAAGACCTTGCTTTTAACCAAAATTGACAATTCTAGTTCAACCGGAAGTACCCTATAGGTTTTGGGTCAAAAACCTATATGGTAGTTCCCGTTGACCTAGAATCATGAAATTTGGCAAAAACTAAGGTCTTACAGCGCAAACAAAGGAAAAATTCCAAAAAATTAAAAAAGTTGAAATTTAAGATAAATTATGGTACTTTCAAGTTTTCTCGAAAATCTAGATTTGCCCATATCTTTAAAACTTAGCCACCAATAAAAATGATACCAATTTTACTGTGGCGGTATAATTCAAATTCAAAAACTTGATTTCAAGCTAAGACTCATATAGGGTTAGTAACAATAACACCGTGAATATGCCAACCAACATGTTGACTGCTAAGCGCCTCAATCAGGGCATTCATATACAAATTGAAGAGGGCAGGGAAGGTCATCCCCCCTGCCCTTTCTTTAGAAAGTCCTGGCCAAAACCCGAACTGATTGTCGTGCAGCACGAGATGTTCGTTTAGCTGTGTATCAAGCAGACCATCAAGCACCTAAGCGACTATGGTTGCTAGAGAAATAGGTCAAAAGTTTCCCCTATCCGATCACCTGTTTTACTTTTAACAATGGGAACCACAATCGTCCACATTAGGCCAGAGGGCAAGTATGAAAGACCAATACATCAATTGTACAGCAGTGCCAAAACCCTCGGTAAGTGAGGACCGGCGTATTGCAAACGATGAGCTACTGAGCCCGTCATGTCCAGGGGACTTACCTCTAGACGTAGGCCTGATGACCCTGGCCACATCTTTGGCACTGAAACGTGTGTCCACCTTGCCACAATGGGGCTAAGCATCCAGCATCTCACAAGAGCTCCCTAGCGGTGACTTAAAAACAAACTGATTTCTAAAAAGGTTTGCAATATCCTTCGTATCACTCACACCATTCATACTAACAGGCAGGCCTGGCCGAATGCTCAATTTATTAGCGCTCTTCCAGAAACCGCGAAAATCATGCTTTGAATGCTTAAAGGCAATTATGTCTATCTTTATCTGTATCATTGCCTGTATAATGGGTAGGTACGAAACCTTCGGCGCACGAGTTCGACTCGCACTTGGCCGGTTTTTATTTTATTGTATTTGTATAACATACTTGAATAAATTTGTAAAGCTATGTTTAATGCCGCCTCCACACGCTCGCTGTTTGCCACAAACAGGGCGAACACTGACCACAAACACCCAACACAAACACGTCATCCACACGCTTGGCGAACATGCTAGTCTATTCCGGATTGGCAAACTATGGAGACGACGAGCTTGTTGTGGCAGCGATTATTTTCTTGTTAAACTGCTCATTTTTCTTTACACTTTAGCTTAGGATACCCAAAATGTCACGATTCGTAAATTTGACCACCACTATTAACTTCGTCCGCCGCCAGCAAGCTCGCGCGTACTATTGAACTGAACAAGCGAACTGGACACATCACAAACACGTTCGTCGAACATCCTTTGATTTGTGTACAAAAACCGATACCGATGCCGAACACGGACGAACACAAACAAAAACGGCCAAACACACATCCACACGTTCGTGTTCGTTGTTTGTTGTTTGCTGTTCGCCATTGTTCGGCAAGCGTGTGGAGGCGGCATTACACGGACGAAAAAAATTAAACCGCACGAACAACCGGGCGTATTTTTATAAGATTTTTGAAATCTCACAGTTTATTTAATAATCCACATTTTAATTTACGGCTTTTTTAAGTTAAAGAATAATATGGAAAATATCAAAAATATGTGTCGCGCGGGCTCGCTTCACACCCGTGTGAGTTTTGTGCTGTAAAGGTTGTTGGCGTCTATCGTCGTCTTAACTAAAGTACAGAAGTATAACATTTTGAACAAATACATGTATGTACTTGGAAATACTTCAAGTGTAACGTGGAAAGTTCGAGAGTTTTAATTTATGTAATTAATGACTTTACAGCAGTTATTATGGTTCCGCACGAGTAGAGTAGGTTAGAATCTAGAGTTGGGAATGTTTTTGATAAGTTTGGTTTGTGGATCGTACTTTAATTAATAAGGTATTATTTTGTAATTATAACTTACTGTGTAAAATTATTATTGAACTTTAGTTTTGATAACGATCTATGTACCTAGTTTTTTACTGAAATGAGTTTAATTGACATTTTCAATAGTGGCTTCAATTCTTATGGCTAGAGATTAATTTCGTACCGATTCTTAACTTTTTACAACGTTTGAACCCAGTACAAATAATTATTACAATTGTAGCGTCTGTGGCTTTCATTTGGTCCTCAGCAGGACTGGTTTATTAGGGCAGTTGAGGTTGGTGTTGCCGCAGCTCTGGAGAGGGATACCGCACTCACATTGGGTATCAGATGTTGTCTGTAAGATTAAACTAATAATAGTTAAACAATCTCTTAATAACAGGTCAAGACTGAAAGAAGTACAAAAGATCCACCAAGTAAGTTTAAATTCTATAATAATTAAATGAGATTATATTTTTACACTGTAAATTAAATTGAAAATCTCCAATAATTATCTGCACATCTGCAACCCTCAGAACAAAAACCCTGTTTAGGCACTGCAAATTACATTGGTTTACTGGATGGTAAGCTCCTAAGATTGCTGAGCAACCAGTTTTAAGGTCACACTAATTTTCTCTCTAAATCACTAGATATATTAATACACGTATTACCTTACCATACACAAACTACATTCAACAGGAGTGACAAACATTTCCCCCACTTTCATAACTCAGCACAACGTAAACAAGTTTTCCTCCTACCTACAGTACGAGCAGACAAAGCACTTCCTTTGCTTTTGTTTGTCTAACGTCTATCATAATGTGCCGCTGATAGGCCTCGTCTCGGCAGCTATCGGCGGGGTCATAAACTGTTGGTGCGTCACAGTAAAAACGTCAGTAATGTGAGAGGTTATTGCGGGAACATGGACATCTGACTGCTGTGTTTGAAGGGTTTGGTTTTATTTGATTTTGTGAAGAATTATTTGCTTTATGGAAAATGTATTTCATTATTAGGATTATTTTGACACTTACCCTAGGATTTTTCCTTAAGTGACGACCGTAAATTAGTAAATATAAGGTCGGACGCCCTCAGGCAAGGTGGAGCGACGATCTTTGCAAGTTGGCTGGTAGCAGCTGAATAAGAGTTGTCGAGAATTAAGATATATGCGAGCGATTGGAAAGAGGCCTATGTCCAATAGTGGACAATCGTAGGCTGATGATGAAGCACTAGCTACGAGCAGATAAAGCATTTACTTTGTTTTTGTTTGTCTAACGTCTATTATAATGCGGCGCAGATAGACCTCGTCTCGGCAGCTATCGGAAAATTGTTGGTGCGACTCAAAAAAGACGTCTGTAATGTGCGCGGTTACTTCGGGAATCATTACTACTACTGAATTGTAATACTGTAACATGACTGACTGTTGTGTATGAAGGGTTTATTTTATTATTAGATACTACATAGCTTCTGCCAGTGTATTCACCAACGTGAAAATCAGAAATTATTCCAAGAGAACATAAAAGATAAAATTACTCGTAAGTATTCTATGTCCTAAACCTGGACATGTTGTACCCGGGTGCCTAGTTTCATCCAAAGCATTTATAATATTAGTATAATCTTATCTCAGCTCTCTTTTGGAAAACGTACTCCATTATTCAGTCTTTAGAGTGGCCTATCTATATTGATCGAAGGAAAATTGACAACAGGTCTTTGAAAACAGGTTGTTGAGCCAGGTAAACAACGTACCCCATACTTGACTGAAAATTTGTTTTTGTCCGTCAGTTAGATTAGTAAAAACTATTGGACAAGTATTTTTCTTTTGACACTTAAACACTATGTGACGACGATACAGTGCGTTGAAATATCGTGTGACGTCACGGCGTGCTATACTTTATACTGACAAAATGACGTCACAAGCCCCCACTCCTGAACTTTGATGCGCTTTATCTTTGTCAATTTTTTATTATTTGATAAAGCAAAAAATACCGTTCCCATATTATTTGATAATCTCACTGACGGATTAAATAGAATTATCATTTTTCTACACAGGAAACGTCCCCATTAATAGGCACTTTTGAATTGTCAGAGCTGGTCAAAAGTCAAAAAGAAGAAGCGGGTTGCGTGTCCCAAAGCGTAGATCTCTATAGAGAAAAACCTAAACATGGGCACTAATTCTTAATCTAAGCTTGAAATACTATTTTCAATACAGTTGTTAAACATGGCGTACTTTCAGAGGCTATAATTATGATTCGAAAATTAAATCTTTCGCATAGGCATCTTTATATTACGCGGTCGTGACTTTTGTTTACGAGCTCGATCATTAGTTTTGCAGTTAAGTTTTTAATGTTTTAGTCAATTTAAAAAAGTTTAGAAGCAAGGAGTTTTCATACTTAAAATAAAATGGGATTTTATTCGAGGTCAAAATGAATGAGTCCGTACGTCTTAGCATAAAATTCTCAAAAGTTTATTAAATGGTTATTTAATATATTGAATTAACAGTTTTAATTTCATTATTTTCACATAAACATTTGTCAAAAATCGAATAGGCTGTTTTCGTTGTAAAAAATATTATTGGTATCTCTAACTCTATCTCTAATTCTGTCTCTATCTCGATCTCTAACTCTATCTCCAACTCTGTCTCTATCTCTAACTCTATCTCGATCTCTAACTCTATCTCTAAATCTATCTCTTTCTCTATCTCTATCTAAGTTTGTATAACTCTTTCTCTAACTCTATTTCTAACTCTATCTCTAACTCTATCTCTAACTCTATCTTTAACTCTATCTCTAACTCTAACTCTATCTCTAACTCTATCTCTATCTCTAACTCTATCTCTAACTCTATCTCTAACTCTATATCTAACTCTACCTCTATCTCTAACTCTGTCTCTATCTCTATCTCTATCTCTATCTCTATCTCTAACTCTAATTCTATCTCTATCTCGATCTCTAACTCTATCTCTAACTCTATCTCTATCTAAGTTTGTATCGAATATTTTATGCGCAAGGAGGTTGTATAGCATTGAGATGGAGTTTGAATATTATATTGGTGTTCTAAATTCAAACACCAAAACAGTGTTTAAAAGTGCTTTTTATTCACTGTTTCAGTATAAAATAAAATAAGCTTTTTAGAGGAGGAATGGTATATTTTTTTTTTGTGTGATATATTTATTCTTTTTTTTAATATGAGTTCAAGTAAGTACAAGTGATGAAATGGAATTAACTCCACCCGATATTTTATCTGAGGCCAACACTGCACAAGATGAAATTTTGCCTCCAAAATCTCGAGAAAGATATATGGCGACTTACGTTAATTTTATTTTATGGAAAAATAAAATTTAATTCTTTGACTTTTTTTTATTATTTCCCACAACTGTATTGAAAAACGTCGTGTGATACACGGGTGTGTAGGTTATTTCAAACTCGTGTCATTAAAAACCCTCGCCTTCGGCTCGGGCTTGTTAATGACAGCTCGTTTGCAATAACCTACTTTCCACCCTTGTATCACAATGTACTATTCTGCCATTCTACCAGACCAGACCAGGACTAGCTACCACAATTGCAAGCACTTACCAAACCGTACCTTTTGAATTATAAAACCAACATTGTATAAATCTAGCAATATGTATTTTACGGTCCAATAAAATCGTTTTAACCCCTCCTCCATTATTCATCCATTTTTGTATATGTTTGAGCACGTATTTAGGAGTTTACAAGCCTATTACACGTCAGTTGCACGTGGAGAACGTTTTTCACAAGTTCTATTTATTAATATGACAAGATAAAGAATAATATTGAGTATCTACCATCAAAATATTTTGCCAGGCTTTAAGATAATACTTCTACGTCTTTAAGAGTAGGTTTTATGATAATTATTATATCTTATTCTAGACATAGGCTTCTCTATTCAGTTCCTTGTCAAAAATATAATTTATTTGAGAACTATAATTCTGCCCTTTGTCGGCAATTATCCCAAGGAAACGTAATGTCGAGGTAAAAAGTTACTTATGACCTAACCAACGACATGGCCTACCCGTGTGCCAAGTTAAACTATTAAATAAATAAAAGATTACAAATAGACAAATAGAAAAGAGTTCATTTCGTATTTAGAATAATAATTCAAAATATTAAAAAACCCGACTGCTTAAAAGTGATCTAAAAAGACGTTAACAAGAAAAAAAATATGCTGTGCATTCAGAGGATATATATTCGCGAGCTGGCTGACCAAAACCAGATGTATTCTCCGACTGCACAGCATATTTTTTTTCTTGTTTACGTCTTTTTAGATCACTTTTAAGCAGTCGGGTTTTATTAATATCTTGATTTTATTTTTTTATTTTACACTTTTAATTAACATATATTCAAATTAGGTACATTTAAACATACAACAGATATATATTTTTGAAATCGCCTCTTAAAACCCTTTATTTTGATACCCCACACGATGGAAACGAAAGAAAACAAAAATTGGGCCCCCACAATATGGCGCCCGTAAGCCGCCATTTTTCTATCTTCCAATTTTAATGTAGCCAGTGACACTTGCAAGATTAAGACGAATCCATCGAGGTACGAATCTTCAAAATCGGCCTACGCGTTTGTCTCTGGAACGCCACATAGGAACAAACATACATACATACTTACATACATAAATACTTACATAGACTGATAAACACATTACCCTCCTTCGGCAGTCAGGTAATTTGTATGGATACGCTAGTAGGTACCTATTATATATTATCTGTGTGTTGGATTAACATTTAAGTCATTTCTGCCGCCAATCATTTAATCTTAAAAAAAATATCTTCAAGTACGCTGTTACATCAAGGAGAGCATTGAACATTACTTTGTTTTGAAACCAGAGAAACTGAAATATCTTAATTTATTGAATCAATCTGTTTTCACATAAAATAAGTCTAGGTAACTTAATTTTTTTTTCAAATAACTCGCCTGCAACAACTCACAATAATTTCCATATCTTTGTCTCTTTACAAAGCACCTACGTTTTTTTGACAAATTATGAGATACATATTTACAATTGGATTGCCAAAGTTGTAAGGGACGTAAACATATGAGTACAAACGTATTCCTGTCACGTAATCGTTGTCCCCTAATAAACTGATAAACGCTGCTGAGATTGCGAAATTTTTATCGGAAATACGATTTTAAATTAATATTGTTTTATCTAATATTAGCATCAATGAAACGCCGTGCGGAATAAAAGCCCTTTGATTTGTGAAAGATGTATATTTTTCTACTTTTAATATTAAACGGTCGTGGTCTCCAATTGATTTAACGGATCTGAAACGAATTTAAATTGTTATGGCAATTTTATTTTCAGTTTTATGCTCTGTTTTTTAGATTCAAGAATTCATCTCTGTTTTACAATAAAAATTTATATAGTTTTTTTTTTTTGGTGTATTTGATATTAAGAGCGTGTCAAAACCCATCTTAACGACAAAGTTTGATAGCTTTTCGGGTTAAATTAGAGTTTGACAAATACTAAACTTCAAATTATGAATTCAAAAATCAGTAGTTAGTACTGTAAGTTTTGGTACTTGCTCATTCTTAAGCTCTTTCCTAACTTATATTTTAAGAGTTCTTTGCCCTGTAGTAGACAAAAAAACTATGGGCTAAATTTTGAACAAATAAGATTACCATTACTACCATTCAACGCAGACCAAAGCCACAAGTATTACCCCATTACTATCGAAACAACCGAACAAACAAACAAATGAACACACGCACCTTCAAGATTAACAGAGAAATCACCAATCTGTTTATTAATCTAAGCTAAAGCCGAAACACAATCACAAGCCGGAATAGTGCAAACCAACAATCACAAGTTGCGCCGTCAAGCCCGTCAAACTAAGTTCGAAGGGAACCGAGTAGCCCAAGTTGTGTGACGAACGTGAGAATGGTACACAAATGGTTCACTCTGTTACCCAATCGGGAACAAGTTATGACACCCGTAAGTGATCCCAATTAAGTTGAACTGTGTGCACAAGTGTGATGATTTTAAGTGGCGACGTGAGGTGGATATGCACTGGAGCGGTGTAGACGCGCGATTGAGCGGTTATGTTAGGAAGTTTGTTGAGTATTGTAAGTGATATTGATAAACATATTACATTATTTTTAAATAAACGAATCGTAAAAGAGAGATCTTTGCGTTAAATTTAAACAAGCTTGATTAGAAACTGCAATGAACTTGGCCTTTTCTTTCTAAAGTCTAAACAGTCAGTAGTCAGTTTTAATTATATCGCGTTATACAACATTTACGGCCTCCTAATAATATTTCTTATAAGCAAAACTTATTCATCAAAGTAAGTAAGTATTTTCGAATAAACAAGTCCAGCTCACTAAAACATAATCTCATTGCATAGGTGTAAAATAATACCACAATTAACATAATAAAAAACCATATCAGCTCAGACTTAACATACCACCATAAAACTCTTTCAAGCCTCCAATTAAGGTGTGAGTACACTGAGTCGATGCACGCACGCGCGATTAAGCGATAACCGTAACAATTTCATGTGTATAGGCTTGTTGGAGCGGCGGCTTTGTAGTTTTCTTCAATAAACAAATAAAGCTCAAAGTCGAATTTCAGTAAAGCTATTTGAAAATCGTAAAGAATAATGTATAAGCTTTAAGGTTCTGCCGTACGGATACAATTTGCATAAACATAGTGAAAGCCCGTCGAATGCGCGACCATTTCGCATAGCCATCAAATTGTTGGATGTTTGAAAAAAGTCGTGCAAAGCTAATTATGATTTAAGTGTTTTGCAGCTAACTTAAACTGAATTTTATTTAAATAAATCAAAATTTACTCGTAATGTGTTACAATAATTGTACTCGTAAATGTGCTTCGTTATAAGATAACCGAGCATTTCTAAAAGCTTGTGTAAAAGTTGTATTACATTTTTGTGTGTAGGTACAAGATACAATAAAAGTATATATTCTGTCTATTGGTACCCTATAAACAAAATAAATATACAATGTAAATAGCTGCCTACATTACTAAATCCAAATGTCACATAAACCATAGCTCATTCAAAACGACAAACTATTGATTTCGCGTAAACGTCACATTTATAACCCACGGAATCGGCTTGTATAATATTGTGGACTACTAAAGTTATTGTTGTATATGTTTGACTTTTCCTCGCGATCGCTCCAGCAGAATTGTGTGCTGTTTTCTTTAATGATTCTTTACGAATGATAACGGGATGAACTACAAGCGGTCAATGTGTCATATCGCGTGGTCGCGTGACGCATTACACCGCAGTGATTGCATGGCTTTATCTTCGAGAATTTTATGTAAGCTAAGTTAATTCCCTTAAAGGTTTTTGAGGCATTTCCAATCGGATATTGGAATGAAAGGGACTGGTTGGGTTGAAAGAAGAATTAAAGTATTTGGCCTTGAACATGGAGTGGTGATTCCTATTCGTGGCAGATAATTAAATATTTTTGAATGCCGTTTGCTTTGGGTTAGTTAGATTAATAATGGCGCGTCATACTTATTTGTTAAACTAGCTAGTAGTTGTGCCCGCGGCTTCGCTGCCGTTAACTGACTGCCTACCGCCATTCAGAAAATTACTTCAAATGCACAATGCTATCTATCGAATATCGAGTTCAATTGTCCGAGTATCTGAATTGCGTGTGTTGTGATAAATTTACTTCCTGAACACTTTAAATTATTTTATTCTTTTTATTTTTTAATTTGGTAGGGTGTACCGATTGCAATGAAACAAAGATTAATTAACACTTCAAGTTGCGCACAGCTTTTATGTATAAAAGTTATCTACATTAGTTTCGTATGTTTTACGTGATGCGTGCACGAAAGAGCAAACAGACAAAAATTCCAAAAATACTGGGCATTGGTTCTGTTGATTACCCTTAACCCTGTTTATTTTTTTTGGAAATATTTTCGATGAACAAAAACGACTTTTACACAGATTTATTATATGTATTGATGATTGGTGGTGATATTCTAGTTTTTTATGATAAGTGAAAATCGTAATACTCAGAAAACGTGTTACTAAAGCTCTAGACGAAGAAGCATTCTATCAGCGAAGGCGATGGTTGAAATGCCAAAATGATAGGTATTGGTCTCGTGACATTCTTATACATTTTTGTCATTTTTCCAATCACTTTCGCATTGATACTTATCTATAGCCTCTAGTTTACTAATTAGGTAGGAATAGTATTGACTAATCTTAGACTGTTCACTAGCTTATCAGGTGTATTGAAGCGTGGAAAAAGTTACAGTAAATCCTGACGTTATTTACTAGAAGAGTATAAGATTTTTTTTAAACATTTTTTTCTAATTTGTTTCTCACAGTTCGGTCAAAGTGACCGTCTTCTGCTTAACCGGGCTGGGTATGTGTGAAAGCTTACCCTCCCAATCCACCACTAGACTGGGAGATATGTACCTACCTGGGTGAGCCCTAAGCTTGATATCCTGTCACCAATCTTATTAGGGTGACAGGGGTCCTAAGGTACCAGTGAACCCACAGACATACACCCACTCGGGGTAGATACACCCGACCGTGCCAGGTGAATGCTGTGGGACAGAGACAGGCGTTGACTAGGCTATTTGCCAAGGCCAACTACCCTGCTCCCGACTCCTAATGGCTGCCGTGCCCTGAAGAGGCTTGGCAAGTGCGCGGGTCAACAGTCCACTTGGCTTCGTTAACACCGTTAGGTTTCCGCCAAGGACCACTAAGTCGTGGATTTAACCCGGAATGGGTCAATAAGATATCCCTAATAGCAACCTAAGTTACTAGTAGCGACACCTGTAGGCGGCGTGCGAAGAAGCGATGGCCGCAGTGACGTCACGCAGAGGCGCGACGAGGCTGGAGAGTGGGGCGCGATGGGGCGCGCGGTGGAGGCAGTGAGTGCAGCGAGCGACAGCGAGACGTCCGTGCAGGAGATCTGACTGATCCAAAAAATAATAGAATTTTACAACAAATACATTTACAATATATACAGCGATAAATCCTTTACATAAATCAAAAATCACAAAATAAAGCGGAAACAAAAAAATCTCCACTTAAACATTCTATACACAAAACTTGAATTCGCGCAAAGTGTTGGTCCACTTAACAGCGCAAACACTATACAGCGTAGCCGATAGACTGCTGTGCTAAACACTACACAAACATTTGCCGAGCACACCTCACGTTCTTAGCTATTGTTCTAATAGTTAGGATGCAAAGGCGAAAAACCTTCGTTTTTTGAAGAATTATTTTTAGTATAGATTTCTTTGAACCGTCGGTTTTTGAACATGAAAAAGCGCTTTTTGTGGTTAAGTTGTGGTTGGATATAACGGGCAGGTATATCCAGCATATACCGGGACCCGAAGTACTCTGTCCCTCGGAAAGCACGTTAAGCTGTTAGTTTCGGTTGTCATATTATTTACTTTAAAACTTGTCCCAGTGTATTGTAGTGACGACTGAGTCGATCTGATTTGAAAAATGGGCCATACTTTATATTTTTCGTGTAGTAAAAACCAGCAATAATCTTCCAAAACCTAATATTTCTTCAAGCCCACCGTAATTCAATCAACCACAAGCCACAAAACAAAAAATCAACTCTTCAAATGAAAAATTCATAAGCATTCAGCTCCATTTATCCGAATATAACTAAATATGATCAAAAAAGCGTGGAGAGCAGACACGAGAACAAATTAGGGTTCACTCCATCACCCGTTTTGTAACGTTGTTAGTAACAACACATATTTCGTGCATGCAGGTCCTTGAGGCTCTTCGGGGACGCATTGTGGGTAGGGTACGGGAAACAAGGCTTTAATAAGGATGTGTTCCTGTTCAATGTCATTGAAAAGGAGATATCGTATTTTTCTGTGGAGGTACTTATAAACACCCACATATTTAAAAACACTTTTTCACAAAACATAAACTGACTCCTAAGAAAAAGCACTAAATAGTCCAAAAATAACTTTCGTTTCGGAAGTCGGTGTCTTTGGTAGCTTCTGTTTTTATAGATTTTGCACACAGAATATTAAAAAAACAAATTACCTCAGATATTTGACCTGGTAACCGACTTAGACTGGAAGCCAAGCACAACATAGCTAGGAGAAATCTTGCCAGATGTGTGTTTAGTTTTTTATTTTATTTGTAGGCTCGCCTGTGACCACTAAGTATCTCACCTGATGGTAAGTGATGATGTGGTCAACGATAAAGTACGCTTGTCTAGAACCTTCCCATTCTTGTTTTAAAGGCCCCAAGGTTGTAGCTATCAGGAAACACAGACGCAAGGAACTCCATTCCACTCCTTAGTTGAAAGCACTATGAAAGTATTCCCAAAATGTTTATTGTGATGATTATAAATGTTACAAAATGCTTCATAAATATCGTTGAAATAAGTAGGAATTAAAGCTTTTAAAAACACTCATAACTTTATTAACGCAGCATAATATCCCGAGGTGTTGTCTTAATTGGTTTGGAAGTTCTTAACTTAATTTTCGGTTCTAATTTACGTTAATCGCTTCCTTGTTTAGTTTATTTTGTGTCCAACAAGATAGAGACCAATGTTGATTAAATAAACAGCTGGCGAGATGTTTCATGATACCGGTTGACGTCATCATGTCAACGCCAGCAGTCGTTGTGGCTGTTTCAATCTGTCTGGCAGGCTTAAAGCATTTTGCTGAGCGGCGGTCGTTTTCACGAATATGATGCATATTTTCCCCATCTGTATTATTTTTGTATCTATGTATTTTATTTTTTACTTTGTAAATCGTCTTGGAGGAAATACTTTTATTTTTCCTCCTATATTTTTTTCTAGAGAAACTGACACTTCTCTACCCACAATTGCATCAAATACGCTATAATTAACATTACAATTATAAGCATAGATCTCTTAAAAACCTAAATTAATCGTATTTTGGGAATATGGGTATGGGTACATTCGTAAATAAAAGTGCTGGGTTAAAAAATAAAAGATCATCGGTAGCCGATCATCGGTACGACCTTTGGGCAATTTTCTAACCCATTAAATAGATCTGAGAGGGGTCAGGGCTATCGCACAAATTGCTCAATAAGATTCTATATTTCTTTTTGTATTAAATGTCTCTTTATTTGGAAATTCAAAGCTGGTTTCGACCGATTGACAACAAAATTAGATTATTTTCCACAAGCCTACGATCTTTTGATAAATAACTGTCCATCCCTTTTCTCTGGCAGGCTCATTATTTTTTTAGCACATTTATTGGGAAAATTATTTCGGCTGATTATATTCAGAAATAAATGAGTCTTTCACAATAACCGGGTGACTAGTTTGATTGACTCCACACTCAAGTCGCCCTTAGCAAAGACAATCATCACAGCTGGAGGAGTTTCTCTCGGATGGTTCCAATCTGCAGTGTTTATGCGGTGTCACACCGCACATCAAGAATCACCTCTCTTTTGTGCTTCAAGCCATGTCACCTGTACATGTGATGACTTAATGACATCGACCGCAAATGGTGTTACCGCAACTAAATGCTGGACAGGACCAGGACTAGGACCAGGTCTTATAGGCAGTCACCCCATGATTGGTACTCAGCTGAATCCGGTTGGATTGGAAGAAAGGCTAGGCAGATGAATATTTAGAAATCAATGAGTTGCTTATCATAAGTTCGTATTATGTTCAGATAAGTAATATCAAAAAGCAAGTGCAGCATTTCTTTGTTATAATCGACAAACGAGTAGTGGAAACTAGCGAGTATCCAGCTATGGAATAGAGATCATTGCTCACAGCTAGAAAAGATCATGAAAATGCAATTTACTTGAATCGTTGATACGAACTGAGTCTTCTTTTAATTTCTTAGGAAATAATGATGTTTTCTGGGTAGAAAAATGATAATTCTATTATGTCCGCACGTGAGATTATCAAATAATATTGGACCCGTATTATTTGCATTATAAAATAAATAAAAATAGACAAAGATATAGTGCATCAAAGTTCAGGAGTGGCGGCTTGTCGGCACAAATATGTGGATGTCTCTAAATATTCTCAATCTCATTTTTTCTTTCCTTCTTTTAATTAGACTTTTTACAATGGTTTTCAATTATCTTTATAGCCCTTTGCTAAGAATAGTTACAGCACTGATAACAACATTTGTGCCACATGTTAAATTTAGTCTTGTTATACTTTTTTTTTTTTACCTTTGTATAGATTCTTTTACCGATTATTTTGTGAATGTGTGAACATTGTAGGCCTTCTAGATGCTATACTCGGAATTTTAATTCGATTCCAGATTTGACAATTTCAGTGTTGCAACGTTATGACAAGTACTAAATAGTGACGTTGCAAAATTATTCGATATGGAAATGGAATATTTCCGGATCGATTCTTCTCGTTTATAATTTAACTCTCGTAAACTAAGTATATCAGGAAATTAAATATTTCTGAACCGATAATTTAGTTTTGACGATTAATTAACGATCTGAGACTTTTCTTTTATAATTGTGTGTGAAATAAATAAAAAAATGTGATCATGAAGGAACATGACAAATAAAACAGATAGATGTATTATGGTAATAATTTATTTTATATATTGTCGCCGTCATCGCTATCGCTATCGCTGTCACTTTCTGTAACATTTATTATAAATGTGTCTGTGATATTGTCAATTAACATATCTAGCCTACTCATGTTTTCCTCTTCTTTGACATGGGATACGCATTTAGACCATTCGGTAGCCGTAATTTTTTCACACACTGATTGTTTATCGATTTTTGTGTTCATCACTACACTATTATATGTGGTATCATTATTTCACAAAATGACAGTAGCTAATGTCAAATCTGGAATCGAATTAAAATGCCGAGTATAGTTAACATTCGTTAACTTTTTTATATAATATACAATCTTTTTTTTTTTTTAGTTTCTTCTGTTTCTTATGTTGGGCCTACGTTGTCCCCCCATTTCTAAGTACTAATGCTGTAACATGGAAATATTGTAAAACCAAACCATTTTTAAAAGAGTAACCATGGAGTTTCTTGCCGGTTCTTCTCCATAGGAAACGACCAACCCGAACCTTGCACCTTTTGTCAACGTTTTATAAGTGCCCATGTAGGCCTATGTCAAATAAAAAAAAGTTTTTTTTTTTTTTGACTGCCCATGTCAATCAGTATAAACTGTAGCACATCGTGACGTCACACGATATTTCAACGCGCAGACGAAAAAATACGTGTCCAATATTTTAGGTTATTTAACTGACGGAATAAATAGTTTTTGTTTGTTCACTACCCTATTGTGCACATTAATATTTTATTGGTAATTCGGCTTCTTTTTTCGTTTTAGTTTTAAAACACCACAGACATAACGGGTTTGTTAACATTTCGGTAACCAATGACTAGACATGATACGATAAATGTACATTAATAAATGTACAGTGAAAATGATTTTACATTCTAATCTTTCTTGACAATTCTTTAAAACTTGTCTCCGACGCAAATATAATTTAAACTACATTTAAGTTGTCTCAGACACACATCAAAACGGAGACTCTTTGTCATATGTCTTTGCTAATTAAGATTTGTCTTTTAATAACAATGAATAATTTTTATAATGAAACAAGTAAGCTGTCTATTACTACCATTGTTAAGCAATCTTAACAAAACAAAGTACTGCTTGTAAATTCAAGCTTCAGTCATTCATTGTTAACTAAAAACTATTGAAAGCTAGTTCGACAAGCAAAGCATCAAGTAACGGCATTAAATATTTACTAAGACCCAATTTTAACCGACTATGGAATTAATACAGGAAGGTCGTTTTGATTACCCGGCCATTAAATAATAGAAGAAGTAAATCAAACTTTAATATCCAAACTCAAATCATCGTGGGTGCGCTTCGAGGAATACTTTAGGTGCGCTTCAAATTAGGTGCGATTCGAGGAATACCCCTGGATTTTTAGGAGTTAATGCCAATAGGTTGGTTGCGCTTCGAGAAATACCCCCAAATCCAGACACCGGGCTGCTACGGAAAAATCCCAGTTGAAAAACCCGACTACACTAAGCCCGATCTGCGAATCGAACCCAGGACCTTTTGCTCAGCAGTAACGCTCGCGAACACTAAACCAACATAGCAGTTATATTTATCCCCGTGGGGTAATTTCCACAATCACGCGAGCGGTGCCGTTGGGATGGGCCAGTGTTAAACGAACTTATACTTAGGTCCAGTTTTTTGAGTCGAAGTTAACTCAACCAATGGTTAAATATACTAGCCAACGGTGTCAAATTTATATTATTTATTTGACCATTTGTTAGACAAAAAATTTAATAGACGCGTTTTACCAAAATTTTAAACCATAGGTTGAGTTAACTACGAATCAAAAAACTGGATCTTAGTCGTCTTAATTTGACACTTCGTCCGAACCGACCCTTAGTCACATATATGAGACAAAATTATTGGACTGTAATAAGAGAATTGCTTGTGGCTATATTTTTGCGGCGTGAGAGGTCAGCACTAAAATGAATCAATAAAGTACCGCGGACAGACTCGGATGCTGTTACGAAGAATAAGGATTCAATTTGGAAAAGGTTTGAGTAATTTTTCGGCATGCTATATTATTATTAGGTGATTTGTTTAAGTGGTACGATTTAGATCCAAATATGAGGCAATATATTATTCTGAAGAATCAATATATTGTAAGCGGTTTTAATTACTTGTTGCTCATGTCTTTGGATGAGATTGACAGTTTGAGTTCGATTCGCGAAATCGCGAACTATGCTAGTAAGTCTGCATATTTCAGGCTTCTTTATAACTGATAACAAAAAATCAAACCGACTTCCAGAACAAAAAACTACAAAGCAAAAAATAACTTTCTTTTCCGAAGTTTTTCTCTTTTTAGTTTTGGTAGGTACCTCCAATTAACATGATTATCATTTACAGCCAAAGTACATCTCATTGCGATTCCAATAAGCCCAAACACGACTAGGATACATTGTTTTATATTAGAGTTCCAGTGCCTACCTTCCGGCTTCATCATCAGATCAGTTCGATGGTGCCATTTTCATCAGTACCATTTATTTATAAGTATTTGCTTCATTATAGTCGGTTTCTATTCGAGATATCTTATGCCCGTGACATATTTAGCATTTAGGAGTTCCAGTGGCCATCTGTGGCCTTCTTCATCAGTTCGACTCCACCAAATGGTACTTTTCGAGTGCAAATGATTGCATTGTTGATGAAAATACCAAAATCGCTATATGTTTGCCTATAATATTTGAGGAGTTCCCTCGATTTCTCTAGGATTCCATCATCAGATCCTGACCTGATGATTATGGGACCAACTAGGAAGTATACCCTTTCAAACAAAAGAAGATTTTTTGAAATCGGTCTTACTTCATACTCCGATACTTGGTCAGACCCTCTATCTCCGTCAGTTTTACCAATCACCATGAGACATCAATGTGACCGAAGTAGCTCACGACATATTGCAATCAAGTTGAGGTGAGGTGTTCAGGTGAGTTGAAAAATCATCCAAGCACGCAGCTTTAAAATAAATGCTTTTAAAGATATTCATGGTAATGCCTGAAAATACTGCCACTACAGCTGTAACATCCTATAAATTGATTTACTATCCATACTCCACGCTTATTACGGGAAAAACCAACTATTTTACAGAAAAACTTTTAAATACTTTTTTATGTTAACCATTTCAGGCTTTATTAACATCTGAGCGTACAGTTTAAGTGTTCACCTGCCTACCCATAACGAAGTAAGCAACTTTATGCCCTCCTTAAGGGGTGTCTTGTGTTTCCACGAACAACTTTAATATTACGAACGTCCGTCAAAAGTAGACGGTACGTCAACAGTATCTTTTACCAAATACGACTCACGAAAATGTCGGATCTACTTTAGTATACATTGCGTGTTTTATTACAGAGCGGTCGATGGTGTGTCGCACAAAAGAGGTAATGGATTTGAAAGTCAGGTGGATGAACATCTTTGGTTGCTTAGTAAAGGTGAAGACCCAAGCTAACTTTTAATCATTGTTGAAATATCTATTCCCGAATTCGTTCCGAGTGTACAACTTCACTGGCTGGCCGCTCAGACGCTCAGTTTGTTATAAAAGTTAGAGACATTTGAATTTTGTAACAGTAGCCGTTCTACAAGTTGTAATGGTAATCATTGAATTATAACAAAGGGAAGTAGTTTTTATGCTAATTCTGCAAATGAGCCAGAATTAAGAGGGATTCTGTTCATTTATTTGGTGGAAACTTATAATTGGAAATTTAATTACTCTATATTAAAATGTTAGCTGTAAGTTTAAAATAAAATTAATAAAGGATGTAGGCGACTCAATATTTTTAACAGTTGTAGTGGTAATATCCGTCTATAATATTGCTCAAAAATTATTGAACAATGTTTATACAAATCCATATATTTATTTTGAAATAACACAACAGCTCGTTCAATAAACATAAATATTTTTATTTTTGATTCTTGACACATTGGAAACTATAACTGTGTTGTAAGAGTCGATTTTTATTCTGGTTGATGTAAAAAAAAATAGTAATATTTGGCAAAAGGTGGATTCAAAACCCACCCCTTATTTTCTTAATAAAATCCATCTGGCTTTACCCAGTCCTGAAAAACACACATAATATTGACACTAAAACCGCAGTCCCCCACAGAACGTGTAGGAACAAAACATCGGCATTTCCTTTGTAAATAACAAACGTTCAAGTGGATATATGTCTTCGCTTCTAAACTCGACTACGTCAACTATTTTTTGAATGGGACTGCGCGAGTATTTAAGGTAAGAAAGGGTTACTCCCGGTTCCTAAATTGAAAAAGAAGTTGAGAACTTGTCAAATTTTAGCATTTCGAGCCAATTCTAGTAATTTTAAAGAAAATTCGCATTCTAACTTCATGCCCGTTGTTACTATTCTTTCGTTTTAGGGATCTCCACCACGATATAGCCACCATGAATACGGAACAAACCCTCGATTAATGTCAATAAATAAGAGATTAAACAGTAAATTATAAATAAAACTATTCTAAGTTCGTTTTAGGGATGTCCACCACGAATACGGAACAAACCCTCGATTAATGTCAATAAATAAGAGATTAAACAGTAAATTTAATTATTCGAGGTGGAGTCGAGGACTTAACTTGTCATATCATAGGGATCAATCTCAATATATTAAAAAACTCTTTCTTATAAAGAAACACATAAAACCCTAAATAAAGAGTAGATATTCCGTCTGATTTTAGAGACAAATATTATAATTATTATTTGGAAGTAACTCTGTATCTCATTGTAAGTGAACGGTTCGGCAAATAAATATATTTTTATCACATCTATTCAAAAATAACTAGTTTATTTTTCATAAACAGGGACTAAAATAGCTCATTTATCCCTAGGGTCTAAAATAGCTCATTAATCTCTAGGGACTAAAAGTGATTTGAATTTGGAATGTGGATATTGTTAGTAACTGTTCCAATCATCAAAGAGATGAATCACAAACCATGGGGTCCAAAATAGGATTACATTGCTAAAATCGATTACGACGAATGTATGAGGTGAATGGCTAATGAGCTTTTCAGACCGCACGGGAACATTGTATTGCACAAGTGACTGGCTGGAAAACCGTGCGCGAGCCAAATTAAAAAATAAATCTACAACTGTAACGGATGGCACGAATAATTTTTTTACGATGCAATTCCATAATTGTTCAAATATAAACATTAGTCTCTAATTATTTCCACGTATGTCTTATGGTTCCTAATGAACGCAACGTTCTTGTTCATTAGTTGTACTTACTTATTTTTTCATAGAGGGTGATAAAAAGTAGAGTATTCACCTCGGGAGTTACACTATTTTAAGCTCGAGTGACGTACTGGGAATCCTTCGCTCCGCTCTGGATTAAAAAAATACTTTCACCTTTAAAACAGTTGTTTGCTCCCTAGATAAACAATATACCTAGCCGTAATCTACCTATTTCACTATTTTTTTTTTATATTGTTAATCTATGGATGAGTTTCGTACCTACTACTTCAATATGAATGTTTTTAGGACGGGATTTGGCTTTCAGGTTAAAAGTTCAGTATTTTGAAGGTAAAAAAATGTCGGTAACCCCTTTACACATTTCATCATCATCATCATATCAGCTGAAAGACGTCCACTGCTGGGCATAGGCCTCCCCCAAGCGTCGCCATATCAGCGGATCCCCACAACCTTCACCAGGTCATCGGTCCACATGAGACATATTTCATTAAGATCTGTTGTCTAGTGTTTTGCTTTTCTATTGTTTTCTGCGCCTTGTGAAGCTGCAGTTTGCTTTGTGTCCTGCTCAACGGTGCATTTTCTCGGCATCACAGCTGATGCTCTATTTTAATGAAATGACGTTTGTTTACTTCTTTCTTTTTTAAGTCAGTTATATGGGCAAAAAATAATTTATATTCTTCTTCAGTTTATGAAAAATCTTTTGATTGGTCTAATATTGGAGAAGGAAATAGACAAGAGCTAAACCTCAATTTATGACTTTTTACTTAGTAGTTTAATAATTAAAGACATTTGCTGTGGCAAAAATCATAGTTAAGTACTTTAACTGGAATTACGGTCATATGGTAGCAGTAACGTTACCAGAAAATTTCATAAAATCTTCTAACAAGCAAAAAAAGGGCTGTCAAAGGGCCCAATAATATGTTTTTGCTTAATTCTCATAAAGTTTTGATTTTACTTGTGATCAAAGCAAGTTTATTTATTGTTTTATTGTGCACTAAAAAGTCCACATAAGATTCACTAATTGTCATTAGTTTTCGAGATATGAGCCATTTTATTTTCTTTTTTGTTCTTAATCTGTGTGTATGGTAATATAGGCCAGTCAAATTATGTTTATATGTGCAAGAGAACAAATACCAGCCGCATGGTTAAGAGGAAATGATTTAAAAGATATTCCATAAACTGAAAAATTAAGATATATACTTGTATGTTTCCTAATATTATAAAGACGAAAGTTTGTGAGTGTGTATGTGTGTGTTTGTAAGTTTATTACTTCTGCACGCTCAAACGGCTGGACGGATATGCATGAAATTTGGCACAGAGATAGATTATAGTCTGTTCCCTTGGGATAATTTTCGAAATTTATGCGGGCAAAGCCGCTGGCAGAAGCTAGTCATTTCTAACAACACTCACAGAACAACATGAACATTTAGAAGCTATAATAAAAAAGTTGTAAAACAATCACACGAATATTTTACCTCGGCTTTTACAAACAAAGAAAACTATAAACTTTATAACTTGCTAATCTGACAATAGAAGACAGCGCCCCACTTTCAGACTCTAACAGATATACTTCAAGTTTTTGTCCACCTCAGTATGGAAATTTCCCAAGACAAATACACCGTGCGATATATCCTTGCGATCTTTCTACATAAACGTTCAATCTTGCCGGCATACGTTAGGCAGTACGCGCAATGGCCCCTCTGTCTTCGTACGCAGCAATAACACCACATGCCTGTCATTATCATAATACAAGAGACCTTGACGCCTGCCGTATTACCCCAAACATCTGCCGGTATTACCGCCTATTACGCACTCTTCCCAGACCGCGTATGTACTTTTTATTTTTATTTTATTATAATCACATGAAGGAACGAGTTTTGCGAGTCTTTCAAGGAAAGTAACCGAGACTCGGAGTTGGGAATACAAGTTAAAATGTTGTTTTATTGCGGGTTTTCTTTCTTAGAAAGGTAGGCCCTATTATCAGTCTGATTTATACGACGAAATATTAGGATACTTTTGCGTAGGTATAAAATTATTATTCAGCACTTGAAGCCTTATTTTTCTTGAAATATCTTGCGAATGCCTCTCCTTCTTGTTCTCAAATCATGTCAACGGATATGAATGTTTTTGTGACTTCTTGTTGCCGAAAAAACCGACGATCGATATTTAGGTACCTGCGAGATAAGGCTTCAAGATTATTTTATTAGCCTTATTACATTACTAAAATATTATATTATTTTATCACTGAGCCACACTTGTATTATAAACGAAGTACCTAAATATTAATCCAATATAGAAAGTGAACTCAAGCAAGCCCAATTGCCCGAAAAGACAACACAAGACAGAATAAGTTAGGGCAGAAAAGTGAGAAGACCCGACCCTAAATAATGGAACCAGGGAAGGAAGAAAAGAAGACCAATTATCTAGATATTGTTAAACACATTTTTTTTTTAAATCAAAACTATTCCCATGAACCAAATTTCGTTTCTGTACATTGGTTCTGTATAAAAAGTCCAGTTATCTTTTAAATGTTGAGCTCCCTAAAATAGAGTTGAGATACACGATGACTGCTGAATGACATCTGTCGGTCGACAGGTCAAGACAAGTCTGCAGTAGCTGTTTCTTTAAAGGGCTATGCCAGACTTTACACTACGCATTACGACTAGTACAATATTTTATAAAAAAATATCTCACCTTTAAAAGTAACTGTAACTATATCTGCTGTTAGCATTTCTTTTAAGAGATCGATATCTATAAGCTTAGGAAATGCTGTCGTAATCCCACTGCATATCCTAATAGTCCAGGAAGAAAACTGCAATTAGAGTCTAATTAGCGGTAAAAAAGCCTAGTTAAGTATTTTCACCGGCATTACATTTATTATGGTAGCATAAACGTTGCCTAAAAATCCATAAAAAAAAGCAAAGGTTATCCTTTGCTTTTTTATGTAGGATTTTTGGGCAGTCAAAGCAAATTCAATATAATTCCGGTGAAAATACTGAACTAGGAATTAAAATTCGATTCAGAGAAATCAGATTGGCTCCAATTACAGATATTTTCCTATTATTATTTCATACACTTCATTATGTTTCGAACTGTTTCATTCCTCTAGTACTGTAGATGAATAACACTGCAATGAAGTATATTTCCGTACCGTTAACTTTCTCTAATGCCGTATTTGGTACACAGCATTGATAATATTGCTGTTAAAACATGAAAATATTACAGAATAATTCATTTCTAACGTAAAACAGCAGAGGTAAAACATTCGTGTGATTGTTTATCATGCGGCTGGTATTTGTTATTATTTACATAGCTCCTAAGTATTTTTAAATCTTGTATTTGGCACGTGGTTCCTTATCACAAATCAGGACACGCTTTTGACCTCGCGACCTATAAAGCCATAGAAGCAAGTAACTAAACGTTTTCCCTATCCTCGCTCATTATCTCGGTAACGAATAATAAATGAGGAAATGAACATAATTACGAGGAAGCTTATGTTCAGCATTGGTAAACCAAAGGCTTATTATATTTCAAGTAACCTTCCTTAATTGCTCTTTAACAACCAATCAGGGAACTTGATGCTCTATCCATATACATATTTTAATGTGAAAGTAGTCTAATCAGTAGTCTGTCTGTTTGTTACGTTTCCACGCTGAAATTTCTAAATCGGTGTTAATGAATTTTGTTATAGAGATAGATTAAACATTGGAAAAAGAAATGGATTTTTTGTTCCGGGAGCACTTCCACTTTAGACAGTGCTTTTAGATAATGTCTGAGTTCTTCTGCATAACAAACTATCTTTGCAAATGGACAACTACATTCATAATATTATAAGAGCCTGCTGTATCTCACTGCAGAGGGGGATGGTTCTAATTTTTCCTGACGCTTGCTACAACTAAAACTCATCTGGAAAAGCCGATGGAGAGGGGCCGCTCGTCAGGGCTTTTGCCGATTAAGCTGACGACGTAGTACCCAACAAGAAGGTTGCAGTGCTGCTTGGTAACTGAGGCGACATTGCAACTGAAGCGACATTGCAACTGAAGCGGGCGGTAATGTCGTATGGAGTGACCCAGGTCCCATACGATATCGCGGCTGAGGGTTGGAGGCCGCGGCTGGAGAGGAGTGCCGGTATTGCGGTGCGCCGCTCTCCCTACCTTCCGTGGCCTGGATGAGGTCGCCACCGTCTGATGGTGGACGCGGTGGGCCGTAGGGGCGGTCCCTATCCCCTGCGGCCGAAAAGTGGTAGGTGGCTGGGCCACTGATCTGTCCTTCCACAGGGGGACGACGTATACACGAGGTCGTCTGGCACCCATGTGCTGGTATTTCCCTATGGTAGTCACGGCGTGCAATGTGTATTGGTGCGCCGGTGATGGGGGTACACCCCAGAAGAGGATCCGGTGCCGGACAGCCGCGACGGTTTCGCGGTGAGTGCTAACGCGTGCCCGTGTTCCCGCCATACGCAGCACAGGAGAACACCGTGGCGTTTTAGTGAGTTGACGCCCAAAAAAAAACAAATTGGGTCCAGAATCATGAACTGAAACCATAATCCTATTTTTCACGTCGGTGTTAAGGACACCCTATAAGTATAGAATCACTTATTTTTTACTTTGAATTTTGATATTCAAAACTGCCGTTTAAAGCTCTATCCACACATATCAGGGCCGTGCCCGGGACGTGGACGGACCGTGCCCCGTCAGGGGCTAAAAAAAAAATCGTTGTGTACATTTTATATGAACTCGTTCACACACGTCACGTTCACGAAGCTTCTATGATCGGGCCCGGCCCTGTCACGTCCCGGACACGGCCCTCATATGTGTGGATAGACCTGAGTAGCCCCATTGAAAAAAAAAAACGAGTATAACTTGTTCCTTATACGACCGAAGCGGCTGGCATGATTTAGTCTATTATAATCCGATTACAAAACCAGAAAACCGCCAGTAATTATACCGTTCCTGATACGTAATACAAAACGAAACAGTTCATAAATCATAAATCATTTATTTTGCAAAGACTGTGGGTACAAAATAAGGTGTTTACATTTTAACAAATAGCTCTTCCACATTCTACCTTACGGCATGCAAAGGTAATAAGTAGGCATATAAGTTTCTAGATCCACTCAGTTGAACAAAAAAACAAAAGTACACAAACAAAGTACAGTGGATGGAGGGAACCAATATCATTCATGCATGAATACAATAAATAAAACAATAATCTAATTCTAAAAATAGTAATAAACAAAATAAATTATTAAATTTGCACCAAAATTAATAGATTACCATCATTAACATTATTAAACATTATTATTATTTAACATTATAAACTCTTATCAGTCAAAAAATCATGTACTGAATAATAGCATTTATCTATTAATAATGATGTTAGCCTCTTCTTAAATATAGTTCATGACTGATCTTTAATAGTATGGGGAATTTTATTATATATGACGGGCCCCATTGACAAAATACTTTTTCTCAATAATGCTGTTTTGTGCCTACCTGTGTACATTAGGTTTTTATATTGTGATCTAACAGATCCTGGTCGTGTTCGCATATCTTCCATTAGTGTAAATAGGTGTCTATTAGTTCTAACAAATATTGCAACTTCAAGTATATACAAAGATGGAAAGGTGAGTAATTTTAGAGACTTGAACACAGGTTCACAGCTGTCGGTATTATTAAGACCAGTCATTGATCTTATGCAACGTTTTTGAGCTTTGAATATCCTCTCCCTCTCAGTACAGTTACCCCAGAAAATAACTCCAAATCTCAAAACTGACACAACGAGACCATGGTATGCTGCCAGCACAGTGCGAGTGTTTATTTTTTTTGATAAGTTATATAGTACGTATGCTGACTTACTTAACTTCTTACATACTTCCTCAGAATGCGGTTTCCAAGTTAGTTTATTATCAATTAAAATACCGAGGAATTTTGTAACATTTGTTGATTCTACTTTTTGTCTATTGAATTCCACATCATAATGTTCAGCACGTAAGCGCTGATGAAAATGCATAATTTGTGTTTTTTGGAGATTAATGATTAAATTATTTTGATTTAGCCAATTAATTATTCTTTTCAATGTATTATTAATGTCAGTTTCGTAGTAATCTTTATTGCCGCATTTTACTATAGCCGTACTATCGTCTGCAAATAACACCATAGGTTGTAGAATGTGACGAGGCAAGTCGTTAATGTATAAAATAAATAACAAAGGTCCAAGTACACTTCCTTGGGGGACACCAAATTTGACTTCTCTATAGTGAGATAGATATTTATGTTCTTTTTTTGTTTTTACACATATCCTCGATATTTCTGATTAGTAAGGTATGACTTTATCAGACTCAAGACATTTCCTCTGATGCCGTACGTGTAAAGTTTGTTAACGAGAGCGTCGTGGTTTACGTAATCGAATGCTTTCGTCATATCAGTATAGATAGCGCACACGGGAGTTTTATGGTCAACACTTGGCATTACATTATTCAGCAGATCGTATATTGCCATATTAATATTTTTATGTTTTCTGAACCCCTTTTGTTCATCACATAAAATTTTATTTTTAGTTAGGAATTTATCAAGTGTCTCGTATATAATTTTTTCAAAAACTTTGGAAAACACAGGAATTAATGCCACTGGCCTATAATTAGCCATGTCTTCTTTGTTATTCTTTTTATACAGTGGTTTTATAATTACTTTTTTGAGATTACTGGGGAAGATACCTGAGCTAATACTTATATTCATAATGTAACTTAGTGGTACCGCTATTATATCGGCCACAAATATAACTACAGAAGTGGTAATGCGATCATAACCGTGGTTTTTTTTGTTTTTTAATAATTTTATAGCACTAGATATATCTTGTGGAACCACTGGTGGCATGAATATTGAGTTCGGGTTATTGGCTATACTAGTTATGTTTTCCAATTTTGTTTTTCCGCTTGCTACATCTTGCACTTGATCTACAAAGAAATTATTAAAAGATTCAGCTATATTTTGCGGGTCTTTAATTATGGAATTTTGACTGTTGATTTGTAAGATAGGATCTTTAGTAAATTTAGTTTTATTAATAATTTGCCATGCTGCTTTAGTCTTATTCTCGGAACTGTTTATAATATAGTTATTTTGGGCCTTTTGGGTTAGCCGAATAATTTTTTTGAGTCTTTGTGAATATGTTTTGAAAATAGATTTATTTGTTTGCGATGGTGATCGCCTATACTTCCACAGTAGATTTCTTTGTTTCCGACTGCAAATTCTAATACCCCGAGAAATCCACTTAATCTTTTTGTCAGGTTTAACAATTACCCACTGTAACGGAAAGCAGAGATTGTATAATAAACAAAAAATGTCGATGAAATTGTCGTAGGCTTTATTAGCGTTTTCTGTACCAAATACGTCTGCGAAAGTAAGACACTGTAGATGATTTTTAAATTTTAACAAATCTTCCTTTGTAAACTTACGTTTCTGTACTCTCCAAGAATTAATAATGCATGTTTTTTTAACTGAGATTTTTAGTATTTGAGCTGTGTGGTCCGATAAAGCAAGATCCATTATCTCACTATTGCATTTCTGCTTAGAGTTATGCGCTATATTATCTAGGCAAGTTTTGCTCATTAGTCTTGTTGGTTGATTTATCTCCAATTTAAGATTGTGACTGAGGAGTAGAGATTCAAAGTCCAAAGTAAATCTATTTCTTTTAATTATGTCTATGTTAAAGTCCCCACACAGAACCACCTTTTTATTTGAATTAGTGCAAACAGTTTTTAATAGAGAGTCTAGGTTGTCATAAAAAAGACTTATGTTCGACCAATTAGGCGGACGATATATGCATATTATTACAGTATTTTGCTTAACTAGTTCTAAAGCACAACATTCTATCACTCCCGCCACTGAAAAACCCGCTATGTTCTTTAATTCTTTGTATTCATAGAAATTCTTAATTAGAATGCAGGCACCTCCACGTTTTTGTGTTTTTCTTGCATAACACGCGCCTATCTTAAAGTTAGGTACGTCGATCAAGTTTTCATGACCAGCTATTATGAAATGTTCCGTTATACAGATCACATCTAAATCTATTTTCTTTTGTAACAATTCATAAACATGTACTGACAATAGGTCCGATTTATTGAGAAGACCAGCTATGTTTTGGTGCAAAATGTATAAGTGATTATAAAAGAAAAAACTCATTAGGTTGAGTCAAATTGCCATTAGGTGGTGCCTCTATTGATTCCACGTCAATTGATAGGCCATTTTCATCATCGCTATATACAAATTCATTTAACATTAGACTAAGATTTGAAAGTATAATTGACATACCGTAATTGTTAACATATCCACTTTTTTGCCAGAACATTTTGAAATCATAAGATAGATAATAGTTTGAATCGAACAAATACGCAAAATTATGAGTGCAATTATCTAGGTATAATAGGCCATTAAATGTCTCTATTCTTCCGTTATACATTGTTGAGAAGTTGTTCAATTTGAATGTAGGTGCACATATAATAACATTTGTGTGCTGTATCTTCACAAGAGTTTCTCGTATACAAATTGTTAAGTCGATATAGTTGTTCGTTCGTCGAAAATCCTCTTCGCCAATTAATATTAGGCAGAAGTCCTTCATTGTGTAGTATTTTAATTTTTGATCAATGTTATTAATAAGTTTCTTTATCCCACAGTTAGGGGATAAGTAGTGGCAAATTTCGTAGTTCGGGAATGAATCTTCTGCAATCGGTAGTATCTTGTTGTTTTTATTACTACTTAAGATACACACCTTGTGTCTTCCAGTGATGTTTCTTTGTTGATTATAACTCTGTTGAGGAAGCTGCTCTAAGTTATGATTAGAATCCTTAGAAGCCTCAGCTACATTGGGCGATAGTTGATTTTTGAGTAAGGGTTGGCATGTATTTATGGTGTTGTTTGTTTGTGTACCTGTATTTTTAAACTCGGTTTCGGAGGTAATTATGATTTCCAACTCATTGCTTGAGCTGATATTTCGTGCGTTTTTTGGTAGTGGCTTCCTGAGCACTATTGCCTCTGAGCTGCCGATTGATAGAGCTGAGTTGAAAGAGTCATCCACCGAATCAGCTGGTGTTTGTATGAGAGCATCCTGTAGGTGAGTCGTCGTAGGAGAGAGATGCAATTGAGCCGGTGTAGAGGAACTGTCCGTTCTTAGCTTATTTCGTTTTCTTGCAGATCTCGGAGAAAAGCACTTTGTGTCTAATATATTTACTTTTTTAAAAGTTTCTATAATTTTCTGACATTGTCCAATGTCCATTTTAAGTCTAAAATTTTCGCTATTCAAATTTTCAATTTCTATATGTGCACTTTTAAGTTCCATATTTAGTTTATTTATTGTGTCTTTAAGACTCAGAATAGCTTCGCTGTCATTAAGTGACGTATTTGGCAGACTCATCATTGTTGTATCTAATAATGAGGTGTTTGTGCTCATGTTAGCATTAAATATACTGTCCATTGAACTTGCCCTCGGGGGTCTGCGAAAAGTAATATTCTCCATTTCAGAATTTTCCATAATGGAAAAAAAATAGAAAAACAATTTAAACAAACCAAAAATCAGAAGGAATACTCCAATTTCGAAGCTAAAGTTCCTGTAAGGCACAAACAGGACTTGAAAAGCTACAAAAAGAATTGTTGCTTGTGGGGTGTGAACTCGGACTCGAGAGATTACGCCGAGTTGTACTGAGGCCTTAGTGCGAGTTTTTACTCACGCTCAATCGCGTTAACGTAAACATCATTTTGTATTGAAACTGGATAAGCGCCGTCTGGTGACGGTAAGGAGAAACCACTTTTTTTGTATACATTTTGACATTAGAGATCGTTTACGTATCACGAGTGAGCGTGAGTAAAAACTCGCACTAAGGCCTCTGGTGACCACTAGACCAAGTGTACGATACAATGGTTGACGAAATTGTTGATAGCCTCCTTACAGAGTTTGCAACGAGTCGCCGATGTAGCTGTAGGTTGGGTTGGTACCGTTATCACACAGTCCAAAGTTCACTTTTACGTTCACTTTTAAACAAAATATGAGTTCGTTATTTTTTATAAATGATGTTTTCATATAGTTCCACTGGGTGTATCACTACAACTTTTTCACAGATTGTCACTTGGATGTTGCACTTTCTAATTGTGAATACTCTATATCAAATGAAGTACTTTTGACAACTATATTAAATTAAAATTGCTGGAAGAACTGACAGTAGGTCTGCGCTTGGACACTCGTCGCAACGAACCTCTCAACGAAATTCACCTGTATGAGTCCGTCGCTTCCAATTAATGTAGTTCAATCGCCGGCTACTAACAACACGGCTGATGCAAAGATAACATTACGTGTTGAACGATCACCACTTTGGTTGATTGGTTTTACACTCTTCAACTATAGTGTGTTATTTAGGGTTCTATATTATTTTGAAACGCTCAGTTTAAATATGTGGGGCTCGAGCCTTACGGTTCGATCTTCAGGGTTAAGCAAGCCGCATGTCTCGGCTATCATTCGTAGATCTTTGGCAATCAGCAGGGTAAGAAAGTCTATCGACCAGTTATGCCAAAGGCTAACCCACTGGTTAGTGTCTATCTGACCTTCACAATCCAAATTGTCAACGAATTAGTCCAAGAACGAGCAAAGCGACCTCGGGAGCTTAGGGCACCCCGACACCGATAGGATAGGTTCGAAGGAGTTCGCTCGCTTTGCTCGCTCACTTCCGTTTCCGTCATCTCCTTCATGTCAGGTTACTTTAGACCCTGCAGACAGAAATAGGAGACCCAGGCACGTCGACTTTTTAGCTTAAATAATAATCGTACTTACCTATTCTATATTAACACCAATGTCAACATTAAAATATTTAAAAAAATCTTTTATTTTTTGCACGGGCATTATTCAGAAAGCTCGGGGATCACATCAAACTTCACACTAATATTATAAAGGCGAATGTTTATTAGTGTGTCTGTTTATGTGTGTGTTTGTATGTTTGTTACTTCTTCACGCTCAAAGAGCTAGACGGCTCTGGATGAAATTTGGCACAGAGATAGATAATAGTCTGGAATAGCGCATGGGATACTACTTTTATTCCGGGAATATGTTGCCTTGGGATAATTTTCGACATTAACGCAGGCGAAACCGCGGGCAGAAGCTAGTTATGAATAATGTTAAATATTTATATGGTCCTAGGGCAATTAAATATGGTGATCCGCAGGGCAGCGTTCTTGGGCCATTATTATTTTTGTTATATATAAATGATCTACCCCGACACATACCATACCCTTGTGTGTTATTTGCCAATGACAGTACAATCCTAATAGACTGCCTCAACAAAGAGCTTTATGAAAATGAAATAAATAATTCTCTAAAATTAATAATAAACTGGCTCAACAACAATATTCTAATCATAAACCTCAATAAAACAAATACAATGCATTTTTATCAAAAAATTCTTCCTACGAACCTAAAAATTAATTATAAAGGACAAACTATTGATAGCGTTGGCGTGGCTAAATTCTTGGGTATATTGATTGACAGTCTATTAACTTGGAAACCGCAGGCTGAAGAAGTTTGCAAAAGGTTAAGCACATCTGCGTATGCTCTCCACAATCTGTCCAAGAAAGTTAACGTTGATACATTAATGGTTGCTTATCACGGTTTGGTGGTCTGTGTTCTAAGATTTGGTGTAGTATTTTGGGGTAATTGTTCTGAAAGGAAGTCTATATTTAAAGCCCAAAAGCGCTGCATAAGATCCATTTTTAATCTCGAAACCACAGACAGTTGCATTCCTTTTTTCAAGAAACACAAAATATTAACTTTTCCTAGTTTATACATTCTCGAAGTAGCTATTTTCGTTAAAACTAACCAGCATTTATTTCCTACAATGAATGAAACGAGGATGCGAACTACTGCCATGAGATCAAAATATCAGAATCTATTGTGTACTGGTAGATATAACACTGCTTTGCTTAAAAAAAACATTATTGGTATGGCCCCTATTATATTTAACAAATTGCCAAAGTGTATTAAGAATCAGCCTTTAATAAAATTCAAGAAACTCCTATCGACGTTGCTGACAGAGAAATGTTATTACTCTGTTACCGATTTTATAAATGATTAATTGTAATATTTGTTTCTACCTCATTTATTATGTAAATTATTATGTAAATAATTTTAGACTTAGCTGATTCATTTTGAATTTAAGTACTAATTAATTTAATTTAATTTTTGTTTCTAAATTATCTGTAAGTTAACCACTATTTTTAACCGACTTCAAAAAAAGGAGGAGGTTCTCAATTCGACTGTTTTTTTTTTTTTTATGTGTGTTACCTCAGAACTTTTTTACTGGGTGAACCGATTTTGATGATTCTTTTTTTATTTGAAAGCTGGTGTTTGTCATGTGGTCCCATTTAATTTTCATCAAGATCTGATAAAGAACTTCGTAGATACACATCAGAACTCTTCAATAAATGACGGCAAATCACTCGGGATAGCTGCAATCGAATTTATGTTTATTGTTTACTCCATTTCATAACATAACATCACACTAGTACGCTCTAAAGGGTTACGCAGGTGTAAACAGTTCACCTCGGTATACCCTTATTCGACCGAATTTGTTTAAGTTTCATGTTATTGGTTAAATCTATTCTGGTTTCACTATGCCTGGTACCTAGCCTATATAAATTGTGTAGCACAACTAAAAAGTGAAAATTAAAAAAAAACTTTTTACAAAAAATATAACCGACTTCCAAATAAAAAAACAAAAAAATGAAAAATAACTTCAATTTCGGAAGTCGGTGTCAAAAAACGAAGAAAATAAAACAAGAACACCGACTTCCGAAATTGAAGTTATTTTTCATTTTTTTGTTTTTTTATTTGGAAGTCGGTTATATTTTTTGTAAAAAGTTTTTTTTGTATGCCAACAGGCAGAATGTACTGGGAATATATCTGAAACTAACACCATTATTGTAATACCTGCATTCTATACAAATAAATACATTATTATTATTATTATTTCCTTTATTTAATTTATTTTCTTATTACCTAAATTTTTAAATATTTTTATAAAAGACAAAATTAAAAAATCATTTAAAAATATAGAAAATAGAGGCCCACCGGTATCGGGAACAGGGTCCAAGCTACCTACTATTATTATTATAATGCCGTATTAATCACTTGGTCCATAACAGATACATAACCTGCTTGATGGGACCTCAATCCCAACATATATTAGACTAGCTGACCCCCGGGGCTTCGCTCCCGTCAATTGGCTACCTACCTTACCTACCTACCATACCTACTCTACCCACCTACTCTATCTACCCTACCCTACCCCACCTACCATACCCTACCTACCCTATCCTGCCTACCCTACCCTGCCCTACCTACCCAACCCTACCTACCCTACCCTACCTAATCATGTAGTACATATTTGTTATGTGTCATCAATAGTTTTCTCAGCGCACGCTAAAGAATGAATTTTATATGCAACATTTTGGTACTTTGGGTTACATTATTGCAATCATCATAAGAATCTCTATTTTTTTTGGTCATAGTGGCTTCCACTTAAAAGGTAGACATATGCTGTCAAGTACATGCCTATGGTACATTATATTTGTGTATCTCGAACGGTTTAGGCAGCGCACGCGAAGATATCTCTCAGAGGTCAGATTTTTTCCGACTTACTTGATATTTATCGTTATATTATAACCAAATTACAAAAAATCATTATAAATTATAACCTATGTGTTATTCTAATGTATAACCTATATTACTGTAAAGTTTCATCCAAATCCGTTTAGTGGTTTTTTCGTGAAAGAGTAACAAACATACATACATCCAGCCTCACAAACTTTCGCATTTATAATATTAAGTAGGAAGTAGCACTAAGCAGTTTGCCTTTATGGTATTTTTTATAGTTTCTAAACTTGCAGTGGAGACTGATGTATATTCGAAGTGATGATAATGGTGAAGGAGCATTTCCTTTCACAATTATTAGACTCCTTTCTCTTTGATACTTTTTAACCGACTTCCCAAAAAGGAGGAGGTTCTATGTTCGACATTGTGTTTGTTTTTTTTTTGTTTGTTCACCGATATCTCCGTCAATTATGGACCGATTTTGAAAATTCTTTTTTGTTTGGAAAAGTATGTTTTGAAATTGGTTCCATTTTATTTGAAAGCGAAGATCTGATGAGAAGAAGAACTTCGAAGATATACAACGGAACTCTTCAATAAATAACGGCAAATCTCTCGGGATCGCTGCAATCGCATGTTTGTTTATACCATTTCATAACATAACATCACGCCATCATGCTCTTAAGGGGTACGGAGATCTCTCATTTCACTGGTTATGTTCAAGTTTAATGATATTCGCGAAATCTATTCTGGTGTTATAGGTACCTTATTAAACAACTTGCCTATTAGTTAGGTACAACTAAAAAGTGACGAAAAATAAAAAACTTTTTTCCAAAAAAAATACTATCGACTTCCAAATAAAAAACTACAAAGTGAAAAATAATATTATTTTTAGAAGTCGGCGTCTATAACGCAAAATAAATGGTACCTACAAAAGACACCGACTTCTAAAAATAAAATTATTTTTCACTTTGTAGTTTTTTATTTGGCAGTCGGTAGTATTTTTTTGTTATTTAGTATATTATTTATTAGTATGGAATGTATTTTATGTTATTATGTCTAAGTATTATTATTTAAGATATATTGTACACTGACAACCCTAAATTCCACTCCTCTCGTTCAGTCCACCCAAAGGTTGTCTGTAAAAGATTGCCCTGTGCGATAAGACCGCCCATTGTACACTTGCTTTTATGATTGTTTGTCCTGTATATATATTTTTGTGGTGTACAATAAAGAATATAATAAATAAATAATACATTAGGTACTTTCAATGCACCTAATAAACCGTAAAAATATCTAATATCCAAAACAAACAAAACTCTTCAGCCATATAAAAGCACAGTCGTAATATTTTTGTATTCAAAGGCTCGGATGTTGTGTTCAAACCCAAAGCCGACAGGATGAGATAGACTAGCTTGCTCTTTGACCTGTAAACTATACACTGAATACATTTTTACCCGACTGCCGAAGGAGGGTAATGTGTTTATCAGTCTATGTATGTATGTAAGTATGGATGTATGTTTGTTCCTATGTGGCAATCTAGAGACCAAAGCCGTTGGCCGATTTTGATGATTCTTACGTCAATCGATTCGTCATAATCCTGCGAGTGTCACTGGCTACATAAAAATAAATTGGAAAAGGAAAAAATGGCGGATTTTGGGCGCCATTTTGTGGGTAATGTTTTTTATATTCTACCGCACCTATCGTCTGGGCTATTAAAATAAAAGGTTTTAAGAGGTGATTTCAAAAATATACAACACTTATATGTTTAAATGTAACTAATTAAAAAAATAACTAAAAAGTTGTAAATAAAAAAAGTTAATTATAAAAATCATAAAACCCGACTGCTTAAAAACCGAACTAAAAAGATGTAAACAAGAAAAGTATCATGCTGTGCAGTCGGAGGATACATCTGGTTTTGGTCAGCCAGCTCACGAATATGTATACTCCGACTGCACAGCATGATTTTCTTCTTGTTTATGTCTTTTTAGTTCGGTTTTTAAGCAGTCGGGTTTTTTTGGGTTTTTTTATTATCTTTTATCGACCACACAGGCTGTACCCATAATAGTCACTTAATAGGTTAACAAATTAAATTATTATTGCTTCGGTAGTGTAGTGGGGCATGAGAGGTTATGGGTTCGATTCACGGGTCGGGGCAAGGCGCTATTGGATTTGTCCATCTAACATTACTTATAAACAGCCCGGAGTCCTGATAACGTCATCGTGGTCACTCACAATGTGCCTCATCAGAAAGCTTAAAGTCACCCAAAGGGCAATGAAAGTTACCGACATATCCCGAAGAATTGCGAAACTTAAGTGGCAGTGGGCAGGGCACATTGCTCGCAGAACGGATGGCCGATGGGGCCGAAAAGTTATGGAATGGCGATCGCGAACCGGAAGCCGATAGGTTAGAAGACCTCCCACTAGGTGGATCGATACCTGGTTAAGGTTTGAGACGCACGGGGTCGGTCAATGTGGCGACGCCTGGGGGAGGCCTATGTCCAGCAATGGACGTCTTTCGGCTGAAATGATGATGATGAGCCCGGAGTCTAGATTTCTGCCCGATAAATGGCCATAGGCTCATTTCTATTACATAGAAGCTTGACATAACTGGTGAAATGTTTATATTACTATATCTCTCTGCCTAACTCTTAAAGGAGTACAGGCGTGATACGAAATTAAGTTCTTTAGAACTTGATTACCAAAACCTGTTCCATAAATCATCACAGTGTATTTACCTGTAGATAAACAGTTTTACATAATAACATACATCGTTAGTCCGCCTGCATAATATTCATAACGATGTGCACACCTCACAGGCGCTCTTGTAGAAATGTTTAGAACGCTAAACTATGCGACTATACTGTGATATAGAATATGTACGCTTACAGAAAAAATGTTGACTTTTTTTATTTATAACTTTTTAGTCAGGTTCTTTTTTCGAATTACTTTTTAACATTCTAAGTGGTATACTTTGAACTTTGTCTCTTTTCCTTTTTTGCGAGTGAAATAAGGTGAGGAGAAGGAAATGAGATGCGGCTCCATGCCGCTAACCTACAGACACACACTGAAAGGACAGTTGCTTTGGTCAGTTGGCGGGGCAGCCTTTCGTGTGGGGCTGGAACACTACTTGGGCGCCCAAATACCTGCGGTGCATCGTGCCTCGGATCCCGCTACCCTCCGCGTTCACCAGTCTCCCGATACGTCCCTAATAGCGTGCGTCAAGCTGGTCTGCCTGCAATGGAACCGCCATATCGACCCATCACCTGAAGTGGCTACACCGAGCATCGTACCGGAACACGGCCCAGCCGCGTGGCAGTACGACTTTGCCCGGTGGGTGGTCGCATGCCTACGGCCGAAGCCGTTAGTGTCACCTGATTAGGAACACCTGGGGACCACGTGTAGGGTATCGTAAGGTGTTCTTTCTTACGAACGTGGGAGACTCGGTCCCCTAACATACAAATAAATATACCTTACTGCCAGAGTTCCATGTTACTCGGGGTCGGTGAAGTCGCTCCTTCATCCATTCCGTCCTATCCACCGTCACGATATCACTCCCTTTTCTCTCCTCACAAAACCCATCTAACTTTTCATTGGCCGTCCACTCCCTATCCATCGATCCACATTTATATTCATAACTCTATAATATAGACAAGAATGTTTTTCTTAATTAATTGCACTATTAATGATAATATTTCAAAGACGAAACTGTTTCTATTTCTTGAGAGGTGTTCAAATTCCAGTGATTATCGAATATAAACTGGATTATAAGTGGGTTTCAAATTAAACGAGCTGTTGAACATGATAAGCACATTAATTTGAGAAGCTTGTTATGAATTACACCGAATTATTATTTAGACTATAAAAAAATACATACATGCAATGATAATCCAGTTAAAGACGTAATACAGCCAAATTAAACAAAAACCGGCCAAGTGCGTGTTTGACTTTGCACATTTAGGATTCCGTACCAAACCGCAAAAAAGTTGGTTTTAATAGGAAAAATTAGGAAATAAATACACACATACATAAACTTACGCCTTTTTCCCATGGAGGTAGGCAGAAACTACAGAACGCCACCTGCTACGATCCTTACATACTTCTTTTGCTTCACTCACATTCATACATCTGGTCATACCCACATGCCGGTTATGAGTACTGCGCACCTGGCCTTTTTAAAGAACATCACCTATAAAGTCTGTGTATGTCTTTCTAAGGCGTCCCCTCCCGGCGTTTCCATTCACGTCTGCCTTTTAAATACATTTCGTTAGTCGCCTTTCATTCATCCTCTCAACATGGCCAAACCATCTTAACATACTCTTTTCAATTTTAGTCACTACATCTTCTTTTAAACCACAACGTTGTCTTATTACCTCATTCTCAACCTATCATTTAAAGTTACACCACACATACTTCGCAAGGAGCGCATTTCTACTGCATTAATCCTACTTTCATGTTTTTTTTGCCATACTCACCCTTCACTTCCATACATACGTGTAGGCACCAGCACGCTGTTGTAAACGGCGAGTCGAGCTTCCGAAAACATCGATTTACTGGTCACAACTGAAATTAGGAAATTTCAAAGAAAATCTGATTTATTAATATTTAATTGATTTTTTAGTAAAATATATGTAATAATAAACATTATCGCCAAATTTGAAGTACATAGGTCAATGGGAAGTTAAAATTCGTCGGAACAAAATTCTGAAAAAAATGCTGATTTTGGTAGCTTCTCATTCCTTTGTTTGCCAATATATTTTAGAACAAAAAGTACAGGATTTATCTACTCATCGAGTTCTAAACAATGATACAACTCGATGGTGGAGGTATGGGAGCCTACCTTGAAAACCTTTTCGAATATCTTTTGACAATTTGTATGGATTTGGGGCAACAAGATGCTTATACTGTGAACATTTGAAGATTGTAGCTACAACCGTTTGGCTGTAAAACCTATGTGACAGACGACATACAGTCTGATGGACAGGTTCGGACACCTTCGGGTACGGAATCCTGAAACTACACACAATAAATTGCAAGAGGAAGAACTGTCCACTGCTCATTACTGCACTGTTGCTAAATTACTCGTGTGATAACTGTTCATTCTTATTTGTTTAACCAACTGCCCAAAAAGGAGAGGGTTCTATGTTCGATTATTTTTTTATATTGTGTGTTCACCGAGTTTTCCGTCAAGGATATAGAAATATTTTTTTGCTTAAGAGTACATGCTCCCGAATTGGTGCCTTTTTAAATTAGTAAAGATCTGATAAAAAAGTTCGGTGATAATCAATGGAACTTTTCAATAAATGACGGCAAATCACCCGGCATTTCTGCAGTCGATATCTGTGTACTGTTTACACCATTTCATAACATAATACCGCACGCTTTTACGGGGTACCCAAAGACTTCCCAAATTAAAGTTATTAGCACATTGTAGTGTTTTATTTGGATGTCGGTTGTATTTTATATGCAAAAAGTTTATTTAAAACATCAAATGCATTATTTAAACGATTACATGAAACTGAACGACAGGTCACGAGTTTAAATCCCATGAGTGACGTAGCGGGGGCAGATCATTTATATTATGATGTATGCGAAGGTGTAACATGACAAGAAATATGTAGGTTAACAAAAATGAATGAGAAAAAAAGGTCCTACTAAAATTGTATGACCTTTTTGCTCTTCTTGGTAAGGTATAATTAACCCCCGACACATAAATAGGGGTGTTATAAGTTTGACGTGTGTTGCTGTGTATCTGTGTATCTCTGTGTCTGTCTGTGGCATCATTGCGTCCAAACGGGTAAACCGATTATAATTTAGTTTTTTTTGTTTAAAAGTTGACTTAATCGAGAGTGTTCTAAGCTATGTTTGAATTGGGGTGTTTTCGCAAAATATCGTGTCATAATTACGTATTTAATAGATTGCCGATCGAAGCGTGTCTACTATATCTATACTAATATTATAAAAAGGTAAAGTTTGTGAGTTTGTGATGTTGTAACGGGTAATCTCTGGATCTACTGAACCGATTTTGAAAATTCTTTCATCAGTAGAAAGCTACATTGTTCCTGAGTGTCATAGGCTATAATATAAGTAAAAAAAAATAGAGATACTTATGAAAATTGCAATATGGTAACCCAAGGTAGCAAAATGTTGCCTGTAAAATACATTATTTGGCGTGCGCTGAGAAAACTATTGATGATAGATAAAAGGGTAGCCAGGGTAGCCAGGGTAGGCAGGGTAGGTATGGTAGGCAGGGTAGGCAGGGTAGCCAGGTTAGCCAGGGTAGGCAGGGTAGGCAGGGTAGGCAGGGTAGGCGGGGTAGGCGGGGTAGGCAGGGTAGGAAAGGTAGGCAGGGTAGGAAAGGTAGGCAGGGTAGGCGGGGTAGGCAGGGTAGGCAAGGTAGGCAGGGTAGGCAAGGTAGACAGGGTAGGCAGGGTACCCAGGTTAGGCAGGGTAGGCAGGTTAGCCAGGTTAGCCAGGGTAGACAGGGCATGCAGGATAGGCAGGGTAGGGGCAGGGGAGCCAGGGTAGCCAGGGTAGTCAGGGTAGGCAAGGTAGGCAGGGTAAGCCGGGTATGGGCAGGGTAGGCAGTGTTTGCAGGGTATGCAGGATAGGCCGGCTAGGTAGGTAGGTACCAAGTTGAAGGGAGCGAAGCCCCAAGGGTCAGCTAGTACTAGATAAATTATGTAGCATGAAATAAAAATGTGTCTGGGTTTTTTAAATTTTGAAATTATACTTGTTTTATTTTATCATTACACTTAAATTAACACAAGTCAAAACACAAAATACTAAATTAAATAAATCATAAATTATTTGAGTATATATTAAAAAAAAAAAATTGATTTCAAGTAAAATTTCAAAATTTAAAAAACCTTCGCCACATTTATCTTGCGAAAACACTCCGATTCAAACAGTAAAACGCCCATAACTTTTGAACGGCTGAACCGATTTTATTCAAACATAGCTAAGAACACTCTCGACAAAATCACATTTTAAACAAAAAAAAAAACAAAATCGGTTCATCCGTCTAGGTGCTATGATGCCACAGACAGACACACAGATACACAGCAATATACCTTAAACTTATAACACCCCTCTTTTTCTGGCGGGGGTTAAAAATAACACTTTTATAAGTATATTTTAGGTCAATTTAAACCAGATGAGGCCGGTATCTCCCTGGCTATTCTGATAAAATCGAAATAATATATACCTGAAGGTCTTTAAGTCTATAGTAAATAGGTTTGTCCTAGGCAAAGGCTAGGATGGTAAGAGTGCTTCACCGTCGACCTCATCATCGCTTACCATCAGATGAGATAGTAGTCAAAGGTCAAACGCGAGGCATGCAATTATAAAAATAAACATATAATCACATGTCATACACCAAGTTATTATATAGGGCACTATGTACGAGTATAATGCTCGGGCAATATGAACCAAGTCAAGTAAAATCAGGAAATGTAATGAATTCTGATTTAAACTTCTATATTCATCACGTTGTCTGGTCATTATGAATACTGCTACGTATCTGTTGAGCAAACCCCGCGCAGCGGGCAGCTCCGTCGACTTTGTTGCATAAATAGTAATCGTACTTACTTATTCTATATTGAAAACAATGTTAATATTAAAATAATTTTAAAAACAAATATTTTATTACCTGGCCCAATAAGTGATGGATATTATTCAGAAAGCCCAGTCAATTTAGTTATTTCAATAGTTTTTATCATATTGCCCATTCATATTGGGCATTTTTCAAATTGCCCAGGCATTATGAATAATGCCATATTAATCACTTGGTCCATAACATAAATAAATAGAGGCTTAAGCTACTCTCAACGTCTACAGCACAACCACGTATACGCTCATACCATGTCCCAGTAAACCAGCCGCTTGTTAGCGAAACTTCACAAATAACAAACTTACTCTACGCTCATCCAAAAATGTTTCCCTGCGAAGTAACGCCGCGGCGCATTCTGTCTGAATATTTAACTACGATCTGACGGCAGCTCTGATCTACCCGGAAATAGGACCTGTTTTCTGTCTATCCAGCTAAATGTTCGGCCTGCAGAAAATATAAGAGAAAACTGTTTTGTGATATTTTTAACTCGATTAGGACTGTTGAAGTTGATTTGATTATAAGTGGATGAAAGTATCATCTTAATTTACAAGCTAGTCATCATTACAGCCAGATGACGTCCACTGCTAAACATAATTAGTCTCTCCCAAGTGTCGTCACAACGACCGGCAGCCATATTGCGTAAGTGAATTTGGCAGATTCCCACAGCATTAACCAAGTCATCCACCGAATGTGAGGCCTTCCAATGGTGCGTCTTCCAATACGCGATCGCCACTCCAGAACTTTACGGTTCAATCAACTCTCCCTTGTAAAATAACTTGCGCCTTTCTCAAAGGATTAGATAGAGGCTTGTAGTACACCCATGTTCCGCCAATTTATGTTCAAGTCAGATGTAGTAAGGGTGATTCTAATGTCATTATCCTTATCATTTAATCGTGATGTTGTGTGTTGTGCTGTCTTTTTTTTTTAAAGTTGGCCTTTAAATATTTTGTGATTTAGACTTAAGCTGTTTGTCCTGACATACATTTAGTAACATAGGGCGTTTGAAACGTTTTTCCTGTTTCTAAATATAAGTGATTTGAGGATTTTTTTTATCACATGACATTTATTTTTTGGTAATAACAGCTTTAATAAAATTAAAACTCGAGTATATTATGCGGTTTTTGTATAGGACAACAACATACACCTTTTTTTTATAATATTTTTTTCTATTTATGAAACTTTGGAATGCTCTCCTCTAAAGTTCCAAAACTGTTACTTAATTCAAATAGCCCGTGGAACCTCGATATTATGGGTCAAAATAATGGGTTGGCGTGGGTTAACACCCTAGGAAATCACTTACCTTGAGGTTAACAATCTATCAGAAGCCAGCTATTTATTAAGTTCATTAGCCTCGCAGAAACAGAGTGTAGAAGACATCGATCTTACTTTGTAGAACCTCTAAAGCTAACCACTACTATCTGTTCACAAATATCAAGTTTGAATTAGGTATCGAAACCGCAAGCCTTTTGAGAGTAGACAACATCTAGTCGGTCAAGTAACTATCTCTTAAGTTTTCTATTTGTAACCACAACCCAAACTAAACAAACAGTTACCTGCAAAGAAACTAAGTCTTCGTTAACAGAAAGCCATAAAATATAATCATAATCGACTTAGAAACTTCATAAATAAGTGGTACGCTTCTCGCAATGTATCTTGTAAACCTCGGGGCAGTTAATTTAATCAAGGGAGAATTACGGCCCCTGGCTACGCACTGGGGCCGCGGAGCACAGGGGCCGGGTAAACCCACGTGAAGGAAAAATGTGGCTTCTTAAGACAATGGCGTGATGGATGGCACAATGGTGGTAGAGTGTCGATGTGTTTAGCAATAATAGAAGCTTTCTTAAGGCCAGTGGCCGGGTTGAATGGCCCTTTGTTTTGTTTAGTACAGGTTCATTATTTTGTTGCCTCTAATAAGTTGTTGAAAGGGTTCATCAGTTCCAAGAAAAGCGCTGATTGTTTTACTGAAAACAACATCTCAGCGTCTCGGCTTATTTGTTTACGATGTTTAAAATAAACTTGTAAATTGTCGGGTACCTAGTGTAACTTTTGTTGAGGAAGGTTATACCAGTGTCAAACTAAAGTAGAGTGCTCTATTCAAAGATGCATGAAAGAAAAGGAAACAGGTTTATTTTTAATTGTTTAATTTAATTTTAAAATTAAAAGGCGGCTGCTGCTTGTGCAGAAAATATCAAACTGTGCAAATCATCATCATCATTTCAGCCGAAAGACGTCCACTGCTGGACATAGGCCTCCCCCAGGCGTCGCCACATTGACCGATCCCGTGCGTCTCGCATCCAGCGCCTTCCCGCAACCTTAACCAGGTCATCAGTCCACCTAGTGGGAGGCCTTCCAGCGTATCGTCTTCCGGTTCGCGGTCGCCATTCCAGAACTTTTCGGCCCCATCGGCCATCCGTTCTGCGAGCAATGTGCCCTGCCCACTGCCACTTAAGTTTGGCAATTCTTCGGGCTATGTCGGTAACTTTGGTTCTCCTGCGGATATCATCATTTCTGACGTGATCACGCAAGGAAATTCCGAGCATAGCCCTCTCCATTGCCCTTTGGGTGACTTTGAGCTTTCTGATAAGGCCCATTGTGAGCGACCACGTCTCGGTTCCATAGGTGATCACTGGCAACACACACTGGTCATAGACTTTTGTCTTGAGACACTGCGGTAAATTGGACGAGAAGATACCACGCAACTTCCCGAACGCCGCCCAGCCGAGTCGGATTCGACGGTTGATCTCTTTCTCGAAATTGGACCTACCCAACTGGACCGTTTGTCCCAGGTAGACATAATGGTCTACAACTTCGAGTGTAGAGTCTCCGACCTTGATGGGAGTGGGTGTTACATGGGCATTCACCATGATCTTGGTTTTGTCCATGTTCATTTTAAGACCCACTCTTTCGGAAGCTCTACTGAGGTCATCGAGCATTTTACTGAGGCTCTCCATGGTCTCAGCCATGACCACTATGTCGTCGGCAAACCGAAGGTGAGTAATGTACTCGCCATTAACGTTGATGCCCAGCCCCCTCCAGTCCAGAACCTTGAAGACATCCTCCAGCGCAGCAGTGAACAGTTTCGGAGAAATGACGTCTCCCTGTCTCACGCCGCGCTGGAGAAGGATTGGTTTCGAGGTCTGATCCTGAAGACGGACGGACATGGTGGCGTTTTTGTACAAACACTTCAACACCTCAATGTACCGGTAGTCGATCTGGCACCGTTGGAGAGACTGCAGTACAGCCCAAGTTTCGATCGAATCGAAGGCTTTCTCGTAGTCCACAAACGCTAAACATAGAGGCAGGTTATACTCTTCGGTCTTCTGTATAACCTGCCTCAGCGTATGTATGTGGTCTACGGTGCTAAAGCCTTTTCGGAATCCGGCTTGTTGGGGGGCTGGAAATCGTCAAACCTGCGCGCGAGACGATTCGTGATGACTCTTGAAAACAACTTGTAGACATGGCTAAGAAGTGAGATGGGCCTATAGTTCTTCAGCCGGGCATTGTCGCCCTTCTTGAAGAAGAGTACCACCACACCCCTGCACCATGCCTGTGGCGTTTTGCCCTCGAGTATGACGGAATCAAACAGCTTCTGAAGGGCCCTAAGGACCGGTTTGCCACCCGCCTTCAGGAGTTCGGCCGTAATTCCGTCATCACCCGGCGCCTTGTTGTTTTTGAGCTGTTTCAGAGCCATCCTAATCTCGTACAGGCTGACGTCCGGGATATCTTCGGTATAGTGCCGGGTCAATCTAGCTCTTGGGTCGTTTGCTAGACTCGCAACGGGCTTGCTGATCGATGTGTACAACTGTCCATAGAATGTCTCGATCTCCCTTAGAAGCTCCGGTTTGGCGGATACGATCCTGCCATCGTCGGTCTTCAGTTTCGTGAGTTGGCTCTGCCCAATAGCCAGATCCCTTGCAAACACCTTGGAGCCTTTATTTCGCTCGATCGCGTCTTTAATACGCTCGGTATTGAATCGGCGGAGGTCTCTTTTCAAGGATTTAGAAATCTGTCTATTGAGCCGCCGGTATTTGCACGCCTCATCTGAAGACTGCAGGATCATCTCACGCCTCTCCTTCATAAGCTTGAGGGTATGATCAGAGAGCTTTTTGTTCCTATCTGTACGACGGGTCTTGAAAAACTTAGACCCGACCGTATGGACAGCTTCCACGAACTCGTTGCTGTATTCATCCACGGAGCTCCCTAGGCATTCGAAACGATTCTGGAGTTCGAGCTGAAAGCTCTCGGGGTTTTGGACCTGGATCTGTGCTGGCCGGAGCGTGGACTTCATCAGTCGAGACCTTTCAAGCTTAATATTAATGTTCAATGTGCCTCTTACCATGCGGTGATCGCTCCCGGTTTTTACCGAATTGATCACAGAGACATCATTGAACATTTGCTTCTTGGTTGACATGATGAAGTCGATCTCATTTTTTGTTGCACCATCGGGGCTCTGCCAGGTCCACTTTCTGTGTTCACGCTTTTTGAAGAAGGAGTTCATCATATAGAGGCCCTCCTTCTCCATAAAACTGGCTAGTAGGTGACCCCGGTGGTTCCGTTGTCCAACTCCAAATTGCCCCACTTGCAGCTCATCCTCGTCTCGTTTGCCCAGTTTCGCGTTGAAGTCCCCCATGACAACGGTGAAGTGAGTTTTGAAACCATGCATGGCTCTGGAGATATCCTCATACATGGTCTCTACCTCATCGTCGGGGTGTGCCGAGGTTGGGGCGTAGACCTGTATGACCTTCAGCGAATATCTTGAGGATATTCTGAGTATAAGGTACGCCACCCTGGTCGACACACTCTCGATTTTCACCACGTTGTTCACAAGGGACTTGTGGACGATAAACCCGACACCACCCTGGGACTGCCGGTCACCCTCTCGGAAATAGAGCAGGTTACCGGATTTGAGGATTATCGAGTCCTCCCCCTCTCTTTGGACCTCAGATAACCCTATAATACTCCATCGCAACCTGCTCAATTCTTCCTCGAGTTCGGTGACCTTCTCGTCGGTCCGAAGTGTGCGCGTGTTGTACGTTGCCAGGTCCAGTCGTCGGTGATTGTTGGGGTAGCCGGATCTCGTCCGAAGATTCTTAGCACCCCTTGCCATGCCGTAGCCTCGACCGCTACCGTAGTCGAGGGTAGGCAAGCTGCCGGGTACTAGGGGCCATTTTATATTTGTGCTATTCATTGGGGGGTTTTGCCATAATCGCCACGCTTGGCAGGCGGGTTGGCGATCGCAGTATGGTTGTTATAGAAGCACAGAGAACGCTGCTGCCCATTCTCTGGTTTGTCCCTTAGTCGCCTCTTACGACACCCACGGGAAGACATGGGATGGTGAAATTCTTTACGTCCGGCACCATACGGAACACTGTGCAAATACGTAAGGAGTAATATTTATGTTTGAGCCATTTTGGGTTGAGAAAACACACATACACACACATTTGGGGGTCCATGGAGTCCGAGTGCTCATCCAGTGTTCCGAGACATCAATAAACAGTTAGTCGACTCTTACGTGTTTTTTTTTGTCATTGGCAACAACGTGGACAAATTTTTTGACACCCAGTGAGCCTCTTCCCCTCTCCCCTTTTTATATGCTTTTTTATCACCTTGACTGCCTGAAACATGGATACACGCGAGATATAATGGCTATTTAATTGTTTTGGTCATTACGGCATTCAAACGGTTATATATTTATGTAAAAAAAAGACGATACAGTGTCTAAAAAATAATTGAGTGCAAAATACATAATAGTTTGGTGAGAGCTCGTGATTTAAACAAATACCTAATCTCCAAGAAATATTCATCCACTCACATTTTTTTTTGTTTCTCAATAGTTTGATTCGCTAAGTTGTCAAAAACTACCTGTCAGTAATTATAACGTAACTATACTTATACAGCGCACATCATACAACTTAAAGAATTTGTTTACAAACTCAATAAAGTTTAATAACTTAGAAAAACTAAACTTTTGAGATAATGTCAGTGAAGTGCGGCGGATGCGGCAAGTGACACGACCAGTTGTCCTAAATGCAGTGGCGTATATCACCGATTGTGCGCCGGTCTCTCTGCAATAAGTACCTCAGCTAAAATAAGGCGGTGTCCTGAGTGACCAATAAAGAAACGCCAGCCAGCGCCAGCGTCCATTATAATATCACCGCCACCAGCTGTGAAGACACCTAGGACTATGCTATGCAGGGTTGGTAAAATCGACGACGCTGCTGCCAGCTGCTGCATCACCGTCGCCTATTGTGAAGGGCATGGATAATGCTGGTTTAGCGGCGCATGACCACTATGTCGTAGGCAAACCGAAAGTGAGTGATGTACTCGTCATTAGCGTTGATGCCAAGCCGTTGGTTTTAAGCTATAGCCGGTGTTGACTGGATGACGCTGACCGCGAACGAATAAAACCTTAGGTGCAAAGTGCCGGAACGAAATTTTTTATTTATATATAAAATAAAAGAGTAAATATAAATCGGTTAAATAAGTGTCATAATATATAAATAGGTGAATAAGGTTTAGATATAAAAAACAAAGTGTTATAGTTATAATTATATTATCTAGTATATATAGTACCGTAGTAAATATAATAAATATTATATTTCATCGAAGGTTGATAGTTATTATCTATACCAATATTATAAAGAGGAAAGATTTTTTTGTTTGTTTGATTGTTTGTTTGTTTGTACCGAATAGGCTTCAAAACAACTGGACCGATTTCAAAAATTCTTTCATCGTTGGGAAGCTACTTTATCCCCGGTTGACATAGGCTTTTTATCCCTGCGGCTTTTTAACCGCGAGGCGTCCTCTAGTTATTAAATAAATTTAAGTTAAGGTTAATCAGAAAAAAGTCATCTTGTGTCCTGAGGGACCGCTAAACCACAGTCGCCTATTGTGAAGGGCATGGATAACGCTGGTTTAGCGGTCCCTCAGGACGTGGCCTCCGCATTGAAGCTGGTAGTGAAGGAAATGAGCACATTGTGGTTCCGATATTGGAGCTCCGAAAACATGTAGCTGAGCTGAAGGCGTCCAATGTCTTATTTCATACCCGTAATTATACTATAACACTTTGTTTTTTATATCTAAATCTTATTCACATATTTCTATATTATGACACTTACTCGTATTTACCTATTTATATTAACTTTTTTATTTTATTTAAAAATAAAACTTTTTGTTCCGTCACTTTGCACCTAAGGTTTCATTAATTTGCGGTCAGCGTCATCCAGTCAACACCGGCTATAGCTGAAAACCAGCGCTGTGGCTTTGTCTTGCACGCGAGTCCTAGCATTATGCTGAGCGATGACCGATACTTTGTTGTATTCGTATTCTACTTATTTATTCCTTTTATTTTTTTTATGTTATGTGTCGTGCCTGGCGCAAATAAACTCTTTTTCTTTATTTTCTTTTTTTCAATAAAAAGTCTATATATTTTTAGTACTATTATATTGTAAATAATGAAAGAATTATAATTTAAATTAAAAACAATTTAGCCAACTAATTTATTTTCTGTTTATATTATTCATTCAGAAAAGGCAAAAAGAAAAGCACACATAGATTTCGTGTGGACGTTGTGGATAAAAGGTGTACCTATATCAAATAAATTAATGGTTTCGTAGACCGGCAGAGCGCTGCGTGGGCATTTGGGCAAATTGGGCCAAACACATTATGTACTGAATATTCAATTCTTTTGCCCTCTTCAATTTGCTATAGTAGACGGGCATTTGAATTTGGGCAGTATAAGTTGGCACATATACCACGTTGATTTATTATTGTTACATATAGATACGATTAGTTATATTATAGGTAGAATAAATATTAGTAATTTGTTTCGTGTCGTTTAAAAATAACAACCAGGAAATTACCTACAACTAAGATCGTATATTAAATACCTATCTTGAAATCCACCCAGTAGGTTTATTTCAATCTCAACCACGCGGTAAGTGATAGGGCGTTCCATTCCCAAAACACAGCTAAAGTACAAAGTAAATATCCTATACCCTTTCGACCTTACAATCTTCGCGTAATAACAAGGAACTCCATTTTTCCCTTACACGCAAGATAACTTAGTAGCTCATCGAGGACTTCGCACCTTTGTCGGACCCTTACAACTTACACAAAATAAGCAACTCCTTTTTATCCCAAACCGACTTGACAGTTCATTTCAGAACAAAAGATATAGAACCTGTTTTGTTTAGGGCGAACACATTTAAAAATGAAACAGAGTTTTGTTTGAAATTATCCTTTATTGAAAATTTCTTGAAATTTTCTTGATGCCATTTAAATTGCCACACACCATCAGCAAGGTTAGCCCGTAGCCTCAATCATGTAGCCAAAGTTCTAACGCAGTCTACAGTTACTACTAGTTAGAGAATTACTAACTAATATCAAGAGGTATTGATTGGTATCGGCTTCTAATCCAATCGGATGCGGCTGAATTTCAATATTTAACACGAAGAGCCTGCCGTGTGGCCTTTGCAAACCAAAACCCAGTTTACTCAGTGAAAACAGTAACCGGGCCTTTGGTCTCAAACGCTATCACAGGCTACGTAATGTTCAATCAAATATCTTTTGTGTATGACATATTGTTTTTGGAGCCCGCAAGATTCTTTCTGAGTAACAACAGTCGCGATTAAAACAAACTGGCATAAATTGACACCGTAAACGACTATTAGAAGGTCATTATCATGAATTGCTTCGATAATATTAACAAAATGTATGTAGATTATTTTGCCATTTATTATATCAAGAGCTTTATTAACAACATAATTCCTCATAATCTATGTACATAAATAACAAAGTCAATATTCTCCAAAAATTCCATCTACCAGTGTAATGAGATAAGGCAATGAACTTTCTTGGGTACATACTTTATCCTCATTGATGTGCTCGGTGTCTACGGGCGATTTAGCTAAGTACATAGAGTACTGAGCGCGGTAGAGTGGCACCCATCATCGTTTGAGCCCGATGACGAGAGCGATAGAGATGTCCCTATCCGGTTCAAGACGACTATGCAAATAATTTTAGTATAGATGGGTACAGAAGCGTTTTATTTGTTTATTTGAATTAAATTATAGAACTAAACTTAAGCATGAATCCGATTTTCTTTTATGTTCCTTTACTATGTATGACTGCTCGGGGTTGGGATAAGATTGAGATAATGGATGAGGTAAAAGATGAAAGTCAGTATAGGGTTAATAAATTCACTGTATTGTCTGGACACAATTAAGAAATTAAGCCTAATTTATACTAAGGTGAATGATATGGGATTATGAGTCACGCGCACGGTATGCTGCCGAATTACGTACTAAACTATTGCTGTGTAAGTACAATAATATAAATGATGGAAACATACTGAGCGGGTGGCGTAATAATGCTGACCCAGGTAAACGTACTGTACGGTGGTAGACCCGTACATGCTCCCGGGGGCAAAGATAGGGGTTAGTAGGATAAAGATGGAGATGAGATTTACAAGATGATAAACAATATTCAACTTATCAGCTATATGACAGGGATAGGGATTAGTAGTGAGAGATTAACAATATTTCGAACAATTACAAGTAGTCTAGAGCAACTACTTATCTTAGATCGGGAAGGGAAAATACGCGAAAAACCGGGGACGACGCCCTATCTTCTGTTTGTAAACAATCGCTAGATTTAATAAGATTTTTGGGAACACTTTTCACAGATTGACTAAATTGCCCCTTTTCCCTAAGATCACAACACTCACTCACTGCCCTTTTCACTTTGATTAAAGATTGCCCTTTTTCCCTAACCGCACTACACTCACTTATAACACTCTCATTTCCGGGATGTGAAGAGATCGCAGTAGCAGTAGGTGCCTCTCCAGCAGGCACCGAGGGTTCTCGACGTGTTGACCGCCTGAGACGCCGCCAACAGTATACCGCTGCAGTTATCAGGATTCCAAGGATTAGAGCATACAAGACGCTATAAAGATGTACGTCGTGATAGGATATTTTATCACTCCATGTTTCAGTTTGTTTCATGATCTCAATCTTTTTCTGTATATCTTCAAATGTCGTAATATTTCAGAATTATTAGGATTAATTTCAGGAGATTCAGGGGTAGATATGTTGAATATAATAATATGATTAATAGGTGATATTTGTGGCGCAATCATTCTTGGACCAATACTCATTTTGCTAGACAGCCTTTTAGTAGAATGGACAACGAAATTGTCCGTCTTTATCATACAGCCTTCCTCCACATTCAACAGACCTGCGTTCATTATTTTAATGGCGGTAATTTCGCCGTCACAGAGAAGTTTAAAGTTGCATTCATTACAACAAAAATAATAATATTTATTATCCACTGTTAATTCTTTCCAAATGTTTTTACAAGGGGTTCTAATAGTTTCACAGGTTCTTGTGTGTGGGATCGTTTCACACAAGCTGTGATCATCTTTTAAGATATTTATAGGGTTTTTTGTATGACATAAAATCATCCCAGGATTTTGTCTTATACAAGACTGGAGATCAGCATCAGTAAGGGTTACGTATGAGTCTTTTCTGAGGTTAATGGCAGCAAAACTTGAGATAGCTTTCACATGTATCATGTCATGGTTCAATAATCGTGGGACTGGAATGAGATTAAAGATTTCGTAAAGGTCTCTTTCGATGAGGGGTATTCTTATTTCAATGATCAAGTACTTACTATAGTACTTAGTCCGCACGTTTATCAAGTTGTAGAGATCCTTGAGATTCAAATGGTCGACAGGAAGTGCCATGTCTTTGGGGATATGTGCTGATATAGAACTTAATTCCGTTCTCAGCTGTTTAGGAGATATAAGATGGAAGTCCAATTTTCCATTGTAAATATTAGTTATCGTATCAAGAATGGAGTCTTGTATTTTCCTGAGGCTATACAGTAAGTTATTCGCCGTCATAGCAGATGCTAAGAAATCGGTAACTAAAGTCATGTTCTGTACATGGCGTTGAAGATCTTGATAGGATTCTTTAAGGTAATTAAACTTTTGATTTATCGATTTATGATGTTTGTTCGCAGCTTTCTCCATTCTTTTCATAAGGTTAAACTCGGCTTCCACGATTGAGGTTTGGTTTTTCCAGAGGTTATACAAATGTTTATCGTTTTCTTTCAAAAGGTCGATGTCTTGTGCGTATTTCTCCGCAAAACGCTGATCTAGTACGCCAAACAAGCTGTTTGCGACGTAGCCTACTCCGTCTATTAGTCCACGACGCCGGCGCCGCCGCTCATATCCAGTTACAAATGATTCATTCATTGTCAACATACTATCGTAATGTTTAATTTCTTCGAACTCGTGCCCGAGTTGTAAGATGATACCGGCGCAAGGTGTGTGTTCTTTAATAGTTGAGCTTAATGTTTCAAGATAATTGATATACTTCTCGAGTGCCGACGTGCCTTCTTTGTAGGGATATGTGTCATAATAAACAATTAAACGCCAATCGTCTCTAATAAGATGCATGTTGGAGATTTTATCGAAATAAACGCTGTTGTTGCTCAAAGGGGTAGAGCTATAAGATGCTTGAGATAAGTTTATTAGTGACAATAAGAATAGCGTTAATGACAGAGCTATAGTCGACAAGGAGATACGCTTGGGATTTTTCTTCCTTGGTGCTTCATCCTTTATCTTCGTGTCACTAGGAGGATTATTGTCTCTGTCCGCTGGTAATAAAGTTGGTTTTAAGGGTAACGACTCTGACGTGTCCGTCAGAACCAGGATGCAGTTCTACTATACGCCCTAGAGCCCACTTTCCAGGTGGAAGATTTTCATCTTTGATGATAACAATATCGTTGAGACTGAGATTCCTTTGGGATTGTCTCCATTTTGCTCTAATGGATAACTGTGAGAGATATTCATTTTTCCACTGGGCCCAAATATGTCTATAAATTTTTTGTACCAAGTGCCACCGCGTCCTTAGATCATTTTCTGTTTCAAAGATCGTTAAGGTAGGCCCACTTGCAAGAAAGTGTGCTGGGGTTAAGAAGTCTATGTCCTCGGGATCCTCCTTCAAAGGACAAAGTGGTCGAGAGTTTAAACAACCCTCGAGTTGAGACAGGAGGGTACTATATTCTTCGTAGGTGAGTTTTTGCTCACCAACAACACGCCTAAGATGGTGTTTTAAACTCTTCACCGCAGCTTCCCAAAGTCCGCCAGCAGAAGGCCATGACGGAGCATTAAAATGCCACTCAATGTTCATTTCTGCGACGATAGATAATGTTTCTTGGCTTGATAATATTTCTGAGATTTCTAAGATTTCTTGTTTTAGAATCTTGTTAGCTCCAATGAAGTTAGTTCCTTGATCACTGTAGATGTGCCCGGGAACTCCTCTTCTGGCTGACATACGTCTGAGCGCTGCAATAAAAGCCGACGCTGTGAGATCAGATACGAGTTCTAAATGTATGGCCTTTGTAACCATACATATGAATACTGCAACGTATCCTTTATCTGTTTTGATGCCGCGACCTTTGTTCGCTTTCACCAAAACATGTCCAGTGTAATCAATACCGGTATGATAAAAGGGTCGACTAGGATTTACTCTGGATGAAGGCAGGTCACCCATGAGTTGATGTTTTAGAATGGGATCGTGTCTCCTACACTTTACGCACGTTCTTAATAGTTTTTTTGTAGCGCGGTTTCCTCCAATTATCCAATATTTTTGTCGTATAAATCCACTCGTCATTTTGACTCCACCATGGAATACAAATCTATGGGATTCGTCTATTATAAGGTCAGCTAATTTAGTTTTATTTGGGATGATAATGGGATGCTTCATTTCGGGGTCTAAACTTTTTCTGTTTAAAGGTTCACCTTTTTCAAGTTGAGATATTTCCTCGAAAAAGTATTCTTGTTGCACATATTTTATTATCATTTCCGTCGCTCGTTTGAGGTCATGCAGAGTAAGATAGTTTTCACGCTTCTTTTTGTAAATCAAGATGTCGTTGAATTTGTTTACATAGGCTAGAACTCGTATAATTTTCTTGTAACTGCTGTATTTCTCTAATAACTGTTTTATAACGGAATTGCTAGAGTCAGCAGTAATAGTGTTTACTAGCTTTTTCTTTCTAAGATCTTCAGTTGTTTTATATAAGATGGGTTCTGGATTCTTTTCAGGATTGTATTGAGGTAACCAATCGGGTCCGTGCCACCAAAGTGAATGATTTGCTAAATGGGATGCGGTCAGACTACGGCTAGCGCAATCTGCGGGATTTTCTTGGGATTTCACATACCGCCACCTATTTTTTGGGATAATTTCGCAAATCATTTTTACTCGATTGGCAACAAAGGGTTTCCATTTTTCTGGTTCACCACTTATCCATCCTAGTACTGCCATGGAATCTACCCAGCCATAAGCTTGGATTTTGAGATCAGATAGAGATGAGATTATTTTGGTCATAAGTTTTGATAATAAAAGAGCTCCACTAAGCTCCAAGCGAGGTATAGATTGAGATTTTTTCAGAGGTACCACTTTGGATTTTCCAGCAACAAGAGTTATGTATGTCTTGTGTTTTCTTGTAATTTTACAATAAACAACGCAAGCGTAGGCCTTTGTGCTAGCATCACAAAACCCATGAAGCTCAATTATATCATTCTCCATGGTTTGTATCCATCGAGGTATTTTAAATTGGGATATATAAGGTAAGTCAGCCTTTATTTTATTCCATTCCAGGGCAATATTATGAGGAATCGGTTGATCCCAACCTAATTCCGTTTTCCATGTTTCTTGGAATAATATTTTGAGTTTTATTGTGACTGGTGACACCCAGCCCAAGGGGTCAAAGATTTTTGAGATTTCAGACAAGAATTGTCGTTTTGTTGGGATACCTTCTGTGGTCATTTCTATTGGATGAAAGATAAAATAGTCTTCTTTTGGATTCCAGCGAAGGCCTAAAGCTTTTGTAGATTCTGGCTGTTTAAAATGAAATTCTTCATCTTGAGGATTAATATGATCGTCTAAAAGTTCCGGCAAGTTCGAGCGCCATTTTCTAAGATTGAGGCCGCCTGACTTAAGAAGGTTTGTCATATCTGCTTTGAGATTTCTAGCGGCTGTCGCGGTATGAGCTCCATGCATGAGATCATCCATGTAAAAAGAGGTTTCTAATATATCAGGAGCGCTGCTATTGGGATAATTTGGCCTTTCATCGATGGCAAGTTGTTTCAGTGTCATCATGGCCAGGAAGGGTGCGGCTTTTGTACCGTAGGTGACAGTCGCTAGCTGATATTCTTGCAAAGGTTGGGATTGATGATTTCTCCAAATAATTTTCTGGAACTTTTGTTGATCAGGATGTAGCCAAATGTTACGGAACATCTTTTCAATATCAGCCGTGAATGCGTATTTAAACTGTCTCCATTTTAGGATGAGACTTAAGAGATCCTGCTGCAGGTTCGGCCCCCTGCACATAAGATCGTTGAGGCTGTGACCCGTAGAGGTTTTTGCAGAGGCATTAAAAACAACTCGTAATTTTGTAGTTAATGACTCAGCTCTAAGTACCCCATGATGGGAAAGGTAGCAATCTGGAGTTACGTTGACATGTGTCGCAACGGGGATCATGTGTCCGAGCTCTAAATACTCGGACATAAACAAATTATAATCACGTGCCAAGTCTGGTTGCTTAATTAATTTTCTTTCTATTTGAAAGAATTGTGCAATGGATTTATTTTTAGATTCACCCAACTGTTCTTCAAAATTTTCTTTAAAAGGTATTTTCACGACATAGCTGCCGTCTTCGCGCCTTGAGGTTGAGGATTGAAAGAAGTCAATGCAAGCTTGATCTTCTTGAGATATTGATAAGGGTTCGCGAATATCCTCCATTTCCCAGAACTGTTGGATATCGGTGAGATTGTTTAGGATCACATTGCACTGAAATGTTTTACAGTTACCGCTTAGGATCCATCCCAGCTGTGTTTGCTGGGCAATGGGTAATATTCCCTCGGAACGGCAGATACCATCCAATAGGATTTGGGAATAAACGTCAGCGCCGAATAAGATATCAACTGGCCTACTTTTGTTGAATTCAGGATCAGCTAGGATTATTTGGTTAAGAGTTGGCCAGTTGGGTTTAGTGAAGGTATGACTAGGCAAGTTCTTGACTAGTCTTTTCATTATAAATACATCGGATTCGAAAGTGAAGTCATTAATTGCTGACATGCACTTAATAGAGATCATGCCCTTACAGCTATTTTCATTGTTTCCGATTCCAGAGATAAGTCCAGTGCATTTTTGCCGACGTAGGTTTAGGAGCTGTGCAGCTCGTTCAGTAATGATTGAGGTCTGAGATCCCTGATCTAGAAGAGCTCTCATTCTTTCGTAAGATCCGTCAGCTGCTTGAACCTTGATAATTGCTGTCGCGAGGAGTATTTCTGTAGGATCATTTTGCATAGATACTAAGGTGTTCATATCTTGCTGAGGTGGAGATTTCGTAATAGTGGCAGTGTTCGGCCCCGATCGCGACGCATCCGAATTAGCATTTATTGACGTAAAACATTCATGTAGGATCGTATTGTGGTCTTTATTGCACTCTTTACACTTTACTTCCGAAAGGCATTTTCTACCTTCGTGATAGTGCAAACAGTTGACACAAAGGTTCAAATTTGCGATTGCGTTTCTACGAGCCGATGGATGCATTTTTGCCAGCTTTTGGCAATTTTGTATGCGATGATCGCTTGCATCGCAAATACCACATTGCTTACGTCTTTCGTTATTTTTCCAATTGGACTTTGACGATTGCGAAATGACCTGGTTTGTCGAATAGGCATGCTTTGTGGTGTTGTTCTTTTGTTTGAAACGAGAACTAAATCCATTTGAATGAGATTGTTGATTATTAAGATAGCCTTTAGATGATGAAGATGCTTGTTGGGATTGAGATGACCTTTGAATGAAGGGTTCTTGTTTCTTCCGTGAAGCTTCCAGCGACGTAAACTTATTCTCCAAAAACCGAAGAAATTCTTCCAATACTGGCAACTCCTTTGGAGCTTTCAACGAATCTATATAGTCTTCGTTGGTTTCAGGGTCTAACTTCTCCGCTAGGATACATACGAGGAAGGGATCCCAAGTAGATACATCAATGCCGAGATTTTTCATAGCGTTCACGCTTTCGTACGTTGTATCGTGGATCCGTTTGAGGTGACTCACTGATTTTTGCTGAGATGGCGGGATATTTAGGAGGTTTTTGAGATGAGATATAAAAATGCGACGCTTATTGTCATAGCGATGCGTAAGGATATTCCAACAAACCGGGTAGTTATCTGAACTTATTTGAAGATGTTGGATTAATTTTTCTGGCTCGCCCTTGGTCTTACTTTTCAGGAACTGCATCTTTTGGGCATTCGATAACGATGGATTATTGTGTACAGTTTCTGTAAAAAGATCTTTGAAGGATATCCAGGACGTATAACTTCCTTCAAAGGTAGCTATTTCCATTTTTGGGGTCGATTTCTCAATATGAGCCACCGACCACATCTTTCGGTTAATATCCCTTTTCAACGTTAAATAATATTTCTCGTAGTTCGAGAATTGCTCGTCGTACTGGGCGTTGGAGCCGTTGAGCTCGTTGTCCAGTTCCCAGTGTAGGGTGTCAATAGCTGTCCAACGTGTTTTTAAAGTTTTCAGGATGTCTTCAAACTCCCACTTTTCAGAGATAAGATTGAGATCAATGTCAGCAGCTTCTCTTGAAAATGCCCTAAAATTAGTAGCCTGTTTCTTCAAGAGGTCTTCTATATTAACGCTATCCTTAGGAGGATTATTTTGAGATGAGAGATCCGAGGTTTGAGATATTGAAGATGGTTGAAAAGTAGGGGGTTTCAAAACAGGGGTTTGAGGTCTATCTGTGGAAGGTTTATAATTCTGAATGGCTGTTTTAATATTGCTGTATTTCACCTTCATTTGATCATACTGATCGGTAGTGAAATACGCATGAGATCGATCACCAAAGGATAACAAATTCATATGATTGTTATGAAACACAGTAAAATATTGCTCTAGGCTTTCCAATCGTCGACGTAGGTAGTCGGAGTTCTTCCGCTCTGCTCCATCTTTCTTGAAGTTGGAGCAGAGCGGAAGAGAGCGGTTGCCTATCTATGTCTTCAATGATTTGCTGTTGAGTAGCTAAGATGCTTTCCATTGTAGCCATAGTAAAAGTTAGAAGAAAGATACCTTACTTGTAGGGTTTCTTCGGGGGCGAATAGGATCGCGAGATGAGACAAAGTGGCGCCTTCCTAGGCACCGGGATTTACCAGGATCACGAGATGAGTCAAGGTGGCGCCTTCCTAGGCACCGGGATCACGAGATGAAACAAATTGGTGCCTTCCTAGGCACCAGGATTGAACAGGATCACGATATGATGCAAAGAGGCGCCTTCCAAGGCACCGGGATCACGAGATGAAACACACTGTATATTCCAAGGTTTCTAATTGCGTATAACGAAACCGGTAAAACACACACACAAAAACACAAAATTTTGCACACGCGTTTCGGTCTTGCTAACGTGCTCGAAGGACCAATGTTCGGGGTTGGGATAAGATTGAGATAATGGATGAGGTAAAAGATGAAAGTCAGTATAGGGTTAATAAATTCACTGTATTGTCTGGACACAATTAAGAAATTAAGCCTAATTTATACTAAGGTGAATGATATGGGATTATGAGTCACGCGCACGGTATGCTGCCGAATTACGTACTAAACTATTGCTGTGTAAGTGCAATAATATAAATGATGGAAACATACTGAGCGGGTGGCGTAATAATGCTGACCCAGGTAAACGTACTGTACGGTGGTAGACCCGTACAATGACCTTTATTTTACGCAGCCTCTTTTTATTGGTTCCTTTTTGTTTAACATCAGACACTTGCAAATTAATAAATATTAAGTGTGGTGACTGCTCCTTCAGAAAAAAGAGACTTATGCTACGCTGCGTTAATAATCTGCTTGTGTTCAATTTTCATCCTAATCTGTGTATCAGTTTAGACGGTATTATATACTAAAAATTTTCACAAACTTTCATTTATTTTAAATATTGATGAAGGGAAAACATGTTAAAAGCATGGTGTAATGACGTTGGATTATCTAGCTATATTAGTATTGTTACTCATGATCGCATTTTTTAGTGGCGTTAAGACGAACAGAGATTAGTGGCGTTAAAAACAATATACCGCCGGCCATATTTGTTTTATTAAAAGATGTTTTTAATAAAAAGCATTAGTGTGAGTGTGAGTAAAGTGTGGGTATTTAATCCCTTACATTTTTAATTTTCGACACTTTGTAAAAGCCTCTTGATCAAAAATTATTCATTAAATATATTTTTTAATGCAATCATTTTTTGTCTTCTTCTCAGCAAACCCTTTCATTTGATACCCATATCATGGTAGTGCACAAGAAATAACTAGTCCGCAATCTTGGGCCGTCCGCCATATTGGATTTAGAATGACGTCACTTAGCTAACCATGCATTGTATATGCTAAACGTGTATGCAAAATTTCATCTTAATCGGTGGAGGATAACTGCTTTAAAATTCAGTTGTAAAAACATTACGTTTGTCTAGAAGTCAAAATGTATCGGATTGACAAGGGCTAGCGAAATCTCACGTGAATAGCAAGTCTGAACTCTTTATAATTGAGTTTACCCGATCCGTACTGACAGTAATTTGTTTAATTTTAAACAATAAGTTAAACATTTCGCGTGTCAGTGTTCACGTTGTTAATCTGTCGACGTTGTCGGAACGATCGCTTTCCAGGAAACAATACTTTATTAATCAGACAGACTTGTATTGTTTATATTATTATTTATGAAGTTCCATGACTGTTTTCACTGGTTGATGGATAATAATGTTGATGGTTAACATAATTTTTAGATTTTATGTAGGTATCCTTTTGTAAATTTTATATCAAATTCAGAAATCCGAAAGTCTGATAAACAGTCAATACAGGTGTTGTGTAAGTGACTTTACTGATATTGTGTTCGTATTTTCTAACAATATATGAATTTACTCGCAATTTTGCTTGGTAAAAAAATGCTTATCGTTGTAATAATCTGGACAGTACTTACTTTTAAAAGATAGTGTTATTGTTTCCTACTTATTCATTTTCACCTACACGAACACGTTATCACTTTATCTAAGGGAGGAAAATAAACAACAAAAATGGCAATCACTTATAATTCCTCGCGGGTAGTGTGGGGTCAAACCTACCCTTAGTTAACGAGCGGCACAGACCGCGCTTAACAAACGAGAGGCAGTATTCGCACGGAATTTGTACTACACGACCATATTGACGATAAAGGGTCTGGAGAATTGTAAAAATCCGTTGTGATAATGTTAATATGTCCCAAGGTAAGGCAAAATGTTCGCGAGGTCCAGATTCTGTTGTAGATTCAAAAGCAACAAGTAGCAATGAAAACATTTGCAAATATCGATGTTAAATACACCTCTTATAATAGCTGCCGTATATTGTTTATCTGCAAGGCAAGGGCAAAATTACATGTTTTGTAGATTTTCAATATTTTTTATGCACGTGCCAAACTTAATTAATTTTCTGATTTTTCATATTTTATGCCCTTTATCTTAGCGAAGGTACGATATGATCACAAAACATGATGAAGGCTTGTGCAAGGATCGGTGATTTCAGATTTGCTTATAAAGATCAGAGGCCTTAGTGCGAGTTTTTACTCACGCTCAATCGTGGTAACGTAAACATCATTTTGTATTGAAACTGGATAAGCGCCGTCTGGTGACGGTAAGGACAAACCACTTTTTTTGTATACATTTTGACATAAGAGATCGTTTACGTATCACGAGTGAGCGTGAGTAAAAACTCGCTCTAAGGCCTCAGATTCACTAATGATGCTTTCCTTCACAGGCTGCAGTGATATCTATACTATCGTTATCCTTTCCTTACATAGTATAAAACAAAGTCGCTTCCCGCTGTCTATCCCTATGTATGCTTATATTTTTTAAACTACGCAACGGATTTTTATACCGTTTTTTTTAAATAGATAGAGAAATTCAAGAGGAAGGTTTATATAATAAATAAATAAAAATTGTTTATTTCTCACCACAAGCCAAAAAATACCAACAGAATTTACACATGAGCAAAAGCAAGTAATTTTTGGTTGTGGATCGCTGGTGCCCGTGGTAGGTAGCAACACCTGTAATACAGGTGTTGCTACCTACCATACCATATGTATAATACATGCGGGCGAAGCCGCTGGCAGAAGCTTGTATATTATATATTCATTAATATTATAAAGCTGAAGAGTTTGTTTGTTGGAACGCGCTAATCTCAGGAAATATTGGTTAAAATTGAAAAAAATAAATTGTGTTGGATAGACCATTTATTAAGTAAGATTATAATCTATGTAGAATCACGCTACGACTAATAGGAGCGGAGCATAAATGAATAATATTGCAAAAACGGGAAAAATAATCCTTTTTGAGAGCTTCCGTTGTGTGCGCTGCGTAAACGGGTAAAGTTACGCAAATATTATATAAATAAATATTATATATTTATAATATAATTGTTCCTCTTTAAAAGTTCAAAAAAAAGTCTGCAACAGCAAATGTCTATATTTTAAGATATACTCACTATAACCTTTTTTATGGTAATCTAATTTGTTCATTTGAGAAGGAATTTTATCAACATCTATCTATACTAATATTATAAAGCTGAAGAGTTTGTTTGTTTGTAGGGTAGGTACGGTAGGTAGGTAGTTAGATAGCCAGATGACGAGACCGAAGCCACGGGGGTCAGCTAGTGCAAGATAAAATTACAAAGCAAAAATAATGCAATATGTTTATTTCAAAATCACTGAATTTCTAACAGTATTAAGTAGATTGACGAGAAATCGTAGATAAACTTGAAGGAAATTAAGGTCTAAAATACCAGCAAGTGAGCAATCTACGAACGACGTTCGTTGCTCCTCTGTTTAACAAAAAGCTTTTGCCAAACATCGGGACAGTTACAGTCAGATATTATATAGTTAATTGATGGCAACATCGCCCTGGGCACAATTCCAAAATAACTTCTGCTTCTGTAATTTTCTTTTTACCTAACTGGGGACTTGGAACCCCCTTGATGCCCCCTGAAGGATCCCCTTTTACAATCTTTACAAACTCGTAAAGTGTACACTTGATGGTCTCTTCGAGAGTATCAGTGTGACTGTATTTATGTCCAATATTTGCATAATATTCATCTGCATACTTTGTAGTCATATTGCTATAAAACAGAGACAAAGCAAAGATTATGTCCCTGTCTCGTCTCAGATAGCAGTTTAGTTAGTTTAATGATACACTGGTATGCTTTTATAGAAAGCCGTTGTTTCGTTTTAGTATTTTTAGTATTCTTATCTTATCTTGTGGAGGGGCCGAGAATTAACTCGGACACTTCGACCCATTGGGATCTATTGTGGTCCCCTAGATACCTTACTCCTCCCCAATCTCGTTGAAAACTCTTTTCATGAATTTTACAACGAGACTGGGAGATATGAGCCTATAGTCTTCTGGTCTTGGATATCCAACCCCTAAGAGACTCATTCGCTTACCAGCCAGTGCATCGCATGTGCAAAGAAGGTGCTCCATGCGTTCCGTATGTTCCCCACACAACCTGCACATGGGTGTCGCGGTTAAACCCATCTTCATGAGCATGTCGTTGGTTCCAAAGTGCCCAGTAAAGGCCCCAAGCAGGTAGCGGATTTGCCCCCTGCTCATGTTCCAAATGCATTCCCGGGCTTTGAACGTAGAGCCTAGGAATTTCTTGGAGTGTTGTAGACCGGTGCTAGATTGCCAATGAGTTCGCTGTCTGTGATCTGCAAACTCCCTAAATGCGGCCTTTACGAGGCACGTCGAGATGCCTACACATGGTTCTGGACCCACAAAGTCATTTGCTGAGCCCTCTCTTGCCAGTTCATCTGCCATTTCGTTACCATGGATTCTTTTGTGCCCAGGGACCCACATCAGTCTTACCCTGTTGTGCTTCCCAAGCCTGTTTAGGGTTTGGACAGCATCCAGAATAAGTCCGGAGTCCACTTTGTAGGATGCCATGGCTTTGATTGCAGTCTGACTGTCACTAAGAATATATATGGATTTACCTCTAGTTCCTCTATCTATATTCTCTTGAGCACAGGTTATTATGGCATAAGTTTCCGCTTGGAATACAGTTGCCATTTTCCCTAGGCTTTTGCTACATTTGTAACCTTTTGCGTATATTCCCGCCCCTGTACCTGATTCCATTTTGGATCCATCAGTGTACCACACCAGACTGTCTTGTTCTGGTGGATCGATTCCCTTCGTCCAGTCCTCTATTGTAGGGATTTGGACCTTGAAAGACCTTTCAAACACAAACATAGTTTGCATTTTATCGGATAACATGCTTGTTACCCGATCCAGGCCTTCATTCCCGTCAAACTTTGTATGGTTGGTCCTAGGCTTAGAGGCATCCCATAGTCCAGCCACAGCAAGTCGATGTAATGTCTTCCTTGCCTCGAATTCAACCATCATATGCAGAGGAGGGATATTGAGGTATCTCTCAATCGCTGCCGTAGGTGTTGTCCTGAAAGCACCCGTGATGCCTAGACACACTGTTCTTTGTAATCTGGTGAGTGGCGCTTTGCACGAGGCAAGCTTTGTTCTGGGCCACCACACTATGCTGCCGTATGTGATAATAGGTATTATCATTGTCCGGTACAGCCATCGTATCACTTTGGGCTTTAACCCCCAAGTTTTACCGTAGGTGGAACGACACATGCCGAACACTCGTAGGGCTTTCGTCGTAATATTTTCCACATGAGTTTTCCACCTGAGTTCTCTATCAAGCGTTACACCCAGATATTTTACTTCGGTAGACCAGGGCAGCTTTATTCCATTGAGGGAGAGCTCTCCTAGGTTTCCTAATTGTCTCTTCCTCGTGAATGGAACAATGACTGCTTTGCTTGGGTTGATAGAGAGGTGGTTCTTTGTACACCATTCCTCTGTCATCCTCAATGCCTGTTGTACTAATCCAGAGACTATGTTCGGGAATTTACCATTAACCATTATAGCTATGTCATCTGCATAGCCTACTGTGTAGAATGGTCCAGTATTGAGCTTGGTAAGTAGCGAGTCTACTACCAAGCACCACAATAATGGTGACAGCACTCCACCCTGCGGACAACCTCTTGTTGTTTTTGCACTAAGTCTGTCACCCATCAGTTCCGATCTGACTATTCTGCTTCTCAGCATATAGTCAATCCAGTTGCACGTGGTATCATTGATGCCATGTTCCTTTGCAGCGATGCGTATGGACTCAAATGTTGTCTTGTCGAAGGCTCCCTCTATGTCGAGGAAAGCCCCGACACAGATCTCTTGTCCCTCTAGCGCAGCCTCGGCTCGACTCGCAACATAGTGCAATGCCGTTTCTGTAGATTTACCAGGGCTGTAGGCGCACTGTAGTTTATGTAGAGGGAAGATTTGAAGTGGTCCCTCTCTTAGGTACCTGTCTACCAGTTTCTCCAGAGCTTTTAAGAGAAAGGATGATAGACTAATTGGCCTGTAAGCTTTAGCTTCTTCGTAAGTCGGCCTTCCCACCTTTGGTATAAAGGTGACTTTGACCTCCCTCCATGCCTTGGGTACGTACCCAAAGGCTATGCAGGCTCTGTAGAGCTTACTCAAATGAGGTATCAAAACAGATGCCCCTTCTTGCAATAGTATTGGGTAGATGCCATCCGGACCAGGGGATTTGAGAGGCTGGAAGCCCGCTATGGCAAGCTTCAGTTTATTTTCATCTACCACTTTCTTTGCCGTGAGCCAGTTATTTTTGGACGTGTGCCTTGTGAGCTCGTCCCTTGTGACTGGATCCTCTTCATCGCTGTCGCGTAGTATACATTCCGGGAAGTGAGTTCTAAACATCACGCCCAGAGTGTCCTGTCCAGTTTCCGTTAGATACCCATTCTCATCCTTTACAGATGATAGTGGGTTTGTCTTAGTCATGGACATCGCTTTGCACAACCTCATTCCATTCGGCAGAGCTTCGATGGAGGTGCAATGCTGCCGCCAACTAGTTCTTTTGGCCTTGCGTACCGCCATCTTATACCTCGTCAGCATGCTATGATAGTCAGAGAAGTCTTTCCTGACTTTTGCATCATTGAAGGCCTGTCGTGTTTCCTGACGTATTTTAGCTAGTTCAGGAGTCCACCATGGTACCCTTTTGCAAAAGGCCTTTTTCTCTGGGCAGTTATCTACCCATGCACCGATGGTGCCCATCTTGATTCTATCTGCTTCAAATTCTATATCTAGTATGGAATTGAGCTTACCTTTAGGGCTCCCTAGATTTACTTTTAGGTCCCTCCTGTACGAGTCCCAATTTGTATGTCTTGGGTTTCTCCTTCGTCTAGTTTCGGCTTCTGCCGCCGTCCTAAACCTAAAGCATATATAATTATGGTCAGACAGAGAGATTTTGTCCGATACATGCCAATTCTCGATGTAAGCGCTGGCCTTGTTTGAAGCCAGTGTCAGGTCAATAACTTCAGTTCTCGCCGAGGTCCTGAAAGTAGGTTTATTGCCTGCGTTAAGGATTTGTAAAGAAGAGCTTACCACAAAGTCCAACAAATCCTCCCCTCGTTTGTTGACATCTGAGCTGCCCCAAACGACATGGTGTGCATTCGCATCGCAGCCAAGTATCAGGTCGAGGTTTTCTTGGTTGCCGTAGTCAACCAGTCTTCTGATTAGTGGTGTTACTGGTTCCTTTTGTTCATATGGGAGGTAGGCAGAGGCAAGGATAATTTTCCTTTTCTCTGTGCCCATCCCCACTTGGATCAGAGTTGTTGTGAGATCCCTGTAACAGAAAGTACGTAAGGGCATTGCCTCTATACCGCCCCTGATATAGATGCAAGTCCTCGCGTCATTACTTGGACAGTCATAGAGCACCATGCCTCCTGTCCCACCTAAGCCTTTTATAGTCCCCTTATACAGATAAGGTTCCTGTATCAAGGCAACGTCAAATGTGTTAAGCTTCAGTTGCCGAGCCAGAAGGGCAGTAGCGGCTCTGCAATGATGCAAATTAATTTGTACACACCTTAGTCCCTCCATCTTGGATTATTTGATGGGCCTGTGTCAATATAGGAGGGCCCTAGTTTTGAGGCTCCTCCTCCATCGCCTGGCTCTCCTCAGGAGCAATCGGCGACTGAATCCCCAGGGTGTCGAAGTCCCCGAGGATGTCATCCTCGTGGTCTGCCTCTGACGCCCTGGTCCCAATCTCTGCCTCCTGCGATGCGCCGTAAGCAGAGATTTCCTCGATGGCCTCCTCACGTCGGTGTAGTCCATCCTCGGAGGGTTCCGCCTCTGCTTCCGCAGTGGGTGCCTCTCCCTTATCTTCTTCCAGGAGCTTGAACGAGTACCGTTCAATTCCTCCTGGAAGAGAGTAGCCCGCGGCCTTGATGACCCCAGCGGACACCCCGTCCATGAGGACGATACGACGGATGCCGGTCTGCTCTGTGAGAGTATTCACGACCTTCCAGTCGCTCGTCCTCAAGGCAGGGTTAAGCCGCTGGAGCAGTCGAATGGCCCGGGCAGAGTCCTGCAACGCCAAGTTGCGACTCTTCCATGCCATTTTGACTGGCTTTGGAAGGTCCTTGGCGTCAACAACCTTGAGTTTCAAGGAGCCAAGTTCCACATTGTGGATGGCCCCCCGAAACCAGCTAGCTGCATCAGAGTTGTCGCAGGATACATGAACTGCACCTGCGACAACTCCGGGAGCAACCGTTAGAACAGGCAGAGGATCCGGCGCCACTTCCAGTTTCCCAATTATGAGCTCCTGGATTGGCACCAAGTCCTCCGCCCTCAAGTACTCCTCCGGGTACCTGACTGTGACGACAGCGAGTTTCACAGTCGCCACCGCATCCCTAAAGGATCCGGTTGAGGATGATTGCCCTTGGGTCTTCATCCTCTTGGCCGCCATGTCCCCGCTGTCGCCGCTGAGAGCAGCACGCGGTCTCTTTGATGGGCCCTCCGTAGGAGTGCCCTCTAGAGCCGCCTGCTGTCTCAGCTTTTGGCGCTTCTTTCTGCGCGCCCCAGATCGTCCAACCGGAAGCCAGCCTGGTTCATGCCGGCCGCCGGGAGACGACGAGGTGCTGTCTTTGCCGGTCGCGTCCGGGGCCCCAAGGTCCGAGGTCATTCGACCTCCGACACAAGGGTCACGTGTCGCGCCAGTTTTGGCAGCACCTTTGTGCCCGGTGGGCTGGTTTGCAGTTTCGCCCTTAGGTGGTCCCGCAGTAGTGCCGGCCCTCGGCAGTGCCGCAACAGTACCGTCATTTGACAGTCCCACCGCAGCCCCACTTCGAGACGACCCCACTGCAGTCTCGCCTACGGGCGCTCCTGCTACGGAAAATGCAGTCCCGGCTTGCGCCGGTCCCGCCGTCTGGTGTGCAGTTCCGCCCTTCAACGGTCCCGCAGCAGTGCCGACCCTCGGCAGTGCCGCAGCAGTACCGTCATTTGACAGTCCCGCCGCAGCCCCACCTCGAGACGATCCCTCTGCAGTCTCGCCTCTGGACGTTCCTGCTATGGAAAATGCAGTCCCGGCTTGCGCCGGTCCCGCCGTCTGGTGTGCAGTCCCAGCTTTCGCCGGTCCCGCCTTTTGGAGCGCAGTCCCAACTTTCGCCGGTCCTTTCGCCTTGTGGTTTTTTTTTGATGTTAAATCCATTTAAAAAATCCCGATATAAATTTCATCTCTCGACTTTCCCCACCCTCCATGGAGTGCCCAAGTGGCGATGCTACGGTAGCACCAGGGATTAGCCGAGAGATATAGCCCTCCCCCATCAGTTGCTCACGAGACTGCACGACACCAACTCACACCACTACCACTAGCGATGCGAGCGAGCGCCGCCGTCTGCAAGCCCCCAATGGGAGTGAACTCGCCTGGGGGCCGTCTGACCGGACCCCGCAGCCGATTGACCATAGCTGGCTAGGCTACGGCCTCCCGTGTCGGAAGAAATCCGGGCCAAAGTGATGTGTTGTGTGCAGCCTGCTCCACTCAATCACCAGGATCCCTTCATCCCTCCATACGGGTCCCCGCGCACGGCACAAACACGCGGGAGGTCATTGCTATCCAACATTTTCTTTGTTCAATGGTGGACACCCAGGGGCATGACCTCGCCACCCCTGTGATACGTCGCCCGGTGATTTCAGTTACGTCTATTTCAGAGGGAATTAGACCAATAACAGGGCGGCAACCACGAGAAGGAAAATCACCGCACTTGCCTTGAGGATCTACACGACCGTAGCGCTCTCCCTCAAGACCACGCCACCTTGCCGGCTCTGAAGGAGCCAGGCAAGGTAGGACTGCATCGACAAAGCCAAGCCCTACAGGGCTTGTCGCTGACAGCTCAAAGCGTAAGTTTGCTAACACAGACCAGCCCCAATTTTTAGTATTAATAGCGTCGGTATAAACAAATGATTAGTTCTTATCTAAGAAAGAAAGCATCCTTTTTTTCCATAATGAATTTCCCACAAAATGAAAAACATTTTTTTATATCTAGGAAGTTCAATAACGACGAAGTTAGAAAAGTTATTAAATACCGCCCTTATTAAATGTGTAATGAACATACCCAAGCGTCCTTTCGAGGTATCAAGGGAAGCGATGGAATTTGGTAGAGATACAAAATTATTACATATATGTAGAATACAATTGATTTCATGAAAATTTAACGTTTCTGGGTACAATGATCACATGCCTCAGCTGCCTATCTAAAGGGTTTAGGTACAAATAAAAGTCATTCAATTCAACGATCAAATGAACTTGTAAAATGCCCAGAATCTAATAACTATACCCTACTCAGGGTCAGCAAATAGGACCTATAGTTTACGTGCCCACTCCACCATATTCTTTGTGCCAAATTTCAAGCGGTTTCCCATCGGGGCGCATATTCCGTTACATTTTATACCGTTCCGGTCGACCGGGCCGGCCCGGAGGTCATTACCCATCGGCTTTTCCGTTTTACTGTTTCGGTTGTTGTTTTGCCGAATTTTTTCGGCCATCATCAGCCCGAAGTTGTCATACTTAGCGACTTCCTGCTCCTAACCATTTTATGACATACAAGACGACGGAACCCGAGGCGTTAGCAGCAATTTGGGGTTTGTTGTCCTATATTTATCCTGATTTAATTCCTTTTGGAAGTTCGGTTTTTGTCCCGAATCTTTTTTGTTACTGCTCATAAAGTCTTTAAGAGTTCGATCCTCGGCCTTTTGAAGATTTAAGGATCAACGTATATAAGTTGTTTGATCTTCCCTATTGAATTTCTTGCCCTCATTCGTGATTACAATACCCTTAATCTGGAAACCGATAAATTTTGGGGTATTAAAGGAATCAATGTCTGTCGTTAGGTATCGATATTGAAAGTTGGTAATGTATTTAAATTTTACTCGCCGCACTTGTAATTTGATTCGCAGATCGTTTCACTGTATGCCATCATATCAGCTTTAACAGTTCTACTCACGTTTCAACGCTTGCCAATTTGCTGACTTATTTTGACAATTGCTAGGATGGACGACTTAGCAATCAGCATATTGATAGTGGGCTTCAACAAGCCTACACACGATGCAATCAAACGCCTGACTCATGACAAATTGTCCGACCAGATTGAGTGCGAAATGGCACCAAAAGACGCTTTAAAACTGAGTCAGTACTAAATCTCTCTCACCTCGAAAGAGGGTGAAAAATTAATAGTCACCTATTTTATTCAAGAATACTTTATCCCAGGTAATAATATGAATACATGGCCAGCACTTGTGCGCTCGAGCTCCCCGCGAACAAGTGCCCGTCGCACACATTATAATAATCGATGGCATCACTTACCAGCTTATGAATATTTTACATCCCTCATAAGACTCATATGTCCCCCTTCCGCCCCTTACCGGGTAATGTCCGCCCGTAAATTGTATTTTGCGAGTAATACGGCGTAACTAACACTCTTTTTGCGTGATGTTATCAAATTGCATTTAATGAAATTATACGCAATTATTAAGAAATACCTCATGGGTAACATTATCCTACCCTGGTATTCTATATTATGAAGGGATTTGGGAAACCACCGGTGCGAATGAAAGGATTCTGAGGGAAAATAATTAATTGCTTTGTATGATGGATTTAATGGCGCTCTGAAAGCGCATAGAATATTATGTTACATTGAATTATTAATATTGTAAACTTTATAATGGAATGTCATTGTGGTGATATTGCAAGAAATTAAACGCAGCCTGCAGGGCTGCGTTTAATTTCAGTAGATCTGTAATATATAATAAAATGTTTGTTAAAATGTGTCTTGGCGCACCCATATTTTAAGGGCCTACATACGCTTTAGTGCCGTAAAACGGTAACTTTCTAAAGCATACTCCTTAGTAACGGCTAGGTTATACAGTTTGAAAAAAAAAAATATTTATTATTGATTCATGAATATTTTGAACACACGGCTTTTTCGTGAAACTAATAGTTTTGCTTTAAAAAAATAATTAACAACACGATATTTTTTTGCAACTTTTGGAAACTCCTCCAAAACGACTTGGATGTTTAAAAATATTTTTACACAGAAAAATTTATTACATGGCATATATGTAAATAAAATAATATTTTGCAAACAAAACTGTTCAAAAGGAGGTTCAATATTGATATTTTGGCATCGAGCGGGCGCACGGCCAGTACTGCGTTAACATTGGGGCGTATATAGCGCCTTAAGAGAGGTTATTATAAAACAAAACTAAAAAAGTTCTTGCAACTGTTAATCTTTCTTAGTGGATTGATAAATAAAAACAATAGTCAACCAACAGACCTAAATATAAGAATCGTTATTGAGAAGTAAAAAAATATGAAAGACCAAAACTGACAGCAGATGAAAGAAGATCAAATGAAGATGATATTTACTCCAAAATACAGAGCAGAGGAATTTCTTTTAGTTACTATAAGTTGCTCGGGAGCAGTTTATAAATTTTACACGAGTTAATCGATTCGCTGCGAGTTATTACGGAATATTTGCCCACAGTGAACATAACAAAATATATTTGTAATATGTTATATCAAAGAGAGTGTATTTTTTATGTCAATAATATTATATTGGAGTTCAAATATAAGAGTAAATGTATGGGTAGTAAATGTAAGCGGGTAGATCAGATCTGCAGACGGATGAATTTAATTATTATGTTTTTCTAAATGTTATTAGATATGGTAAGTAGTTATAGTAAGCCTTTTGAGATGTTTATTTTACTCATGTAGGTATATTATTATCTGTTATAACCGTCTTTGAGGCCTGCTTCCTCGAAAACTACGCTACTAAATGATCGCAGTGACTAACTCCCGCTGGCACGTCATAAAATACATACCTAACTACCTTGTATGACTTGAACTGAAGATATTTCCCTTAGTAACGACTACTCAAAGATATCTATCGTCGGCTCTTGTAAAGCCGCGACCTTATCCTCACCTCGGAAACTCCAAGGTTGTCAAAGACTACTTCGAAAATAGTTTTACGAATAATCAAGATCTAAATATCAGATATTTTGAAGTAAATCCGGCTTGATTTGTCAATAGCGTTTGATTTTGTGAAAGTTTAACTATATTTCCGACGACAGACCCTTAATTAAATTGACCTTAGTCTTTATAGATTTAAGATTTATCACTAAATTCAATTCAATTTGTAGAGCCTTTTGAAAATAGGTTGAAATAATATATTGTTCTGTAAAGGACATCAAACCCAATCGGCATAGTTGCACGTTACCATTTTGACTGATAACCTTAATTCTGTTCTCATAAAGTGATCTTTGCCTTTAAATATCTCGGTAACAATGACACTTTAGGGTACCTACCGTGTCTGAGGATATTATATTTATATTCACTACACTGTCCCTGCTGGGCAAATTCCTTCCCCAAATCCTTCCTTGTTAATTCTTTTCCTGAGCCGTCTCGAACCAGCCCTTGCAGTGTAGGCGTCAAGCTTATCTCACCATCTCGTTTTGGTAATTTTTTACAACCTTTTATTTAGTTCAACTTGTCCCGGAGTCTGTGTTTAATCAATGCTTGCAAGTTTAATTTGATTCTCTATCGATGTAGGTACGATTGAGCAAAAATTTTGTTCACGCGTTTGTTTCTCGTGACAATGCAATGTTTAATATAAAAGCTTGTTGATTGTTTCAGTTTCTTCTACCAACATACGAGGCTCTAGTTAGACAAAATGTCATGCAATCAGTGATAACGATGGAAAAAATGCCAAAATGTAAGGGATTGATCAAGTGACATTTCGAGAGCGGTCTGCAGTCCTACACATTTTAAACTGTTTCCAATCGCTACTACGAAGCTTTCATTGATGAATGCCACTTGTATAGCGCCTTTTTGTTTGTTTGGGTTGAGTAATCATCCAATGACTTATCCCGCTCTAAGTGAAACGGGAGGGTATGTCAGACTTTGCTGAGTAAAACCCACCCATGTTCCTTCAGTTGCCTGTGCCAGGGCCGCGGTAGCTGTATTTGATCCGCGACCCAGACAGGCATCGGCCCTAGCGGACCCCGTCAGTGTTTACTGACATCTCTTTGATGCGCGCGTGGAACACTAGGCGCCGTCAACTCGGCCTGGTCGTTATCGGATGGCGACCCATTACTCGGCCTCCGCAAGCCCGTGCCTACGGTGGCCAGGAATCGGCTCCCGACTCCCAGGGCGTCTCCTGCTCCGGCTTGGGGCGTGAGGGCGACTCCGTTGCACTTCCCTCACGCGTTTCGCCTCCTCTTTTGCAAGCATTACCGCTTCGCAGAAGAAGGTGATAGCTTCCCATGTCCTCTCGCTCCATACCATGGCCTGAACCAGGGCCAGACGCGAGAGGTCACCACCGCTGATCACCTACATGAGGGCACGGTGGTACTCCGCCCAAGCGGGACAGACCTTCACCGTATGCTTCACCGTATCTTCTTGGCAATCCACACAGTGGTGTCACCCGAGCGATTCCACCCGCCATATCCTGAACAGGAACCTCCCGAAACAGCCGTGTCCAATGAGGACCTGCATCAGGCGGAAGGTGAGGACGCCGTGGCGTCTCTCAAGCTACTCCTCAAAGAAGGGGCGGGGAGGGGTCTTATCACCGCAATTATGGCATGCCCAGCACTGGGTTGTTATAGTCGCTCTCTCTATGTCACACTGAGATCCTGCTGGAGCTCTGTCCGCTGAGACTTGTATAGAGCCTATGGTACTGTCATTGTGAGCCGCAATTATGCAGAAAAATGGCGAAAGGATGACTATGCTAGCAACCATAGAGCAAAGTTCTAAACCCTTTATTTAAATCAACACAGTTTCAGGACACTAAACAGTTATCTTAGTTTTCAACTGCCATTACTACCACATGCTGTTTGAAAACTAGCTAAATATTCATTACATTGCCAACTCATACGGGTGAGTTATTCAATTCAACTCGGTTCTTTGTTAGTAATTGATGGTTTGTTTATGAACTACTACACATTGTATTTATAAATAGCCTTTGCTGTGGTTTCGTGGCATAGTGCATTTTCGGGAATAACACTATTAATTTTTGTGTCGACGGTTTCTTGTTCTTAATTCAATTTTTCTTCGACCCAGTACCCAGCCACGTCGATAGCCCTACCACTGGCCTCGCATGGTGCTGTTGTGTTTGCATAAGGACTCCACAGACGTTGCCCTACATCATGTCCTGACAGGAGGTAGGGCAACGTCTGTGGAGTTGTTCCGCAGTCAAATGTTAAAACAGTATTAGTATTCAGTGATGTTATAGAATCAGTTCCAGAGATTTCCTTTCACAAATATAAAGGTAAACAAACTAAATAATCTTCTTTATATTCCCTAGTTTAGTTTAGATAGGTTATAATATAAAATCTTACTATATATTATGATTTTATTATCCTACTAATATTATAAAGGCAAAAGTTTGTGAGAGTTTGTGTGTTTGTATGACTGTTACTCAATCACACCAAAACGACTGATCCCGGGAATATGTTCCCTCGGGATAATTTTCGACTTCCACGCGGTCGAAGCCGCTGGTAGAAGCTATATTGCAACATAATGTAATAACTCAGCCATATAAGTAAATCTTTCATAAGAGGTATTCTTGGATGTTTCGTTTAAAAAAAGTGGCAACAGGATGATAACCGGGGGTCAACAATAGTTTAAACATAATATGTGAAGTTTAATAACTCTTGAGATCGATTATGAATGATTTTAAGAGTAAGGGAAACGCTGGACCGCATTACTTCTGATATGGCGGCTATTAGAGAAGTACCTATAGAAGTACAGCTCGATCAAGATAACTGAGCACTCGAAATGTCAATGTCACTCTGACGTTAGACCCTCGCTATTGGCTCACGAGGCGAACGCGGGGCGCTGCGCGGATAGCGGTTGAGGGGTCGTTTGACATTTCTGGTTGGATTTCGGGTGCTCAATTAACTTGACCGAACTATAGAAGACAAGTTGCTCCAACTCCAAATAAATTAAGTTATGAGGAGGATAGTTAACAAAACATGAAAAGTAAATAACATAGATAGAATAAATAATAATAATAATAGAATTATCAAAGCTCGTTCCTTCTCTGTTTAAAAATAAACCAACCAGCATATAATTACAAAATCGTCTCTAATTACTCAAGACTAAAATAAGCCCACCATAATAAGGGTTACCAAAATAAAGTTATTCAATTTAATATTCTCTCCACCTCCATATACGCACGTAGACGAAACGAACTGTCAAAAATTCATGAGTAATTCAAAATAGACGAAGTTTGTTCCATTAAGGCGCAGATATACGACTGTAACTGATATTAAAATGAACATCACATCAAACGGCTTATCGCAATTTTTGTTTTTTAGTGTTATACTAGACGATTTTCTAACATACTTGAATAAATTTGTAAAGCTATGTTTAATGCCGCCTCCACACGCTCGCTGTTTGCCACAAACAGGGCGAACACTGACCACAAACACCCAACACAAACACGTCATCCACACGCTTGGCGAACATGCTAGTCTATTCCGGATTGGCAAACATTGGAGACGACGAGCTTGTTGTGGCAGCGATTATTTTCGGGTTAAACTGCTCATTTTTCTTTACACTTTAGCTTGACACACAAAATGTCACGATTAGTAAATTTGACCACCACTTTTAACTCCGTCTGGCGCCCGCAAGTTCGCGCGTACTGCTGAACTGAACAAGCGTGTGGATACATCACAAACCCATTCGTCGATCACCCTTTGATTTCTGCACAAAAACCGATACCAATGTTCGGCATCGGTATCGGTATTATATCACGGGCGAACACAAACAAAAACAGCCAAACACAATCAAACACACATCCACACGTTTGTGTTCGTTGTTTGTTGTTTGCTGTTCGCCATTGTTCGGCAAGCGTGTGGAGGCGGCATTACAAGGACTAAAAAATTAAAACCGCACCAACAACCGGGCGTATTTTATAAGATTTTCAAAATCTCAAAGTTTATTTAATTATCCACATTTTGATTTATGGCTTTTTTAAGTCAAAGAATAATATGGAAAATATCAAAAAAAAAATGGGTCGCGCGGGCTCATTCACACCCGTGTGAGTTTTGTGCTGTCAAGGTTGTTGGCGTCTTATCTATCGTCGTCTTAACTAAAGTACAAAAGTATAACGTTTTAAACAAATACATGTACTTGGAAATACTTCAAGTGTAACGTGGAAATTTCCAGAGTCTTAATTTATGTAATTAATGATTTTACAGCAGTTATTATGGTTCCGCACGAGTAGAGTAGGTTAGAATCTCGTGTGGGGAATGTTTTGATAAGTTTTGTTTGTGGTAGGTACTTTGATTAATTAGGTATCATTTTGTAATTATAACCTACTATGTAAAAAAAATATTGAAATGGTTTTGATTACGATCTATGTTCCCAGTTTAATACTGAAATGGTTTTGATTGACATTTTCAATAAGGAATGTTTAATAGTGGCTTCGATTCTTATGGCCAGAGATTATTTTTTCGAACCGAATCTTAACTTTTTACAAAGTTAGAACCCAGTAGAAATATTTATTACAATTGTAGCATCTGTGGCTTACATTGGTCCGCAGCAGGACTGTTTTATTAGGGCAGTTGAGTTTGGTGTTGCCGCAGCTCTGGAGAGGGATACCGCACTCACATTGGATATCAGACGTTGTCTGTAAGATTAAACTTATAATAGTTAAACCATCTCTTAATAACAGGTGAAGACTGAAAGAAGTGGAAAAGATCCACCAAGTTAGTTTAAATTCTATAATAATTAAGTGACATTATATTCTTTATACTGTAAATTAAATTAAAAAACTCCAACAATTATCTGCACATTGTACATGCGAAACCCTCAGAACAGGAACCCTGTTTAGGCACTGCAAATAACATTGGTTTACTGGATGGTAAGCTCCTAAGATTGCTGAGCAACCAGTTTTAAGGACACACTAATTTCCTCTCTAAATCAATAGATATATTAATACACTTATTTCCTTACCATACACAAACTACATTCAACAGGAGTGACAAACATTTCCCCCACTTTCATAACTCAGCACAACGTAAACAAGTTTTCCTCCTACCTACATACCTACCTACAGTACGAGCAGACAAAGCACTTCCTTTGTTTTTGTTTATCTAACGTCTATCATAATGCGCCGCCGATAGGGCTCGTCTCGGCAGCTATCGGCGGGGTCGTAAACTGTTGGTGCGTTACAGTAAAAACGTCCGTAATGTGCTAGGTTACTGCGGGAATATGGACATCTGACTGTTGTCTTTGAATAATTTGGTTTTATTTGATTTTGTGAAGAATTATTTGCTCTTTGGAAAACGTATTTCATTATTAGGATTATTTTGACAAAGACCTTAGCATATTTCCTTGTCTGACAACCGCGAATTGGAAAATTTAAGGTAGGACGCCCTCAGGCTAGGTAGAGCGATGATCTTCGCAAGATGGCTGGTAGCAGCTAAGTACCAGCTACGAGCAGATAAAGCTCTTTTTTTTTTGTTTGTCTAACTTATATTATAATGCGGCGCGGATAGACCTCATCTCGTCAGCTACCAGCAGGGGTCGTAACTCATGGTGCTTTAGAGTAAAGACGTCTGAAATGTGCGTGGTTACTTCGGGAATCATTACTATTACTGTACTGTAATACTGTCACATAACTGACTGTTGTGTATGAAGGGTTGATTTTATTATTAGATACCAGTAGCTTCTGCCAGTGTCTTCACCAACGTGCAAATCAGAAATTATTCCAAGAGAACATACTCCTTGGATAAAAGTAAGTATTATATTTCCTAAACCAGGACATATTGTATCCATGTGCCAAGTTTCATCCAAAACCATTCAGCTGTTAAGAAAATTAAATCTGTCACAGATTTAATTTTGCATTTATAATATAAGTATAATCTTATCTTAGCTCTATTTTGGAAAATGTACTTCATTATTGGATCTTTAGATTAGTCTATTTATATTGATCGAAGAAAAATTTACAACAGGTCTTTGAAAACAGGTTGTTGAGCCAGGTAAACAATGGGGTACTTGACTGAAAATTAGTTTTTGTCCGTCAAGTAGATTAGTAAAAACTAATGGACAAGTATTTTTTATTTTGACACGTAAACATAACGTACGACGATACAGTGCGGTGAAATTACGTGTGACGTCACGGTTTGCTATACTTTATACTGGCAAAATGACGTCACAAGCCCCGACTCCTGAACTTGTATGCGTTTTATCTTTGTCAATTTGTATTTATTTGATAAAGCAAAAAATACCGTTTATATATTATTTGATAATCTCACTGACGGATTAAATAGAAATATCATTTTTCTACAAAGGAAACGTCCCCATTAATAGGCACTTTTGAATTGTCAGAGCGGGTCAAAATTCAAAAAGAAGAAGCGAGTTGCATGTCCCAAGGCTTAGATCTCTATATAGAAAAACCTAAACATGGGCGCTAATTCGTAATCTAAGCTTGAAATACTATTTCTGCCATTCAACCAGACCAGCTATCACAATTGCAAGCACTTACCAAACCGTACCTTTTGGATTATAAAACAAACATTGTATAAATCTACCAATATGTATTTTACAGTCCAATAAAATCGTTCTAACCCCTCCTCCATTATTCATCCATTTTTGTATATGTTTGAGCACGTATTTACGAGCCTAATACACGTCAGTTGCACGTGGAGAACGTTTTTCACGAGTTCTATTTATTAATATGACAACATAAAGAATAATATTGACTATCTACCATCAAATATTTCGCCAGGCTTTTTGATTTTACTTCTTCGTCTTTAGTAGGTTAGAGTAGGTTTTATGTCAATCAATATATCTTATTCTATTTCTAGACATAGGCTTCTCTATTCAGTTCCTTGTGAAAAATATAATTTATTTGAGAACTAGATTCTGCCCTTCGTCGGCAATTATCGCAAAGAAACGTAATGCCAAGATAAGAAGTTACATATGACCTAATCAACGACACGGCCTACCCGTACGCCAAGGTAAAGCATTAAATAAATAAAAGATTATAAATAGACAAATAGAAAAGACTTAAATTCGTATTTAGAATAATAATTCAAAATATTAAAAAAACCCGACTGCTTAAAAGTGATCTAAAAAGACGTTAACAAGAAAAAAAATATGCTGTGCATTCGCGAGCTGGCTGACCAAAATCAGATGTAATCTCCGACTGCACAGATGATTTTTTTCTTGTTTACGTCAGTGACACGAATCATCAAAATCGGCCTACGCGTTTGGTCTCTGGAATGCCACATAGGAACAAACATACATATATACTTACATACATACATAGACTGATAAACACATTACCCTCCTTCGGCAGTCGGGTATTTAGTATGGATACGCTAGTAGGTACCTATTATATTATCTGTGGGTTGGACATTTAAGGCATTTCTGCCGCCAATCATTTAATCTTAAAAAATCTTATCTTCAAGTAGGCTGTTTCATCAAGGAGAGCATTGAACATTAGTTTGTTTTAAAACCAGAGAAACTGAATTATCTTAATCTATTGAATCAATCTGTTTTCACATAAAATAAGTCTAAGTAACCTAATTTTATTTTCAAATAACTCGCCTGCAACAACTCACAATAATTTCCATATCTTTGTCTCTTTGCAAAGCACCTACGTTTCTTTGACAAATTATGAGATACATATTTACAATTGGATTGCCAAAGTTGTAAGGGATGTAAACACATGGGTACAAACGTATTTCTGTCACGTAATCGTTCTCCTCTAATAAACTGATAAACGCTGCTGAGATTGCGAAATTTTTATCGGAAATACGATTTTAAATTAATATTGTTTTATCTAATATTAGCATCAATGAAACGCCGTGCGAAATAAAAGCCCTTTGATTTGTGAAAGATGTTTATTTTTGTAATTTTAATATTAAACGGTCGTGGTCTCCAATAGATTTAACGGATCTGGAACGAATTTAAATTGTTATAGCAAGAAAGTTGAGTCCTGTTTTTCAGATTCAAGAATTCTTCACTGTTTTTCGGTAAAAATTGGTATAGATTTTTTTGTCAAATTAGGGCCCGGTTTCTGAATTGTGTATTTGATACTAAGAGCGGTTCAAAACCTATCTTAACGACAAAGTTTGATATGTTTTCGGGCTAAATTAGTTAGAGTTTGACAAATACTAAACTTCAAATTATAAATTCAGAAATCGGGACCTAATACTGTAAGTTATGGTATGGGTTCATTTTTCAGCTCTTTATTTATTTATATTTTAATAACTCTTTGCCCTGTAGTAGACAAAAAACAATGGGCTAAATTTGAACAAACAAAATTATCATTTTACTACCATTCAACGCAAACCAAAGCTTTATGTATTTCCTCTTTTCTATAGAAACTACCAAACAAACAAACAAATGAACACACGTACATTCAAGATCATCAGAGAGATCACTAGTCTGTTTATTAATCTAAGCATAAGCCGAAACACAATCACAATCCGGAATAGTGCAAACCAACAATCGCAAGATGCGCCGTCAAGCCCGTCAAACTAAGTTCGAAGCGAACCGAGTAGCCCAAGTTGTGTGACGAACGTGAGAATGGTACACAAATGGTACACTCTGGTACACAATCGGGAACAAGTTATGACACCCGTAAGTGATCCCAATTAAGTTGAACTGTGTGCACAAGTGTGATGGTTTTAAGTGGCGACGTGAGGTGGATATGCACTGGAGCGGTGTAGACGCGCGATTGAGCGGTTATGTTAGGAAGTTTGTTGAGTATTGTAAGTGATATTGATAAACATATTACATTATTTTTAAATAAACGAATCGTAAAAGAGAGATCTTTGCGTTAAATTTAAACAAGCTTGATTAGAAACTGCAATGAACTTGGCCTTTTCTTTCTAAAGTCTAAACAGTCAGTAGTCAGTTTTAATTATATCGCGTTATACAACATTTACGACCTCCTAATAATATTTCTTATAATCAAAACTTATTCATTAAAGTAAGTAAGTATTTTCGAATAAACAAGTCCAGCTCACTAAAACATAATCTCATTGCATATGTGTAAAATAATACCACAATTAATATAATAAAAAACCATATCAGCTCAGACTTAACATACCACCATAAAACTCTTTCAAGCCTCCAATTAAGGTATGAGTACACTGAGTCGATGCACGCACGCGCGATTAAGCGATAACCGTAACAATTTCATGTGTATAGGCTTGTTGGAGCGGCGGCTTTGTAGTTTTCTTCAATAAACAAATAAAGCTCAAAGTCGAACTTCAGTAAAGCTATTTGAAAATCGTATAGAATAATGTATAAGCTTTAAGGTTCTGCCGTACGGATACAATTTGCATAAACATAGTGAAAGCCCGTCGAATGCGCGACCATTTCGCATAGCCATCAAATTGTTGGATGTTTGAAAAAAGTCGTGCAAAGCTAATTATGATTTAAGTGTTTTGCAGCTAACTTAAACTGAATTTTATTTAAATAAATCAAAATTTACTCGTAATGTGTTACAATAATTGTACTCGTAAATGTGCTTCGTTATAAGATAACCGAGCATTTCTAAAAGCTTGTGTAAAAGTTGTATTACATTTTTGTGTGTAGGTACAAGATACAATAAAAGTATATATTCTGTCTATTGGTACCCTATAAACAAAATAAATATACAATGTAAATAGCTGCCTACATTACTAAATCCAAATGTCACATAAACCATAGCTCATTCAAAACGACAAACTATTGATTTCGCGTAAACGTCACATTTATAACCTTCGGAATCGGCTTGTATAATATTGTGGACTACTAAAGTTATTGTTGTATATGTTTGACTTTTCCTCGCGATCGCTCCAGCAGAATTGTGTGCTGTTTTCTATAATGATTCTTTACGAATGATAACGGGATGAACTACAAGCGGTCAATGTGTCATATCGCGTGGTCGCGTGACGCATTACACCGCAGTGATTGCATGGCTTTATCTTCGAGAATTTTATGTAAGCTAAGTTAATTCCCTTAAAGGTTTTTGAGGCATTTCCAATCGGATATTGGAATGAAAGGGACTGGTTGGGTTGAAAGAAGAATTAAAGTATTTGGCCTTGAACATGGAGTGGTGATTCCTATTCGTGGCAGATAATTAAATATTTTTGAATGCCGTTTGCTTTGGGTTAGTTAGATTAATAATGGCGCGTCATACTTATTTGTTAAACTAGCTAGTAGTTGTGCCCGCGGCTTCGCTGCCGTTAACTGACTGCCTACCGCCATTCAGAAAATTACTTCAAATGCACAATGCTATCTATCGAATATCGAGTTCAATTGTCCTAGTATCTGAATTGCGTGTGTTGTGATAAATTTACTTCCTGAACACTTTAAATTATTTTATTCTTTTTATTTTTTAATTTGGTAGGGTGTACCGATTGCAATGAAACAAAGATTAATTAACACTTCAAGTTGCGCACAGCTTTTATGTATAAAAGTTATCTACATTAGTTTCGTATGTTTTACGTGATGCGTGCACGAAAGAGCAAACAGACAAAAATTCCAAAAATACTGGGCATTGGTTCTGTTGATTACCCTTAACCCTGTTTATTTTTTTTGGAAATATTTTCGATGAACAAAAACGACTTTTACACAGATTTATTATATGTATTGATGATTGGTGGTGATATTCTAGTTTTTTATGATAAGTGAAAATCGTAATACTCAGAAAACGTGTTACTAAAGCTCTAGACGAAGAAGCATTCTATCAGCGAAGGCGATGGTTGAAATGCCAAAATGATAGGTATTGGTCTCGTGACATTGCGATAGCACTTGACATTCTTATACATTTTTGTCATTTTTCCAATCACTTTCGCATTGATACTTATCTATAGCCTCTAGTTTACTAATTAGGTAGGAATAGTATTGACTAATCTTAGACTGTTCACTAGCTTATCAGGTGTATTGAAGCGTGGAAAAAGTTACAGTAAATCCTGACGTTATTTACTATAAGAGTATAAGATTTTTTTTAAACATTTTTTTCTAATTTGTTTCTCACAGTTCGGTCAAAGTGACCGTCTTCTGCTTAACCGGGCTGGGTATGTGTGAAAGCTTACCCTCCCAATCCACCACTAGACTGCGAGATATGTACCTACCTGGGTGAGCCCTAAGCTTGATATCCTGTCACCAATCTTATTAGGGTGACAGGGGTCCTAAGGTACCAGTGAACCCACAGACATACACCCACTCGGGGTAGATACACCCGACCGTGCCAGGTGAATGCTGTGGGACAGAGACAGGCGTTGACTAGGCTATTTGCCAAGGCCAACTACCCTGCTCCCGACTCCTAATGGCTGCCGTGCCCTGAAGAGGCTTGGCAAGTGCGCGGGTCAACAGTCCACTTGGCTTCGTTAACACCGTTAGGTTTCCGCCAAGGACCACTAAGTCGTGGATTTAACCCGGAATGGGTCAATAAGATATCCCTAATAGCAACCTAAGTTACTAGTAGCGACACCTGTAGGCGGCGTGCGAAGAAGCGATGGCCGCAGTGACGTCACGCAGAGGCGCGACGAGGTTGGAGAGTGGGGCGCGATGGGGCGCGCGGTGGAGGCAGTGAGTGCAGCGAGCGACAGCGAGACGTCCGTGCAGGAGATCTGACTGATCCAAAAAATAATAGAATTTTACAACAAATACATTTACAATATATACAGCGATAAATCCTTTACATAAATCAAAAATCACAAAATAAAGCGGAAACAAAAAAATCTCCACTTAAACATTCTATACACAAAACTTGAATTCGCGCAAAGTGTTGGTCCACTTAACAGCGCAAACACTATACAGCGTAGCCGATAGACTGCTGTGCTAAACACTACACAAACATTTGCCGAGCACACCTCACGTTCTTAGCTATTGTTCTAATAGTTAGGATGCAAAGGCGAAAAACCTTCGTTTTTTGAAGAATTATTTTTAGTATAGATTTCTTTGAACCGTCGGTTTTTGAACATGAAAAAGCGCTTTTTGTGGTAAAGTTGTGGTTGGATATAACGGGCAGGTATATCCAGCATATACCGGGACCCGAAGTACTCTGTCCCTCGGAAAGCACGTTAAGCTGTTAGTTTCGGTTGTCATATTATTTACTTTAAAACTTGTCCCAGTGTATTGTAGTGACGACTGAGTCGATCTGATTTGAAAAATGGGCCATACTTTATATTTTTCGTGTAGTAAAAACCAGCAATAATCTTCCAAAACCTAATATTACTTCAAGCCCACCGTAATTCAATCAACCACAAGCCACAAAACAAAAAATCAACTCTTCACATGAAAAATTCATAAGCATTCAGCTCCATTTATCCGAATATAACTAAATATGATCAAAAAAGCGTGGAGAGCAGACACGAGAACAAATTAGGGTTCACTCCATCACCCGTTTTGTAACGTTGTTAGTAACAACACATATATCGTGCATGCAGGTCCTTGAGGCTCTTCGGGGACGCATTGTGGGTAGGGTACGGGAAACAAGGCTTTAATAAGGATGTGTTCCTGTTCAATGTCATTGAAAAGGAGATATCGTATTTTTCTGTGGAGGTACTTATAAACACCCACATATTTAAAAACACTTTTTCACAAAACATAAACTGACTTCTAAGAAAAAGCACTAAATAGTCCAAAAATAACTTTCGTTTCGGAAGTCGGTGTCTTTGGTAGCTTCTGTTTTTATAGATTTTGCACACAGAATATTAAAAAAAAAAATACCTCAGATATTTGACCTGGTAACCGACTTAGACTGGAAGCCAAGCACAACATAGCTAGGAGAAATCTTGGCAGATGTGTGTTTAGTTTTTTATTTTATTTGTAGGCTCGCCTGTGACCACTAAGTATCTCACCTGATGGTAAGTGATGATGTGGTCAACGATAAAGTACGCTTGTCTAGAACCTTCCCATTCTTGTTTTAAAGGCCCCAAGGTTGTAGCTATCAGGAAACACAGACGCAAGGAACTCCATTCCACTCCTTAGTTGAACGCACTATGAAAGTATTCCCAAAATGTTTATTGTGATGATTATAAATGTTACAAAATGCTTCATAAATATCGTTGAAATAAGTAGGAATTAAAGCTTTTAAAAACACTCATAACCTTATTAACGCAGCATAATATCCCGAGGTGTTGTCTTAATTGGTTTGGAAGTTCTTAACTTAATTTTCGGTTCTAATTTACGTTAATCGCTTCCTTGTTTAGTTTATTTTGTGTCCAACAAGATAGAGACCAATTGATGATTAAATAAACAGCTGGCGAGATGTTTCATGATACCGGTTGACGTCATCATGTCAACGCCAGCAGTCGTTGTGGCTGTTTCAATCTGTCTGGCAGGCTTAAAGCATTTTGCTGAGCGGCGGTCGTTTTCACGAATATGATGCATATTTTCCCCATCTGTATTATTTTTGTATCTATGTATTTTATTTTTTACTTTGTAAAGCGTCTTGGAGGAAATACTTTTATTTTTCCTCTTATATTTTTTTCTAGAGAAACTGACACTTCTCTACTCACAATTGCATCAAATACGCTATAATTAACATTACAATTAAAAGCATAGATCTCTTAAAAACCTAAATTAATCGTATTTTGGGAATATGGGTATGGGTACATTCGTAAATAAAAGTGCTGGGTTAAAAAATAAAAGATCATCGGTAGCCGATCATCGGTACGACCTTTGGGCAATTTTCTAACCCATTAAATAGATCTGAGAGGGGTCAGGGCTATCGCACAAATTGCTCAATAAGATTCTATATTTCTTTTTGTATTAAATGTCTCTTTATTTGGAAATTCAAAGCTGGTTTCGACCGATTGACAACAAAATTAGATTATTTTCCACAAGCCTACGATCTTTTGATAAATAACTGTCCATCCCTTTTCTCTGGCAGGCTCATTATTTTTCTAGCACATTTATTGGGAAAATTATTTCGGCTGATTATATTCAGAAATAAATGAGTCTTTCACAATAACCGGGTGACTAGTTTGATTGACTCCACACTCAAGTCGCCCTTAGCAAAGACAATCATCACAGCTGGAGGAGTTTCTCTCGGATGGTTCCAATCTCCAGTGTTTATGCGGTGTCACACCGCACATCAAGAATCACCTCTCTTTTGTGCTTCAAGCCATGTCACCTGTACATGTGATGACTTAATGACATCGACCGCAAATGGTGTTACCGCAACTAAATGCTGGACAGGACCAGGACTAGGACCAGGTCTTATAGGCAGTCACCCCATGATTGGTACTCAGCTGAATCCGGTTGGATTGGAAGAAAGGCTAGGCAGATGAATATTTAGAAATCAATGAGTTGCTTATCATAAGTTCGTATTATGTTCAGATAAGTAATATTAAAAAGCAAGTGCAGCATTTCTTTGTTATAATCGACAAACGAGTAGTGGAAACTAGCGAGTATCCAGCTATGGAATAGAGATCATTGCTCACAGCTAGAAAAGATCATGAAAATGCAATTTACTTGAATCGTTGATACGAACTGAGTCTTCTTTTAATTTCTTAGGAAATAATGATGTTTTCTGGGTAGAAAAATGATAATTCTATTATGTTCGCACGTGAGATTATCAAATAATATTGGACCCGTATTATTTGCATTATAAAATAAATAAAAATAGACAAAGATATAGCGCATCAAAGTTCAGGAGTGGCGGCTTGTCGGCACAAATATGTGGATGTCTCTAAATATTCTCAATCTCATTTTTTCTTTCCTTCTTTTAATTAGACTTTTTACAATGGTTTTCAATTATCTTTATAGCCCTTTGCTAAGAATAGTTACAGCACTGATATCAACATTTGTGCCACATGTTAAATTTAGTCTTGTTATACTTTTTTTTTTTTACCTTTGTATAGATTCTTTTACCGATTATTTTGTGAATGTGTGAACATTGTAGGCCTTCTAGATGCTATACTTGGAATTTTAATTCGATTCCAGATTTGACAATTTCAGTGTTGCAACGTTATGACAAGTACTAAATAGTGACGTTGCAAAATTATTCGATATGGAAATGGAATATTTCCGGATCGATTCTTCTCGTTTATAATTTTACTCTCAATTATGTGTGAAATAAATAAAAAAATGTGATCATGAAGGAACATGACAAATAAAACAGATAGATGTATTATGGAAATAATTTATTTTATATATTGTCGCCGTCATCGCTATCGCTATCGCTGTCACTTTCTGTAACATTTATTATAAATGTGTCTGTGATATTGTCAATTAACATATCTAGCCTACTCATGTTTTCCTCTTCTTTGACATGGGATACGCATTTAGACCATTCGGTAGCCGTAATTTTTTCACACACTGATTGTTTATCGATTTTTGTGTTCATCACTACACTATTATATGTGGTATCATTGTTTCACAAAATGACAGTAGCTAATGTCAAATCTGGAATCGAATTAAAATGCCGAGTATAGTTAACATTCGTTAACTTTTTTATATAATATACAACCTTTTTTTTTAGTTTCTTCTGTTTCTTATGTTGGGCCTACGTTGTCCCCCCATTTCTAAGTACTAATACTAGTACTAGTAATGCTGTAACATGGAAATATTGTAAAACCAAACCATTTTTAAAAGAGTAACCATGGAGTTTCTTGCCGGTTCTTCTCCATAGGAAACGACCAACCCGAACCTTGCACCTTTTGTCAACGTTTTATAAGTGCCCATGTAGGCCTATGTCAAATAAAAAAAAGTTTTTTTTTTTTTGACGGCCCATGTCTTTCAGTATAAACTGTAGCACATCGTGACGTCACACGATATTTCAACGCGCAGACGAAAAAATACGTGTCCAATATTTTAGGTTATTTAACTGACGGAATAAATAGTTTTTGTTTGTTCACTACCCTATTGTGCACATTAATATTTTATTGGTAATTCGGCTTCTTTTCTCCTTTTAGGTTTAAAACACCACAGACATAACGGGTTTGTTAACATTTCGGTAACCAATGACTAGACATGATACGAATAAATGTACATCTGTAATAAATGTACAGTGAAAATTATTTGCCTATCTAATATTTTTTAACAATTTGAGATCTTTAAAACTTGTCTCCGACGCAAATATAATTCAAACGACATTTCTGTTGCCTCAGACACACATCAAAACGGAGACTCTTTGTCATGATGTCTTTGCTAATTAAGAGTAGTCTTTTAAAAAAATGAAAAACTTTTATAATGAAACAAGTAAGCTGTCTATTACTACCATTGTTAAGCAATGTTAACAAAACAAACTACTGCTTGTTAATTCAAGCTTCAATCATTCATTGTTAACTAAAAACTATTGAAAGCTAGTTCGACAAGCAAAGCATCAAGTAACGGCATTAAATATTTACTAAGATCCAATTTTAACTGACTATGGAATTAATACGGGAAGGTCGTTTTGATTACCCGGCCATTAAATAATAGAAGAAGTAAATCAAACTTTAATTTCCAAACTCAAATTAAGTCTACTTTCACGGTTACGTCCCCTTACAGACGACAAGTAACGATAATTGTGAGTCATTAAGTTGTTATTTCAAGGGTGGATATAATAGCAAATCGATTGAATACGTAAACTAAGGTATCTGGTTATACGGAACTCAAAAAAAAAACCGTTATGATTGCCCATAGTTTACTTGACCGAAGCATGTTCGCACGAATGTTCGTTTGCTCTAAGAACTGATGGACGAACGAACGATTGCTTGAAGATCGGCCGCGTGATCGATTCGCCAAAGAATGATTGAATTAAGAACGTTTGCCCGAACGATTATTTAGCTCAAGGAACGAATAAACGATTGACTGAAGAACAATTTGCCAGAAAGATCATGCGACGGAAAGGGCAAGTCCCTTTGTGGCTGTGGAGTGATGTAATATCACTTTGTCTAGAACCAAACATCGTCGACGTCTATAAGTGCGATGTTAAAAGTGTACACTTTGCAACAAAAAAATCTCGTTTATACAGTTTTCTTAAGCAGAAATAGCTACTTTGTAAAAGTATCAAAAGCTTATTAGGACAGTTAGTTCTATGAATGCATAAATTTCCGGAAACGCGGAAACTGCAAGACATTCCGATTGAGCAACAGAAAGCCGTATTTATTGCAGCTTTTATACATATTTATGAATATGCTCGTAATTTACCCAATTAATTCTCTCTAACATAACAAGGGCACCAAAGTATTCTACAAATATCAAAGAATGTTTGTATGTTTGTTAATCAATTACGCTTCAACGACTGTATGGATTTGGAATTTTCGTTATTTTATTGATTGTTGCCTAGGTTAAAAATATAGGATACATTTGTTTAAGACCCATGTAATAGAAACCGGGCCTACTGCCATCAATAGTCCACAAATCCAAGGGTATTCCTTGAAGCGCACCTGATTAAGTTCACCTAAAGTATTCCTCGAAGCGCACCCACGATGAAACATAGAAAAGAGCATAAAGGATTCGTAATTTATGACATCGATGGATGTTGTTTTAATGTATCTAACGTTCAAAAGCGCCGCTTGGTGGCCTAGTTGAAATAAAATATCTTTGTCTTTGTTGTAAAATTGACCATGAAAACTGTCCGTGTTATGCACCAACGATTAAATACAAAGAGGAATATAAATTATTCGTTATTATTTACTGAGCTATGTAGTTATTTGCTTAAGCACCTAGTTCCAGTTAATTTCTGCTTTCCTGGTAGTTTAAATAAATATATGATTAGGACAGTTTTATTTTAAAAGTCTATCGATATCATTTATTACGACTCCTTCATGCTCCTTCATCTCTATGTTTCATCGTGGGTGCGCTTCGAGGAATACTTTAGGTGCGCTTCAAATTTGGTGCGATTCGAGAAATACCCCTGGATTTTTAGGAGTTAATGCCAATAGGTTGGTTTGCGCTTCGAGAAATACCCCCAAATCTAGACACCGGGCTGCTACGGAAAAATCCCAGTTGAAAAACCCGATTACACTAAGCCCGATCTGCGAATCGAACCCAGGACCTTTTGCTCAGCTGTAATGCTCGCGAACACTAAACCAACAAGGCAGTTATATTTATCCCTGTGGGATAATTTCCACAATCACGCGAGCGGTGCCGTTGGGATGAGCCAGTGTTAAACGAACTTATACTTAGGTCCAGTTTTTTGAGTCGAAGTTAACTCAACCATTGGTTAAATATACTAGCCAACGGTGTCAAATTTATATTATTTATTTGACCATTTGTTAGACAAAAAATTTAATAGACGCGTTTTACCAAAATTTTAAACCATAGGTTGAGTTAACTACGAATCAAAAAACTGGATCTTAGTCGTCATAATTTGACACTTCGTCCGAACCGACCCTAAGTCACATATATGAGACAAAATTATTGGACTGTAATAAGAGAATTGCTTGTGGCTATATTTTTGCGACGTGAGAGGTCAGCACTAAAATGAATCAATAAAGTACCGCGGACAGACTCGGATGCTGTTACGAAGAATATGGATTCAATTTGGAAAAGGTTTGAGTAATTTTTCGGCATGCTATATTGTTATTAGGTGATTTGTTTAAGTGGTACGATTTAGATCCAAATATGAGGCAATATTTTATTCTGAAGAATCAATATATTGTAAGCGGTTTTAATTACTTGTTGTTCGTGTCTTTGGTTGAGATTGACAGTTTGAGTTCGATTCGCAAAATCGCGAACTATGCACGTAAGTCTGCATAGTTCAGGCTTCTTTATAACTGAAAATAGATGCGTATAACCACACAAGGTAACTTTTGTAATATTATATTTAATCATACGAATGAATGTGTTTTTAAAAGATCCCTGCTCTCAAATTGTTTTAATTCATAAAAGTATTCAAGCTAATACAATCTTCCTGGTAGTAAAAATTGTTTATTGCATTATTGGTCGACTTTTATAGTATGCAAGAGATTGCCACCTAAAACATGAAACAGTTTCCATTTCGTCTGCATAAATGAACAGAAATAATTATTTTACATGGAAAACTTTGTACACAAAAATGGCTTGAAAACTTTCGACGGGAGAGCCGTTCAATTTGTTGACGTTAGTGGCAGTATTTTGCCACATTTTGCATGAGCCGCAGGTGTCCGTGGATGGCGCAAATTCGACGCCATATTCAGTCTATCGGAGTATCGAGTGAATATCGGCTAACAACATTATTGGGTATATTATAGCAGTAAAAGTAAAATGACGGATAGATTTTTATGAAGAGTAAATTTTTATTGATACCTGCCATGTGCAAAGCCCTTCTACGTTCACAAATAACTGCTATTTGTATTGTTTTAAAAATCACCCTTCTACTTCCTAACCGGTCTCTCACTGATAATAATCAAGCTTGTTAACTGATTTTCTCCATCTGTTACGATCAGCAGTCTGGTGAAATGCGGCGCTGATATGTATCTCCAGATACTCCGATACTTGGTCAGACCCTCTGTCTCCGTAAGTTCTATCAATCACCATGAGACGTCAATGTGACCGAAGTAGCTCACGACATATTGCAACCAAGTTGAGGTGAGTTGTTCAGGTGAGTTGAAAAATCATCCAAGCACGCAGTTTTAAAATAAATGCTTTTAAAGATATTCATGGTAATGCCTGAAAATACTGCCACTACAGCTGTATCATCCTATAAATTGATTTACTATCCATACTCCACGCTTAGGACAATCCCACCGCACTATTCCCAAACCACTGCAACTCCTGAAAGCCAGAATCAACAGTGGCGACCACCAGAAAAGTGCCGAGGCAATGAAGCTCGACGAAGTCCCGGAGAATGAATTTAACTGTCTTGGATCCCGCAACGAAATTAATCAGAAAAGAAAATGGAGGAGTAAGAAAAACACAAATTTCCACTTCCCTCCATATCAAGCAGGAGATAGAACAAACCAGACCAATAGGCACAAAGGGTCGTTTACAACTGGGATAAGCCCAGTTGCCAAGCACCACGGATAAAAATTTGCATTAATATTAATGGGTCCTAACATTGTGAGCTGTTATATTTGATTCCAATAATAGGTATGGCAAAAGCGCTTGAACGCACGGAAATTTGTTCTAGTTTCCACAAGGTCCGTATAGTAAACGGCTCCTGATACAGCCTGTACATTATTCAACATAGTATTGCGTTCATTCTGCCAAAGAATACACTCCCATAAGATATGATGTGCAGATTGTATATATTCACAGTCAGATGTAGAACACTGACATAATGGCGAGGCAACAAGCTTGAAGGAAAATAATTTACTTTTAAAGTTACCATGCCCTGTGAGAAATTGGGCAACACAGTGATCCACCTCCAGCCACGTCCTGGCCAGCCGCACGCGAACGGATGGAAAGAATTGGTGGAGGTGTCGGCCCTTGATGGAATTATCCCACCTACATTGCCATTCGGATAAAAGTTCCTCCCAGACGTCAATATGTGGTTTAAATAATCTAGAGATTTTGGCACGGTCACTCCGCGTTAAAAAGTCCGCGTCCATGGTCTCTTTTGCGGAATAGTACATTGCAGCACGTCGCTGCACTTCAAGGTCGACCGGAAGTACGCCAGCAAGTACCGGTAAGGCCTCAGTACTAACCGTCCTGTATGCTTTGCATAAGAATATCAAAGCCAAACGCTGACTCTGAAGTAACTTACGTCGTACCGCCCCTATTGTGGCCCTATCAGCCCAAACAGGCGCCCCATAGCAGATACAACCCAAGTAAGTAGCCCCATAAATAGTCTTTAAAGTCAAAAAAGACAGACCCCACGTAGATTTAGATATTCTCGTTAAGGCATAGAAGTTCTTTTTTGCTTTTTCACCGACGATTTTAATATGATCTATAAATGCAAAATTCCTTTCTAACACAAGACCAAGATAGCACACGGACTGCTTCCTTTTTACCGGAACGTAATTAAATTTAATAGTAGGACACGATTTAAGATTACCTTTCAAAATGAGCTTATAAGTTTTATGCGGAGCAAAGGTCAGGCGGTTACGATCGCCCCACTGAGATATTAATCGTAGGCAAGTGTCAGCCAAGTTCTCAAGTCCAGCTCGAGTACTTGATTGAATGAGCAGAAGACCGTCGTCCGCGTAACCGGTTAATGAGCAGCCGCTTGGAAGCGGAATCGCGAGGAAATCATCAAAGCCTAAATTCCATAAAGGTGGACCAATAACCGAACCCTGAGGACATCCCATGGTGAGAGACTTCGACATGGAATGATGGCCGAGTTTGAGTTTCGCGGAACCATTTAAAAAGTAAGAGTAAACTAAATTGTATATATTTCTATAGCAGCCTCGATTTTTCATTTTAAGTAATAGCATTGGCCACCATGCGTTATCAAAAGCCCCAGAAATATCTAGAAAAATCCCAATTACATACTTATGTTCAGATGTATTAACTATTTTCCTAACAGTAAGGGCCGCGTCTACAGTCGATTTTCCAATAGTGAAACCGAATTGATTATTATGAAATTTTGGTCCGTCCGGTAGCAACCGTGGAACGATAAGGCGCTCCAGGAGTTTTCCCAAAGATGGAAGTAATGTTATGGGCCGGTACGACTTCGGGTCGTCCGGGGGTTTGTCGCCACTTTTCGGGATTATTCGTATAAATCCGCGTCGCCAAATACGAGGAAATACGCCCTCCGCAATACAACGGTTGTAAACGGTTAAAATCGCATCACCGGCTGTTTTACACGCTTCTATAATCATCCGATTAGATATTTTATCTTCACCTGATGACTTGTTGAGTGGTAACCTCTTGACAACGTTAATAAATTCGTCAGTGGATGGAAGGTCTGACGCTGGTGATTCAGGTGGTACAGCTGCCCACGCTCTGATCTGTTGATGGTATTCGTTGTCATTAGCCAGTACGTCATCAGGTATAAGAGTATTCAGCAAAACTTCAGTTGTTTCCTCAATACCGGTAGTGTGTTTATTATTTACTTTAATATTCTGAACAAACGCGAGGTCGACTGATCGATTGGCTTTAAACTCATGATATAAAGGAGACCACGGACCTTCTTTATCTAATTTTTCTACTACTTTACGCAATAAATTACCCTTTGATTTTTCCACCGATGCTCTGTAGCGGGACCTGGCAAGTCTAAACGTATTTAACGCAATGGAAAGAGGGTCACCGGTAACCTTACGTTTTTTAAGCTTGTTAAGATGTTTACGCGCTCGGCGATAATTTTTACGCTGTTCAGTTAGGTAGTCACACCACCAATCACATCTACGTATATTGGTCAAAGATCCACGACCAATGGCAATGTCAGCACAACGGGTAGGAACAAAACATCGGCATTTCCTTTGTAAATAACAAACGTTCAAGTGGATATATTTCTTCGCTTCTAAACTCGACTACGTCAACTATTTTTTGAATGGGAATGCGCCATGCATGATGAAATGTGTAAAGGGGTTACCGACATTTTTTTACCTTCAAAATACTGAACTTTTAACCTGAAAGCCAAATCCCGTCCTAAAAACATTCATATTGAAGTAGTAGGTACGAAACTCATCCATAGATAAACAATATCAAAAAAAAAATAGTGAAATAGGTAGATTACGGCTAGGTATATTGTTTATATAGGGAGCAAACAACTGTTTTAAAGGTGAAAGTAGTTTTTTAATCCAGAGCGGAGCGAAGGATTCCCAGTACGTCACTCGAGCTTAAAATAGTGTAACTCCCGAGGTGAATACTCTACTTTTTATCACCCTCTATGAAAAAATAAGTAAGTACAACTAATGAACAAGAACGTTGCATTCATTAGGAACCATAGGACATACGTGGAAATAATTAGAGACTAATGTTTATATTTGAACAATTATGGAATTGCATCGTAAAAAAAATATTCGTGCCATTTGTTACAGTTGTAGATTTATTTTTTAATTTGGCTCGCGCACGGTTTTCCAGCCAGTCACTTGTGCAATACAATGTTCCCGTGCGGTCTGAAAAGCTCATTAGCCATTCACCTCATACATTCGTCGTAATCGATTTTAGCAATGTAATCCTATTTTGGACCCCATGGTTTGTGATTCATCTCTTTGATGATTGGAACAGTTACTAACAATATCCACATTCCAAATTCAAATCACTTTTAGTCCCTAGGGATTAATGAGCTATTTTAGACCCTAGGGATAAATGAGCTATTTTAGTCCCTGTTTATGAAAAATAAACTAGTTATTTTTGAATATATGTGATAAAAATATATTTATTTGCCGAACCGTTCACTTACAATGAGATACAGAGTTACTTCCAAATAATAATTATAATATTTGTCTCTAAAATCAGACGGAATATCTACTCTTTTTTATGTGTTTCTTTATAAGAAAGAGTTTTTTAATATATTGAGATTGACCCCTATGATATGACAAGTTAAGTCCTCGACTCCACCTCGAATAATTAAATTTACTGTTTAATCTCTTATTTATTGACATTAATCGAGGGTTTTTTCCGTATTCATGGTGGCTATATCGTGGTGGAGATCCCTAAAACGAACTTAGAATAGTTACGGGCATGAAGTTAGAATGCGAATTTTCTTTAAAATTACTAGAATTGGCTCGAAATGCTAAAATTTGACAAGTTCTTAACTTCTTTTTCAATTTAGGAACCGGGAGTAACCCTTTCTTACCTTAAATAGCCTAAACCAAGTATACTCGCGCATTCCCATTCAAAAAATAGTTGACGTAGTCGAGTTTAGAAGCGAAGAAATATATCCACTTGAACGTTTGTTATTTACAAAGGAAATGCCGATGTTTTGTTCCTACCCGTTCTGTGGGGGACTGCGGTTTTAGTGTCAATATTATGTGTGTTTTTCAGGACTGGGTAAAGCCAGATGGATTTTTTTTAAGAAAGTAAGGGGTGGGTTTTGAATCCACCTTTTGCCAAATATTACAACTTACGATTTTTACATCAACCAGAATAAAAATCGACTTTTACAACACAGTTATAGTTTCCAATGTGTCAAGAATCAAAAATAAAAATATTTATGTTTATTGAACGAGCTGTTGTGTTATTTCAAAATAAATATATGGATTTGTATAAACATTGTTCTATAATTTTTGAGCAATATTATAGACGGATATTACCACTACAACTATTAAACATATTGAGTCGCCTACATCCTTTATTAATTTTATTTTAAACTTACAGCTAACATTTTAATATAGAGTAATTAAATTTCCAATTATAAGTTTCCACCAAATAAATGAACAGAATCCCTCTTAATTCTGGCTCATTTGCAGAATTAGCATAAAAACTACTTCCCTTTGTTATAATTCAATGATTACCATTACAACTTGTAGAACGGCTACTGTTACAAAATTCAAATGTCTCTAACTTTTATAACAAACTGAGCGTCTGAGCGGCCAGCCAGTGAAGTTGTACACTCGGAACGAATTCGGGGATAGATATTTCAACAATGATTAAAAGTTAGCTTGGGTCTTCACCTTTACTAAGCAACCAAAGATGTTCATCCACCTGACTTTCAAATTCATTACCTCTTTTGTGCGACACACCATCGACCGCTCTGTAATAAAACACGCAATGTATACTAAAGTAGATCCGACGTTTTCGTGAGTCGTATTTGGTAAAAGATACTGTTGACGTACCGTCTACTTTTGACGGACGTTCGTAATATTAAAGTTGTTCGTGGAAACACAAGACACCCCTTAAGGAGGGCATAAAGTTGCTTACTTCGTTATGGGTAGGCAGGTGAACACAACGGTACGCTCAGGTGTTAATAAAGTCTGAAATGGTTAACATAAATAAGTATTTAAAAGTTTTCCTGTGAAATAGTTGGTTTCACTTCCCTCCGCGCGCTCGCATTGGTTAGCGGTGATCTGTTTGCTCCCTGTTTTTAATTGCAATTGTCGTGTTCCGAAATTTATTTCCGGCTTGTGATTTGCTGTCAATTGTGTATCATTGTGATAAGTGCTGGTATCGTAAGTTTTTAAACGTGTTTACGTCCGTTATTTAGTTGCAATTAGTTAATTTCGTCAGCTATCGGTGAGTACATTTACTTTTCTTGACGTGTGGGTATATCGAAATAATTGTATCGTCCGTTAATCTTTCACTTTTTACGTTCTAATACGCTTATTAGTTTAATTTTCAAAAGTAATTATGTTATCTAACAATGACCGCAAATGGTGTTACCGCAACTAAATGCTGGACAGGACCAGTACTAGGACCAGGTCTTATAGGCAGTCACCCCATGATTGGTACTCAGCTGAATCCGGTTGGAATGGAAGTTAACCCCAAAACAGTTGGGAGAAAGGCTAGGCAGATGAATATTTAGAAATCAATGAGTTGCTTATCATAAGTTCGTATTATGTTCAGATAAGTAATATCAAAAAGCAAGTGCAGCATTTCTTTGTTATAATCGGCAAACGAGTAGTGGAAACTAGCGAGTATCCAGCTATGGAATAGAGATCATTGCTCACAGCTAGAAAAGATCATGAAAATGCAATTTACTTGAATCGTTGATACGAACTGAGTATTCTTTTAATTTCTTAGGAAATAATGATGTTTTCTGGGTAGAAAAATGATAATTCTATTATGTCCGCACGTGAGATTATCAAATAATATTGGACCCGTATTTTTTGCATTATAAAATAAATAAAAATAAACAAAGATATAGCGCATCAAAGTTCAGGAGTGGCGGCTTGTGACGGCACAAATATGTGGATGTCTCTAAATATTCTCAATCTCATTTTTTCTTTCCTTCTTTTAATTAGACTTTTTACAATGGTTTTCAATTATCTTTATAGCCCTTTGCTAAGAATAGTTACAGCACTGATAACAACATTTGTGCCACATGTTAAATTTAGTCTTGTTATACTTTTTTTTTTTTACCTTTGTATAGATTCTTTTACCGATTATTTTGTGAATGTGTGAACATTGTAGGCCTTCTAGATGCTATACTCGGAATTTTAATTCGATTCCAGATTTGACAATTTCAGTGTTGCAACGTTATGACAAGTACTAAATAGTGACGTTGCAAAATTATTCGATATGGAAATGGAATATTTCCGGATCGATTCTTCTCGTTTATAATTTAACTCTCGTAAACTAAGTATATCAGGAAATTAAATATTTCTGAACCGATAATTTAGTTTTGACGATTAATTAACGATCTGAGACTTTTCTTTTATAATTGTGTGTGAAATAAATAAAAAAATGTGATCATGAAGGAACATGACAAATAAAACAGATAGATGTATTATGGTCATAATTTATTTTATATATTGTCGCCGTCATCGCTATCGCTATCGCTGTCACTTTCTGTAACATTTATTATAAATGTGTCTGTGATATTGTCAATTAACATATCTAGCCTACTCATGTTTTCCTCTTCTTTGACATGGGATACGCATTTAGACCATTCGGTAGCCGTAATTTTTTCACACATTGATTGTTTATCGATTTTTGTGTTCATCACTACACTATTATATGTGGTATCATTATATTTCACAAAATGACAGTAGCTAATGTCAAATCTGGAATCGAATTAAAATGCCGAGTATAGTTAACATTCGTTAACTTTTTTATATAATATACAATCTTTTTTTTTTTTTAGTTTCTTCTGTTTCTTATGTTAGGCCTACGTTGTCCCCCCATTTCAATCAATCAATCAATCAATCAGTCTTTATTTGTAAACATAAGTAGGTTACAGCAGTGTGCAAGATGTTACAATAATACGAGTTTCTATATGTTTTGCCATGTGGCGTACAAATATACATTTATGTGAGGCATTTGCCAATTAGGTAAGATAATTTATAATAACTCCGTAATCAATATCAATTATTTGTGTAATTTAATATGTCAAGTAATGTCATTAATTAATTATAAATGTGATTATGTTAGTAATAAATAGTTATAATGTCAAATAAGTTATTGTTAACGGAAAAGTTTAAAAGTGATATTGTCTACAGAATTTCAAAGTCATCATTATACATTTTTATGCATGGGGCATGCTATGGGTATACAAATATTATTGCCAATTAGGTAAGAAAATTTATAATAACTCCGTAATCAATATCAATTATTTGTGTAATTTAATATGTCAAGTAATGTCATTAATTAATTATAAATGTGATTATGTCAGTAATAAATAGTTATAATGTCAAATAAGTTATTGTTAACGGAAAAGTTTAAAAGTGATATTGTCCACAGAATTTCAAAGTCATCATTATACATTTTTATGCATGGGGCATGCTATGGGTATACAAATATTATTATGTCAAGGAACTGTCATCAAAATAGTCACTGAGACTATAGTAACATTTCTGTATTAATAAATCACGTAATTTATGCTTGAAATTGACTACATTGAGACTTTTTATTGAGCAGGGCAACTTATTAAATATTCTCTGGGCCATACAGAAAAAGCTTTTACTCATTAAGGCCGTGCCCGCACAAGGTACTTCAAGCTCTAACTTATTTTTATCACGAAGTTTCCTGTAATGACTTTTAAAAGCTAATTCATATAGATTGTTGTTTGTTTTGACAAATACATTTACTTCGTATATATACAGAGAGTGCAAGGTGAGGATCTTGAGGCTTTTAAATAGAGGTTGACAACTGTCAGTACTCTGCAAACCACACATAGCTCTGATGCATCTTTTTTGGGCTTTGAAAACATACTCTTTATTGACTGAATTGCCCCAATATATTATGCCATATCTCAGTGCGGATGCAACATAGCCATGGTAGGCCATTAAAAGAGATTCTAAGTTTACAATTTTAGCCAATTTATAGAGGGCATATGCAAATTTATTAACTTTTTTACAAATATCGTCCGTTTGCGGTTTCCAGGACAAGTTATTATCTATAATAACACCAAGGAATCTAGTCACAGTGGCCGACTCTATTCTGGTCCCCAAATAGTTAATGTCGACGTTTATATTAGGAATTCTTTGATAAAAATGCATTATTTTAGTTTTTTCTAGATTTATGACTAGATTATTATTATTTAGCCAAGTAATTATTTTATTTAATGTCAAATTTATTTCTGCTTCGTATGCATTAGGATCGTCACATGTTATCACTACCGTGCTGTCGTCAGCAAATAGTACCATAGGATGCTTTATTTCCCTAGGTAGATCATTTATATATGTTAAAAATAGTGGAGGTCCTAACACACTGCCTTGTGGGACTCCGTATTTAATTATGCTACTACTGGATCGGAATCTTTGTTCATTTCCAGTGCGTGGGCATATTCGTGTTATTTCTACAATCTGCTTTCTATTGTGTATCTGCATTTCTAAGTACTAATGCTGTAACATGGAAATATTGTAAAACCAAACTATTTTTAAAAGAGTAACCATGGAGTTTCTTGCCGGTTCTTCTCCATAGGAAACGACCAACCCCAACCTTGCACCTTTTGTCAACGTTTTATAAGTGCCCATGTAGGCCTATGTCAAATAAAAAAACGTTTTTTTTTTTTTTTGACGGCCCATGTCAATCAGTATAAACTGTAGCACATCGTGACGTCACACGATATTTCAACGCGCAGACGAAAAAATACGTGTCCAATATTTTAGGTTATTTAACTGACGGAATAAATAGCTTTTGTTTGTCCACTACCCTATTGTGCACATTAATATTTTATTGGTAATTCGGCTTCTTTTTTCGTTTTAGTTTTAAAACACCACAGACATAACGGGTTTGTTAACATTTCGGTAACCAATGACTAGACATGATACGATAAATGTACATCTGTAATAAATGTACAGTGAAAATGATTTTACATTCTAATCTTTCTTGACAATTCTTTAAAACTTGTCTCCGACGCAAATATAATTTAAACGACATTTATGTTGTCTCAGAAACACATCAAAACGGAGACTCTTTGTCATGATGTCTTTGCTAATTAAGAGTAGATTTGTCTTTTAATAAAAATGAAAAACTTTTATAATGAAACAAGTAAGCTGTCTATTACTACCATTGTTAAGCAATGTTAACAAAACTATCTACTGCTTGTGAATTCAAGCTTCAATCATTCATTGTTAACTAAAAACTATTGAAAGCTAGTTTGACAAGCAAAGCATCAAGTAACGGCATTAAATATTTACTAAGATCCAATTTTAACTGACTATGGAATTAATACGGGAAGGTCGTTTTGATTACCCGGCCATTAAATAATAGAAGAAGTAAATCAAACTTTAATTTCCAAACTCAAATTAAGTCTACTTTCACGGTTACGTCCCCTTACAGACGACAAGTAACGATAATTGTGAGTCATTAAGTTGTTATTTCAAGGGTGGATATAATAGCAAATCGATTGAATACGTAAACTAAGGTATCTGGTTATACGGAACTCAAAAAAAAAACCGTTATTATTGCCCATAGTTTACTTGACCAAAGCATGTTCGCACGAATGTTCGTTTGCTCTAAGAACTGATGGACGAACGAACTATTGCCTGAAGATCGGCCGCGTGATCGTTTCGCCAAAGAATGATTGAATTAAGAACGTTTGCCCGAAAGATTATTTTGCTCAAGGAACTGTTGGTCGAACTAACGATTGACTAAAGAACAATTTGCCAGAAAGATCATGCGACGGAAAGGGACTTGTGTGGCTGTGGAGTGATGTAATATCACATTGTCTAGAACCAAACATCGTCGACGTCTATAAGTGCGATGTTAAAAGTGTACACTTTGCAACGAAAAATTCTCGTTTTTACAGTTTTCTTAAGCAGAAATAGCTACTTTGTAAAAGTATCAAAAGCTTAGGACAGTTCTATGAATGCATAAATATCTCGGAAACGGGGAAATTGCAAGACATTCCGATTGAGCAACAGAAAGCCGTATTTATTGCAGCTTTTATACATATTTATGGATATGCTCGTAATTTACCCAATTAATTCTCTCTAACATAACAAGGGTCACCAAAGTATTCTACAAATATCAAAGAATGTTTGTATGTTTGTTAATCAGTTACACTTCAACGACTGTATGGATTTGGAATTTTCGTTATTTTATTGATTGTTGCCTGGGTTAAAATATAGGATACATTTTTTTAAGACCCATGTAATAGAAACCGAGCCTATTACCATCAATAGTCCACAAATCCAGGGGTATTCCTTGAAGCGCACCTGATTAAGTTCACCTAAAGTATTCCTCGAAGCGCACCCACGATGAAACATAGAAAACAGCATAAAGGATTCGTAATTTATGACATCGATAGATGTTGTTTTAATGTATCTAACTTTCAAAAGTGCCGCTTGGTGGCCTAGTTGAAATAAAATATCTTTGTTGTAAAATTGACCATGAAAACTGTCCGTGTTATGCACCAACGATTAAATACAAAGAGGAATATAAATTATTCGTTATTATTTACTGAGCTAAGTAGTTATTTGCTTAAGCACCTAGTTCCAGTTAATTTCTGCTTTCCTGGTAGTTTAAATAAATATATAATTAGGACAGTTTTATTTTAAAAGTCTATCGATATCATTTATTACGACTCCTTCATGCTCTTCTCTATGTTTCATCGTGGGTGCGCATCGAGGAATACTTTAGGTGCGCTTCAAATTTGGTGCGATGCGAGAAATACCCCTGGATTTTTAGGAGTTAATGCCAATAGGTTGTTTGCGCTTCGAGAAATACCCCCAAATCCAGACACCGGGCTGCTACGGAAATATCTCAGTTGAAAAACCCGATTACACTAAGCCCGATCTGCGAATCGAACCCAGGACCTTTTGCTCAGCCGTAACGCTCGCGAACACTAAACCAATAAGGCAATTATATTTATCCCCGTGGGATAATTTCCACAACCACGCGAGCGGTGCCGTTGGGATGGGCCAGTGTTAAACGAACTTATACTTAGGTCCAGTTTTTTGAGTCGAAGTTAACTCAACCAATGGTTAAATATACTAGCCAACGGTGTCAAATTTATATTATTTATTTGACCATTTGTTAGACAAAAAATTTAATAGACGCGTTTTACCAAAATTTTAAACCATAGGTTGAGTTAACTACGAATCAAAAAACTGGATCTTTGTCGTCTTAATTTGACACTTTATCCGAACCGACCCTAAGTCACATATATGAGACAAAATTATTGGACTGTAATAAGAGAATTGCTTGTGGCTATATTTTTGCGGCGTGAGAGGTCAGCACTAAAATGAATCAATAAAGTACCGCGGACAGACTCGGATGCTGTTACGAAGAATAAGGATTCAATTTGGAAAAGGTTTGAGTAATTTTTCGGCATGCTATATTGTTATTAGGTGATTTGTTTAAGTGGTACGATTTAGATCCAAATATGAGGCAATATTTTATTCTGAAGAATCAATATATTGTAAGCGGTTTTAATTACTTGTTGTTCGTGTCTTTGGTTGATATTGACAGTTTGAGTTCGATTCGCAAAATCGCGAACTATGCACGTAAGTCTGCATAGTTCAGACTTCTTTGTAACTGAAATTAGATGCGTATGACCACACAAGGTAACTTTTGTAATATTATATTTAATCATACGAATGAATGTGTTTTTAAAAGATCCCTGCTCTCAGATTGTTTTAATTCATAAAAGTATTCAAGCTAATACAATCTTCCTGGTAGTAAAAATGGGTTATTGCATTTTCCGTCGACTTTTATAGTATGCAAGAGATAGCCACCTAAAACATGAAACAGTTTTAATTTCATCTGCATAAAGGAACAGAAATAATTAGTTTACATAGAAAACTTTGTGCTCAAAAATGGTTTGAAAAGCGACCGGAGAGTCGTTCAATTGTTTCGGTTAGTGGCAGAATTTTGTCACATTTTGCATGGGCCGCAGGTGTCCGTGGATGGCGCAAATTCGACGCCATATTCGTTGCAGTCTATCGGAGTATCGAGTGAATATCAGCTAACAACATTTTGGGTATACTAAAGCAGTAAAAGTAAAATGACGGATAGATTTTTATTAAGAGTACATTTTTATTGATACCTGTACAAGTACAAAGCTCTTCTACGGTCACAAATAACTGCAATTTGTATTGTTTTAAAAACCACCCTTCTACTTTCTAACCGGTCTGTCACTGATAATAATCAAACTTGTTAACGGATTTTCTCCATCTGTTACAATCAGCAGTCTGGTGAAAAGCGGCGCTGATATGTATCTCCAGATACTCCTCTCTGTCTCCGTCAGTTTTACCAATCACCATGAGACGTCAATGTGACCGAAGTATCTCACGACATATTGCAATCAAGTTAAGGTGAGTTGTTTAGGTGAGTTGAAAAATCATCCTAGCACGCAGCTTTAAAATTAATGCTTTTAAAGATATTCATGGTAATTTCTGAAAATACTGCTACTACAGCTGTAACATCCTATAAATTGATTTACTATCCATACTCCACGCTTATTACGGGAAAAACCAACTATTTTACAGAAAAACTTTTATAGCTATTTATGCAACTGTTACGTTATGGACGGTCTTTTAATACGAGTGCCATTTTTCGGTACACGCGTAGCGCGTACCGAAATAGGTGGGCACGAGTTATTAAAAGACCAATAACGTACAGTTGCATACAAGATTTTATTTACGAAGGAAGGAATAAAACACAGATATAGACAAATAAGTATTTCAGGAAGTGTGTTAAAGTATTTCATTTCTCATATACTCGTACATGTCTTGATTTTTCTGGTAGTAAATTATTTGTAGCCGCAACTGCTCTATTTGTTATATCTGGTGGTGTATTTTTAATATCACTTGATGTTGAAGACATTTTTAATAAAATTTGGAACAAAATTTCACTCAGAATTATTTTCCCGCGTCCATATTTTATTTTATTTTTTATTTAGTCATTATTAAGTATAAGGCAAAGATCTTGTAGCCGCAACAGCCAAATAGTATACAATATTTTTTTTCTAAACTTGTTCCATTTTTAAAAACATCATTTACACTGTTTTGATTTTGAAATAATATTATAGGTACCTGGCTGTATGTTCAGAATGTCTTTGCTTGTGTTTTAGAATTTATGAAGATTCGCATAATGCAACCCGATGTCGTTATGGGTATCATAATGAAACCGCTGTCAATTTCATAATTCGAATATAACGAAACCGGAGTAGATAAAACACTTTTTTATGTTAACCATTTCAGGCTTTATTAACATCTGAGCGTACAGTTTAAGTGTTCACCTGCCTACCCATAACGAAGTAAGCAACTTTATGCCCTCCTTAAGGGGTGTCTTGTGTTTCCACGAACAACTTTAATATTACGAACGTCCGTCAAAAGTAGACGGAACGTCAACAGTATCTTTTACCAAATACGACTCACGAAAATGTCGGATCTACTTTAGTATACATTGCGTGTTTTATTACAGAGCGGTAGATGGCGTGTCGCACAAAAGGGGTGATGGATTTGAAAGTCAGGTGGATGAACTTCTTTGGTTGCTTAGTAAAAGTGAAGACCCAAGCTAACTTTTAATCATTGTTGAAATATCTATTCCCGAATTCGTTCCGAGTGTACAACTTCACTGGCTGGCCGCTCAGGCGCTCAGTTTGTTATAAAAGTTAGAGACATTTGAATTTTGTAACAGTAGCTTTTCTACAAGTTGTAATGGTAATCATTGAATTATAACAAAGGGATGTAGTTTTATGCTAATTCTGATAATGAGCTATAATTAAGAGGGATACTGTTCAATTATTTGGTAGAAACTTATAATTGGCCATTTAATTACTGTATTTTAAAATGTTAGCTGTAAGTTTTCTTAAAATTAATTTTTCAGTATTTTAGTTATACCTATCTAATAGGCAAATTGTTTAATAACCTACCTATAACGCCAGAATAGATTTCCCGAATATCATTAAACTTGATCATAACCGGTGAAATGAGAGATCTGCGTACCCCTTAACAGCGTACTGGCGTGATGTTATGTTATGAAATGGTATAAACATTAAAAAGGCATGCGATTGCTGGAATACCGAGATATTTGCCGATATTTATTGAAGAGTTCTGTTGTATATCATCGAAGTTCTTAGCCAGATCTTCGCCAAATTAAAATGGGATCAATTTCGAAACATACTTTTCCAAACAAAAAATAATTTTCAAAATCGGTTCACAATTGAGGGAGATATCAGTGAACATACAAAAAACAAACATAATGTTGAACATAGAACCTTCTCCTTTTTGGGAAGTCGGTTAAAATGTACCAATAGGTTAATATGTATGAATAGGTTTACCAGTAATTGTAGTGGTAATGTCCGTCTATAATATTGCTCAAAAATTATTGAAAAATGTTTGTACAAATATATTTATTTTGAAATTACAACAGCTCGTTTAATTAACATAAATAATTTTATTTTTGATTCTTGGCACATTGGAAACTAAACCTGTGTTGTAAAAGTCTATTTTTATTCTGCTTGATGAAAAAAATCGTAGGTAGTAAATATTTGGCAAAAGGTGGATCCAAAACCCACCCCTTACTTTCTTAAAACATCCATCTGGTTTTACCCAGTCCTTAAAAACACACATAATATTGACACTAAAACCTCAGTCCTCCACAGAACGGGTAGGAACAAAACATCGGCATTTCCTTTGTAAATAACAAACGTTCAAGCGGATGTCTTCGCTTTTAAACTCGACTATGTCAACCATTTTTTGAATGGGAATGTGCGAGTATACTTAGTGCTGGATATTTAAGGTAAGAAAGGGTTACTCTCGGTTCCTGAATTGAAAAAGAAGTTGAGAACTTGTCAAATTTTAGCATTGCGAGCTAATTTTAGTAATTTTAAAGATAATTCGCATTCTTACCTCAGGCCCGTAACTATTCAAAGTTCGTTTGAAGGATCTCCACTATTCATAGCCACCATGGATACGGGAAAACCCTCGATTAATGTCAATAAATAAGTGATTAAACAGTAAATTTTATTATTCGAGGTGGAGTCGAGGAATTAACTTGTCATATCATAGGGGTCAATCTCAATATATCCAAAAATTCTATCTTATTAAGAAACACCTAAAACCCCTAAATAAAGAGTAGGTATTCCGTCTGATTTTAGAGACAAATATGATAATTATTATTTAGAAGTAACTCTGTATCTCATTGTAAGTGAACTGTTCGGCAAATATATATCTTTTTATCACATCTATTCAAAAATAACTAGTTTATTTTTCGTAAACAGGGACTAAAATAGCTCATTAATCCCTAGGGACTAAAACTGATTTGAATTTGGAATGTGGATATTGTTAGTATTTTTTCATAGAGGGTGATTAAAAGTAGAGTATCTACCTCGGGAGTAACACTATTTTAAGCTCGAGTGACGTACTTGGATTACTTCGCTCCGCTATGGATTGAAAAATACTTTCACCTTTAAAACAGTTGTTTGTTCCCTATATAAACAATCTAACTACCCGTAATCCCGTAATCTACCTATTTCACAACATTTTTTTTTTGATATTGTTTACTGAGATGATGAGATTGGTACCTACTACTTCAATGTGAATGTTTTAAGGACGGAATTTGGCTTTCAGGTAAAAAGTTCAGTATTTTGAAGGTAAGAAAATGTCGGTAACCCCTTTACACAATTCATCATCATCATCATATCAGCTGAAATACGTCCACTACTGGGCATAAGCATCCCCCAAGCGTCGCCATATCAGTGGATCCCCGCACTCTTCACCAGGTCATCGGTCCACATGAGACATATTTCATTAAGATTTAATGTCTAGTGTTTTGCTTTTCTATTGTTTTCAGCGCCTTATGAAGCTGCACTTTGCTTTGTGTCCTGCTCAACGGTGCATTTTCTCGGCATCACAGCTGATGCTTTATTTTAATGAAATGACGTTTGTTTACTTCTTTCTTTTTGTAAGTCAGTTATATGGGCAAAAATAAATATATTCTTCTTCAGTTTAGATAAGATAAGATAAGATATATTTATTTTGTAAAACATGAGTACAGTACATGGTGTTATATAAATATGAGGTGGCTACATGTTATGCCATTTATGGCGTACAAAATTTGTTGCACTAGACAAACAATACAAAAAAAATACAATTGCAAAATTTAAATTAAATTGAAATTACAATGTCAAAATTTAAATTCAATAAAAAACACTATGTCAAAACTTAAATTAAATTAAAACTACAATTTCAAAACCCAAATTAAATAAAAAATCGCTATGTCAAAATTTAAATTAAATTGAAATTACAATGTCAAAACCTAAATTAAATTGAAATTACAATGTCAAAACCTAAATTAAATGAAAAATCGCTATCACAATTTAAATTCAATTAAAAATAACTTAGACAAAAGACAAAAGATTAGACAAAAGTTCCCTGCACCTCCTAGGTTCCCCTATTTTAGAAGAAAGTTTTTCATCTTTCATCGAAGACAAAATCAAACATTTTAATGATATTTCGGATAGACTCTCAAAAATTAATTTACATTCGGCATTCACCCTTATCAGATATTGCTGTTTCGGACCAAATTTTATGTATTTTCTCCGTTCTTCTCCTCTTTGGAAGAAACCTGAACTTTTGGACAAAATTGACCAAATTATTCGCAACACATTAACATCCATTCTTAATGTGGCCTTGGACGACCGAGCGTGGCTGCAAGCCACCCTACCAATTCGTTTTGGTGGCCTCGGCGTCCGCAAAATTTCTAGTGTAAGCTTACCAGCGTTCCTGTCTTCTGTCCACAGCACTGAAAAACTGATCAGGAAAATTTTAGCTCTTTCCCTGGTTGACTCGGAAGTGCCGTGCTTGACAGACGCAGAGGACGCCTGGAAAGTGGCTTGCCCGGATACGGATCGGCCCGAGAACCCATATTCCCAGAGACAGTGGGATGAGCCGCTCTGCAGGTTGGTACGGAATAACCTAATTAATACGTCTACCAATACTGCTGAGCGTGCCCGCCTGCTGGCTGTGGGTGAGTGGGAGTCGGGCCTCTGGCTTCAGGCACTACCGTCGCCTAACATAGGCACTATGCTAGGTGACACAACCTTCCGGCTCGCTACATGCTTGCGTTTGGGCGCTCCTTGTGAGGCTCCACATCGCTGTCAATGCGGTGAAGCAGTCGACTGCCTCTGACACCATGGCCTTTCTTGTAGTAAGAGTGCAGGTCGGATTGCGCGGCACGCTAGCATTAATGATCTCATCCGTCGTGCTCTTGCCACCGCCGGGGTGCCAGCTGTCTTAGAACCCAATGGCCTGGCACGCGTCGATGGGAAGAGACCAGATGGTATGACCATAATGCCATGGAAGTTGGGTAGGTCTTTGGTGTGGGATGCAACTTGTGTCGACACCCTTGCACCATCCCATCTTCCTAGCACGGTCGGCTGCGCTGGGGCGGCTGCTGCAGGTGCTGAAAACCTCAAACGGCGCAAATACAACAACTTGATTGGTAATTATGTGTTTGAGCCGTTTGGGGTTGAAACACTAGGGCCATGGGGTCCGAGTGCACACCTAATTTTTCGGGATATCGCCAAGCGGTTGGTCGACTCTTCACGAGACCAGAGGGCGGGCCTTTTTTTTGGCCAAAAAATCATGATGAAATCATGACCATCCAACGTGGCAATGCTGCCAGCCTTCTGGGCGCTTTTCCTGTTGACAGCGATGTAGACGAATTTTTTGACGCCCCGTAATTGTACATATTTTTATTCTTTTTAAGTTTTAATATTAGTTTGTAAATATTATTGTACTTATATAGAACAGAAACAAATAATTTATATAAAATTAAAAATAACTATTTCACAATTCAAATTCAATAAAAAAATCACTATGTCAAATTTCTTATTTCATTTGAGTAATACAAACAGAAAAAAAATCACATTTAGAATTCTATACAAGCGAAATATCGTTCAAAAATTCATCCACACTGATAAATGATAAATGATAAATGATAAATGATAAATGATAAATGATAAATGATAAATGATTTTATTTCTGTAAGTTGGTTTGTACAAACACTTTTACATGTCGAACATATTTTTAAAACTAGATGAGGTCGGCGTTTCCTATCTGACTACTCTGAGAAGAAAGGCCGAAACAAACTCAGAGGTCACAGTCTCTTTTAAAGTCCTGACAAAATCTTGATTAGATCATGTGAAGACCATGTAGACTGATGTCTGAAATGGTCTTTTGAGGAAAGAACCAGCCAGATTGAGTGGACCTGTCCAGTCAGTGCACGCATTTGTCAATAACCGAGCAGCTCAACTCAGAATTTAAGGAGCTCAACGATTCGACGAACAATACCAAAGAAAGGACATTCGGGTAGGCCGCATAAACTACTCAAACTGCCAGACCATGATTAAAAACTAAGATAAATTTAAATAAAAACAAAAACAAAAAAATATCCACATAGTCTTCACATTCACAATAATTAAAATAAAATAATATAGTACTTTAAAAAGTAAATATTCTTGTCATTGCAAGAAAACCAAAAAAAATATTTATAATAACAAAATGCATAGTGCAAAATATAATAAAAAAACAAAATTAATTGGAGCAGCTCAATCCCACTGTAATAGCACTTCTCTAGTAATATCCCCTGAAGAGACTTTTTAAATTTGTTTAGTGGCAAATATTTAATATTATCAGGTATTTTATTATAAATATCTGGAGCAATACCAAAGAAACTCTTTTTCAATAAAGCAGTTTTACACTTGTATTGACATAACAAATTCTCATATTGGGCACGAATTGTGGTTCTCTTGATAGATGCAAATTTTTGAAATAATTCAGTTTATGAAAAATCTTTTGATTGGTCTAATATTGGAGAAGGAAATAGACAAGAGCTAAACCTCAATTTATGACTTTTACTTAGTAGTCTAGTAATTCATGATATTTGCTGTAGCAAAAATCATAGTTAAGTACTTTCACTGGAATTACGGTCATATGGTAGCAGTAACATTACCAGAAAAGTTCATAAAAATTTCTAACAAGCAAAAAATGTGCTGTTAAAAGGCCCAATAATCTATGTTTTGCTTAATTCTCGTAAAATTTTGATTTTACTTGTGCTCAGAGCCCTTCCTTGTTCAATTGTGCATTAATAAGTCCCACATAAGATTCACTAATGGTCATTATTTTTCGAGATATGAGCGATTTTATTTTCTTTTTTGTTCTAAATCTGTGTGTATGGTAATTTAGGCTAGTCAAATTATGTTTTTAATTGCAAGAGAACAAATACCAGCCGCATGGTTAAGAGGAAATGATTTAAAACATATTGCATAAACTGAAAAATTAAGATATATACTTATATGTTTCCTAATATTATAAAGACGCAAGTTTGTGAGTGTGTATGTGTGTGTTTGTAAGTTTATTATTTCTTCACGCTCAAATGGCTGGACGGATATGGATGAAATTTGGCACAGATATAGATTATAGCCTGTTCCCTTGGGATGATTTCCGAAATTCACGCGGGCAAAGACGCTGGCAGAAGCTAGTCATTTCAAACAACACTCACGGAACAACATGAACACTCAGAAGCTAAAATAAAAAAGTTGTAAAACAATCACACGAATGTTTTACCTCGGCTCTTACAAACAAAGAAAACTTTATAACTTGCTAATCTGACAATAGAAGACAGTGCTCCATTTTCAGACTCTAACAGATATACTCCAAGTTTTTCTCCACCACCGTATGGAAATTTCCCTAGACAAATACACCGTGCGATATATCCTTGCGATCTATCTACATAAACGTTCAATCTTGCACGTTAATGTTCATAATCTTCAATACGTTAGGCAGTACGCGCAATGGCCCGTCTGTCTTCGTACGCAGCAATAACACCACATGCCTGTCATTATCATAATACAAGAGACCTTGACGCCTGCCGTATTACCCCAAACGTCTGCCGGTATTACTGCCTATTACGCACTCTCCCCAGACCGCGTATGTACTTTTTTATTTTTATTTTATTATAATCACATGAAGGAACGAGTTTTGCGAGTCTTTCAAGGAAAGTAACCGAGACTCGGAGTTGGGAATACAAGTTAAAATGTTTTTTTATTGCGGGTTTTTCTTTCTTAGAAAGGTAGGCCCTATTTTCGGTCTGATTTATACGACGAAATATTAGGATACTTTTGCGTAGGTAGAAAATTATTATTTAGCACTTGAAGCCTTTTTTTTCTTGAAATATCTTGCGAATGCATCTCCTTCTTGTTCCCAAATCATGTCAACGGATATTAATGTTTTTGTGACTTCTTGTTGCCGAAAAAACCGACGATCGATATTTAGGTACCTGCGAGATAAGGCTTCTAGATTCTTTTATTAGCCTTATTACATTATTAAAATATTATAATTTTTTATCACTGAGCCACACTTGTATTATATACCAAGTACCTAAATATTAATCCAATATAGCAAGAGAACTCAAGCAAGCCCAATTGCCCGAAAAGACAACCCAAGACAGAATAACTTTGGGCAGAAAAGTGAGAAGACCCGACCCCAAATAATGGAACCAGGGAAGGAAGAAGAAAGGGGGGAAGGAAGACTAATTACCTAAATATTGTAAAACACAAAAAAACTTTAAAATCAAAACTATTCCCATGAACTAAATCCGTTCTGTACATTGGTTCTGTATAAAAAGTTCAGTTATCTTTTAAATGTTGAGCTCCCTAAAATAGAATTGAGCTACACGATGACTGCTGAATGACATCTGTCGGTCGACAGGTCAAGACAAGTCTGCAGTAGCTGTTTCTTTAAAGGGCTACGCCAGACTTTACACTACTTATTACGACTATTACAATATTTAACAAGAAATATCTCACCTTTAAAAGTAACTGTAACTATATCTGCTGTTAGCATTTCTTTTAAGAGATCGATATCTATAAGCTTAGGAAATGCTGTCGTAGAAATCCCACTGCATATACTAATAGTTCAGGAAGAAAACTGCAATTAGAGTCTAATTTGCGGCAAAAAAGCCTAGTTAAGTACTTTCACCGGAATTACATTTATGGTAGCAGAAACGTTGCCTAAAAATCCATAAAAAACGCAAAGGTTATCCTTTGCTTTTTTATGTAGGATTTTTGGGCAGTCAAAGCACATTCAATAGAATTCCGTTGAAAATACTGAACTAGGAATTAATATTCGATTCTGAGAAATCAGATTGGCTCCAATTACAGATATTTTCCTATTATTATTTCATACACTTCACTATGTTCGAATCTGTTTCATTCCTCTGGTACTGTCAATGAACAACACTGCAATGAAGTATATTTTCGTACCGTTAACTTTCTCTAATTTCTTCCGTATTTGGTATACAACATTGATAATATTGCTGTTAAAACATGAAAATATAACAGAATAATTCATTTTTAAAGCAAAACAGCAGAGTTACCTCTGCTGTTTTGCTTTAAAAATGAATTACACATTCGTGTGATTGTTTATCATGCGGCTGGTATTTGTTATTATTTACATAGGGTCCTACGTATTTTAAAATCTTGTACTTGGCACGAGGTTCCTTGTCACAAATCAGGACACGCTTTTGACCTCGCGACCTATAAAGCCATAGAAACAAGTAACTAAACGTTTTCCCTATCCTCGCTCATTATCTCTGTAACGAATAATAAATGAGGAAATGAACATAATTACGAGGAAGCTTATATACTGCATTGGTAAACCAAAAGCTTATTATATTTCAAGTAACATTCCTTAATTGCTCTTTAACAACCAATCAGGGAACTTGATGCTCTATCCATATACATATTTTAATGTGAAAGTAGTCTAGTCAGTAGTCTGTCTGTTTGTTACGTTTCCACGCTGAAACCACTAAATCAGTGTTAATGAATTTTGGTATAGAGATAGATTAAACATTGGAAAAAAAAAAATATTTTTTGTGTCGGGAGCACGTGCCCTTTAGACAGTGCTTTTAGATAATGTCTGAGTTCTTATAAATAACAAACTATGTTTGCGAATGGACTACATTATTTATATTATTATGAGCCGTGGTTATTATGGTGTGATTTCAAAGTTTGCCTGACGCTTGCTACAACTCAAACTTATCTGTAAAAGCTGATAAAAATTCCATCCCTAGGGTTCCAGAATCATGCCCTCCGGTGGGTTCCCGCACTGTCGAGGCGGGGGCCCCAGTAGCCGCCGTGGCTTGGTCTCCCACGGTGAAGCGAAGAGGAACCCGAGCAGCGACCACTCGTCAGGGCTTTTGCCGATTAAGCCGACGACGTAGCGGCCAACATGTAGGTTGCGGTGCTGCTTGGTAACAGAGGCGACATCGCAACTGAGGCGGGCCGCAATGTCGTATGGAGCGTCCCAGGTCTCATCGGTATCACGGCTGAGGGTTGGAGGCCGCGGCTGAAGGTTGAAGGCCGCGGCGGGATGTATGGCGGTGCGCCGCCGCTTACCCTACCTTACGTGGCCTGGACGGGGTCGCCACCGTCTGACGGCAGACGCAGTGGGGCTGCAGGGGGGGTCCCTATCTCCTACGGCCGAAAAGTGGTAGGTGGCAGTGCCACTGACCTGTCCCGCCACAGGAGGACTAAGTGGTTTGCTCCCTATCATGATGGTCATAGATTGCAATGTGTTTAGGTGCGCCGGTGATGGAGGGTACTCCCGAGAGGCGGGTCCGATGACGGACAGCCGCGGCGGGATCGCGGTGCGTGCCCGCGTTCCCACCATAAGTGTCACATGAGAACACTGTGGAGAGGGTTAGTAGTGTTAGTTAGTTAGTAGTACCACATGAGCATTTCAAAAAGTAAAATAACTTTGTCCAGAATGGTTGTTTGGTCCAGAATCATGTACATAGTATTTTTTTCACGTCACTGTTAAAGACACCCTGTAAGTATAGAATCACTTTTTTACTTCTTATTTTGACATTCAAAACTGCCGTTTAATAGCGCCATTGAAAAGTAATACGACTTTATCTTTAATCGTTATGCGACCGAAGCCGCTGATATAAGTAAGTAATTTATAATCCGATTACGAAACTAGAAAAGCGCCAGTAATTATACCGTTCCTGATATATAACACAAAACGAAACATTTCACCTGTATGAGTCCGTCGCTTCCAATTAATGTAGTTCAATCGCCGGCTACTAACAACACGGCAGATGCAAAGATAACATTACGTGTTGAACGATCACCACTTCGGTTGATTGGTTTTACACTCTTTAACTATAGTGTGTTATTTAGGGTTCTATATTATTATGAAACACGTGTGGGGCTCGAGCCTTACGGTTCGATCTTCAGGGTTAAGCAAGCCGCATGCATGTCTCGGCTATCATTCGTAGATCTTTGGCAATCTGCAGGGTAAGAAAGTCTATCGACCAGTTTTGCCAAAGGGTTACCCAGTACTTGCATTGTGAAGATCAGATAGACACTTAACAGTCGATATGTCATGAGCCAAGTGAGAAGAATGTAGTCAAGTCAAAACGAGCAATGTAATGAATACTGATTTAAACTTCTACATTTATCAAACTGTCTGGTCATTATGAAAATTGCTACGTAACGGTTGGGCAATTCGATAATTATGGTCAACATATTAGTCCAGGTTCAAAGGAGTTCGCAATGTCGTAGTTTCTAAACTTGCAGTAGAAAATGATATACATTCGAAATGATGATAATGTTGAAGGAGCATTTCCTATCACTATAATTAGACTCCTTTCTGTGTGACATGTTTGTTATTTAGTATATTATGTATTAGTATAGTATGTATTTTATGTTATTATATCTAAGTATAAACCCTTAAACCCTAACTATACCATTTTTTTTTTTTGGTTGGGAAATCATCAAATGACTTCTCCCGCTCTGGGTGAAGCGGAAGGGCGTGTCAGACTTTAACTGACTAAAACCCACCAATGTTCCTTCAGTTGCTTGTGCCAGGGGTGCGGTAACTCTTTTTCAAATTTATCCGCAACCCAGACAGGCATCGGCCCTAATGGACCCCGTCAATTTTGCTGACATCACTTTGAGGCGCGCGTGGAACACCACGCGCCGTCGACTCGGGCCTAGTCCTTTTCAGACGGCGAGCTATCCATTACTCGCCGTCCGCAAGCCCGCGCCTACGGTGGCCGGGTATCGGCTTGCGACTCCCGACTCCCTGGGGCGTCTCCTGCGGTGGCTAGGGGCGTGAGAGCGTCTCCGATGCGTCTCCCTCACGCGTTCCGCCTCCTCCTTTGCGAGCATTACAGCTTCGCAGAAGGAGGTGACAGCTTCCCATGCCCTCTCGCTCCGTACCATGGCCTGAAGCAGGGCCGGACGCGAGAGGTCGCCACCGCTGATCGCCTCCACGAGGACACGGCGGTGCTCCGCCCATGCGGGGCAGACCTCCACCGTATGCTCCACCGTGTCCTCCGGGCGATCCATACAATGGTGAAACCCTACCTATCCCTGGACCCGAAGATATTTTGGTTTATATTTCAGAAATAAAACAATATTTTAATAACATCTACGTTTTATAGAAATCAGTAGTTAATCAGCCTTATTTTAGCACAAAAACACAAATTTAAATTTCTTCGTCAGATATTTCTGGCATATATCTGTTCCCTAAATAAGGGGTTTCGGCACATACTACACCTGATTTTAGATTTCCGGTCCTTTTTCCTTATTTCAGACTACACATCTTTCCTTTGTAAGCAGAATAGGGTACTGTTCTACCATAAAACGTTTTTTTCTCAAGATATCTCCCAGGAGAACCTGGCGATAGGTGGGCAAAGTTAGCCATGTAAATCTTTCTTTCAATTGAGGGATAATAAGATTTATGACAAGCTTTTTTAGAAAATGGCGTCACTTCTGGGCTTGATTGGTTGCTATTTTCAGAAACCATGACGTCTCGAGCCTTTTGAAATTCGTCATTGTCTTCATGCAAGCAACTGGAGATCTGTTCATCCATCTTCCAAAATTATTTGATAAAGAAACTCAATATTGAATAATATATTGTAAAAAATATTGCAATCTCCTTTGAAAAATTAACCAACACTGTAATGATAAATTGCAGCTAGTTACCAAACTTACCCGTCAAAACTATTCCGCGAAAACACCTCATAAAATTCATTCGCAAGCCTAATAAATAAACTCAAAATAGTACACTATTACTACCCTGGGATCCTGGTGGACCCAAAAATCGCTGTAAATCCGGTTGTGCTTCAACAATGCATGCGCACAACTGATGAATAGCCGGTAGGTATCGACTCATGACATTACCTAAAACGCACCAACGTGCGTTTTGTTATTACAAAATTATTAACCGACTGCCCAAAAAGGAGGAGGTTCAATGTTCGACATTGTGTTTGTTTTTTTTTTGTGTATGTTCACCGATATCTCCGACAATTGTACACCGATTCTGAAAACCCTTTTTTGTTTGAATAAGTATGTTCCGAAATTGGTCCCATTTCAATTTGGTGAAGATCTGATGAAGAACTTCGGAGATATACAACAGAACTTTTCAATAAATAACGACAAATCTCTCAGCATTGCTGCAATCGCATGTCTGTTTATACCATTTCATAACATAACATCACGCCAGTAAAGTAAATAAAATGTGCTTAATCTACTGTGGCTAAAGCTAAAACATACTTCAGCGGAGCCGGACCTTGGAGTTATCCTAATTTATTTTGGGTTATCACAGCATGGCTTCTTCCATACCTACATCTCGTTTTGTCGTTGTCTAAAGCAGTAGGACTTACATAATAATTATTTTTTTTAAGTTTCTTAATACCTCTATTTTCTGCACAACTTCTGGCTCCACTACTCGCGGCGCTAATCTGCTGTGCGCCCGCGCAGTATGCGAGCCGCGTCGCGCGCGCAGCCGCCCGGAATGCAAGATGACCGATTACGTTTTTTTTGCTTAAGGGGTACGCAGATCTCTCATTTCACCAGTTATTGATACCTATAAAAGACACCGACTTCAAAAAATTAAGTTATTTTTTACTTTGTAGTTTTGTATTTGGAAATCGGTAGTATTTTTTGCAAAAAAGTTTTTCACGAAAATATTATTATCAAATCGCCTAGGAAATTCCACTCCTTTCGTTCAGTCCACCCAAAGGTTGTCTGTAAAAGATTGCCCTGTGCTATTAGACCGCCCAAGGTACAGTTGCTTTTATGATTGTTTGTCCTGTATATATATTTTTGTGGTATACAATAAAGAATATAATAAATAAATAATACATTAGGTACTTTCATGCTCTTAATAAACATAACATAAATACTAGGAACAAACACAAATTTGTAGTACCTACAACAAGGCTCAAGAAAATAGGTGGCTCGTTTAGATGTCAATGTGTACGCTTTTATAATAAGCTTCCAAGCCACGTACAAGATCTAAGTCTTAATAAATTCAAGTCTTTCATTAAACATAAGTTGTGCCAGAAAGCGTTTTATACAACAAAAGATTACATTGAGGACAAAAAGGCTTGGGATTGAGCTGCTCCAATTAATTTTGTTGTTTTATTATATTTTGCACTATGCATTTTGTTATTATATTTTTTATTTTTTTTTGGTTTTCTTGCAATGACAAGAATATTTACTTTTTAAAGTATTATATTATTTTATTTTAATTATTGTGAATGTGAAGACTATGTGGATTTTTTTTTGTTTTATTTAAATTTATCTTAGTTTTGGTCTGGCAGTTTGAGTAGTTTATGCGGCCTACCCGAATGTCCTTTCTTTGGTATTGTTCGTCGAATCGTTGAGCTCCTTAAATTCTGAGTTGAGCTGCTCGGTTATTGACAAACGCGTGCACTGACTGGACAGGTCCACTCAATCTGGCGGGTTCTTTCCTCAAAAGACCATTTCAGACATCAGTCTACATGGTCTTCACATGATCTAATCAAGATTTTGTCAGGACTTTAAAAGAGACTGTGACCTCTGAGTTTGTTTCGGCCTTTCTTCTCAGAGTAGTCAGATAGGAAACGCCGACCTCATCTAGTTTTAAAAATATGTTCGACATGTAAAAGTGTTTGTACAAACCAACTTACAGAAATAAAATCATTTATCAAACAGCGTAAAAACATGTAATGTCCAAAACAAACAAAACTCTTCAGCCATATAAAAGCACAGTCGTAGTATTTTTGTATTCAAAAGCTCGGATGTTGTGTTCAAACCCAAAGCCGACAGGATTAAATAGACTAGCTTGCTCTATGACCTGTAAACTAAACACTGAATACGTTTTTATCTTTTAGGGATCACACAGGCTTTACCCTTAAAAGTCAGATAATAGTTAGGTTAACAAATTACATTTCCATTGCTTCGGTAGTCTAGTGGTGCATGAGGTTATGGGTTCGATTCACGGGTCGGGGCAAGGTGTTGTTGGATTTGTCCATCTAGCATTACTTATAAGTAGCCTGAAGTCCTGATAACGTCCTCGTGGTCGCTCACAATGGGCCTCATCAGAAAGCTTAAAGTCACCCAAAGGGCAATAAAAGTTACCGACATAGCCCGAAGAATTGCGAAACTTAAGTGGCAGTGAACAGGGCACATTGCTCGCAGAACGGATGGCCGATGGTGCCGAAAATTTCTGGAATGTCGACCGCGAACCGGAAGCCGATACGTTAGAAGACTTCCCACTAGGTGGACCGATGTCATGGTTAAGGTTGCGGGAAGGCGCTGGATGCGAGACGCACGGGATCGGTCAATGTGGCGACGCCTGGGGGAGGCCTATGTCCAGCAGTGGACGTCTATCGGCTGAAATGATGAATGATGAATAATTGATTCTACCGTCCATTCGGAAATGTAGCTTGTTATGGAGAAGAACGGACAAGAAACTCCAAACTTACTCTTTAAAAAAAACAAAAATGTGTTTTACAAGTATTTGGTTACAATAATCTTGTAGGAAAAATACATATATGTGAGAACGATGTAAAAAAAAAAAAAAAAACGCACTTAAAAGCGTCTAGAGTAAAACAAACAATTAAAAATACAATAAATAGGTAATTAAAAACATGCGGAGGCAGCTAAGATATGACCAATCCCAACTGACGGCGCCCGTTCACGAACATGACACATGGATCGGCACCACTCAGCTCAACCATCATGAAGGGAACCGAATGATCCAACACATGTGCCACCATCAGAGAGACATTAGAGAGAGCATGACACACTCAACTGCCGGGGCACACTGAAGTCAACGAACGACACATAGGTACAGTAAATGGTAGATTTACAGTTAGTACATAGTACTCACATATGTGCTGTGCAGTTATATAATCCAAAAAATAAATTGAGTTTATACAACACAAATATACATTATAATTATTCGTACAGTCTTCAGCAGGTCCAACAATACTTCAGAACTTTTCTGCTTATCACTTGTTTTTGTGCCCTAGTGGCTGTGGAGCTGGAATAGCGTTGGGCCAAGCATTTTTATCAGCGATGTAATCCCCCAACCTATAATATGCCTGCCTGCATAGTGTACGTTTTATACAAGTTTTAAATTTCGTCTCATTCAATTCTAGAATGTGTGGCGGTATTTTATTGTAACATTTTATACAGTACCCCCTAAAAGATGACGCTACTTTAGCCAGCCTGACATGATTCTGGACCAAAACATCATTCTGGGAAAAGTTTTTTTACTTTTTGAAATACTCATGTGGTGGGACTCCAACCCACTACTAACTAACTAACACTACTAACCCACTCCACGGTGTTCTCCAGTGCCACTTATGGTGGGAACACGGGCACGCACCGCGAACCCGCCGCGGCTGTCCGTCACCGGCCCCTCCACTCGGGAGTACCCTCCATCACCGGCGCACCTAAACACATTGCAAGCTATGACCACCATGATAGGGAACAAACCACTTAGTCCCCCTGTGACGGGACAGGTCAGTGGCACTGCCACCTACCACTTTTCGGCCGTAGGAGATAGGGACCTTCCCGGCAGCCCCACCGCGTCCGCCGTCAGACGGTGGTGACCCCGTCCAGGCCACGTAAGGTATGGAAAGCGGCGGCGCACTGCCATACTCCTATCCCGTCGCGGGCTCCAACCCTCAGCCGCGATATCGTATGAGACAAGGGACGCTCCATACGACATTGGGCCCGCCTCAGTTGCGATGTCGCCTCTGTTACCAAGTAGCACCGCAACCTACATGTTGGCCGCTACGTCGTCGGCTTAATGGGCAAAAGCCCTGACGAGATGCCTCTCTCTTCGCTTCACCGTGGGAGACCAAGCCACGGCGGCTACTGGGGCCCCCGCATTTTTCATCAGCTCTTCCAGATAAGTTTGAGTTGTAGCAAGCATCAGGAAAACTTTGAAATCACCCCATAATAACTACGGCTCATAATAATATAAATAATGTTGTCCATTATGTACGTTTGTTATGGAGAAGAACTCAGACATTATCTAAAAGCACTGTCTAAAGGGGACGTGCTCCCGGGACAAAAAATCCATTTCATTTTCCAATATTTAATCTATCTCTATAACAATATTCATTAACACCGACTTAGTGGTTTCAGCGTGGAAACGTAACAAACAGACAGACTACTGATTAGACTACTTTCACATTAATATATATATATATGGATAGAGCATCAAGTTCCCTGATTGTTTGCCCGGCTGTCGACCGGTAACCTATCAAACAGCTGACGACCGAACTACGGAATTACATGGGGAGTATTGTTCACTTAAGTTTTATAATTATAGCACACAATTTTCACTTTAACTTTCTAACACGCTCTCCTTTAGATTTAACGTAACATTTTTGCTGATTTAGCACTCTGTAGTGCATATAAATCGTTTCGTTGACAGCGTAGAAAACGAAACAAAACCAACATTCAAGTCCAGTTATTTAGTTCTATTAATTGATTCTTATCTTTAAATAACGAACTTTTACGATTTTTTGCATAATTAAACTATAAAACTGCAATAAATCGTATATTCATATTTTGGGCACCATACCCACATTAAATAAAAATTAAAGCTGTAAGGTAATCAAAAGTAAAAAACACAATAATAGTTAGCTTTTCAAGCCAATTCAGCAGCCCACCTCGTTTTGCTACATATTTTTTTATTATTAATAATAATATACGAATACTTATTTCTTTTGTTTTTTTAATTTCTGTCCTCCATTTTCAACTTTTCTACTTTTTTTTCTGTTCTTTTGGTTCTCACCGTTTCTTTAATTTCTATTTTCAGTAAACATTCCTGAAACCATGCCTGTAATGACCCGTAACGCTACTATTGAGGACTTGGAATTCAAACTAAGAACAACTCTCCAAGAACTAAAAGAATCGCAACATCAATGTCAGGAAATGTTGCAGGAGAGAGATGAATGTGAGGTAGAAGTACAAAATGTCATTTGTAAAAACACAAGCCTTAAGCGGGAGCTAGTGGTGCTGAGTCAGCAATATCAAAATGTTGTTGATGAACGCGACCAACTGCGGGTAGTCACGGATGGTTTCCATAATTGCAGTGATCTTTATGAGGAGGCTTTAGGTAAAGTTAGGGACCTAGAAGATGAATTGGCTCATGCTAATTTTCAAATTCTGAATTTGCAAAAAGAAAAGTCATGTACTCAGGTACAGGAAACGTGCCATTTATATAGTGAGTTAATAAAATCAAATTGTAAACCTCATTCCATTACTACTATTGACCTGACTGAAGATTCCTTATTAAATGAGACAAATAAATATAAAGTTAGTCATAAAAAATTGAAAAAGTATGCAAAATTTAATAAAATAATTAAAAATTATACCCAGTACTGGAAACAACACAAACTTTTCTTTAAAAATATTCCACTCAGAAAAGAACGAGTTGACCTGCTTAATAAATTAAACAATTACCAGATTAAATTAGAGGACAGTATAAAAATTTATGAAATTGACACACAGAGCTTACAAAATGATATAAAGGTACTTGAAGACAAACTGGGCTCCCTTTACAATAAATATGTTAGATCCCAGTTACAAATCAAGGAACACATTTTGGCCGCAAATGAGTTAGTGATGTGTCAATGCAATTGTCAGATAGTCTCAAACCTGAAGGCTGTCCAGCCTGAGGTAACGGAGAGCCCAGCCCAGGTTGAGAGGGTGCCTCAGGACGGTATCTTTGTCCAAGACCAAGACACACCTGATATTGCACAGGAAGTGTCTCAAGTAGACCAGCCTGAGACTGCTACCTTTGCATCTAGTAATAGTAATCATGGGTCTCATTCGGTTATGTTTGCAGATGGTGTTGGAAGAGGTTTAGGTAAATTATTAAATAGCAATCAGAGTTATTCGACTATTAATTATTGTATGCCTGGGTCATCTTACAAGCATATCATGGAATCTGTAACAAACAATGTATATAAATCAGACACCAATGTAACTGTCTTTATAGGTAACAGTTTGGATGTAAAAAAAAGACGACATCACTGAGTGTGTAACAAAGTTACTAAAATTAAATTGTAATAAAATAATATTGTGTGCTTTTCCATATTTGGAAAAATTGTCTAGTAGACAAAATAATTATATTCACATGCTGAATAAACATATTCATTTCCTTGTCAGCCATTACAGTGACAAATTAGTTTTTTTTGACATCAACATTTTTGTTGATAAATTAAAGTCGACAGGCAATACAGTGTATCTGCCTATTAGGGTAAGACGTCAAATAGCGAGGCTATTATCTTTTACTTTAAACTCAGACATAAATAGTATGTCGAAGTCATGTACTGTAGTTGATATTAGTAGTAATACTAATTTACAGGTATCCAATAACATTAATAACGTTAGCAATTCTGCTATTAATATTTATAGTTTAAACTAGTTTGTAGGACAAGGGAGGGTACCAATAACCAAATAGTTAGGAGTACATCCACCAACAAGAAGGTACCTTCTTGCTCTCACATAGTTAATTTAAAAAAAGGGGCTAAGCAGAATTCTATAAAATTATTCCATCAAAACATTCAAGGTTTTTCTGCAAAGCAATTGGAAATAGAACTGTTTTTAGAAAAGACAATGTTTGAAATTATTTGTTTTACTGAGCATTGGCTGAAAGAACATTCAATGCTTATTAATTATGAAAATTATACTGTGGGCAGCTGTTTTAACAGAAATGTTATGTTACGTGGAGGTTCACTTATTTTAATCAAAAATGGTATTAAATCAAAATCTCGTAAAGATATTGTAGATCTATCAGTTGAACATAGTGTTGAACTGTCCTGTGTTGAGCTGGATAAGCATATTATAGTGTGCGTTTACAGACCCCCCAATTATAAAAACTACTGTATATTTGAGTCAGTGATGGAAGATGTTTTGGCAAAACTTACAACTGGTAATAAACTAGTCATAATCTGTGGTGACTTTAATATAAATATTTTAGAAAATAATTCAGATAGCAGTAGACTATTGAATCTCTTCAAATCATTTAATTTGTCGCATGTGTTTGAGGAACCAACCCGAACAACTGTGACTACTGCTACATGTATTGATAATGTTTTTTGTTGCTGCGATTACTTAAACAAAGCCATTATGAATTGTCTGCCTTCAGATCATAGTGGGCTACTGGTAACATTTGAGTCCAGCATACCAATACAGCAAGTGCAGATTCAATCCAGACCAATAACATCCGGCAAATTAAATAAATTTAACAGCGCTTTAATTGGTAAGTTAAGTTGTCAGGACCTCACAGTGAACTATGGTAATATTTTATACAAAAAAGTTTTCTCAGTTATTCAAACAGAATTCAATAACACTTTTAAGAAGAAAACTAAAACTATATGCCGTAAGTTTTTATTCAGTGACTGGGCGACTAAAGGAATCAGGAAAAGTAGGGAAAGACTTTACGAGCTGTATGGCCTTAAGCCTTATATAAACACTGAAACTTTTAATAAGTATGTTGCTACTTACTCAAGAATTTTTTTAAATTCATGTAAACTAGCTAAGGCTTTATACATTAGCAATAAGATTAAATTCGCAGAAAATAAAATTAGGACGGTTTGGAAAATTAACAATGAAACAAACAGGAACAAAAGAAATAATACTGATTACACGCTTGAGACTACACATGGACTTGATAGCAAAGAGGTTGCTCAAGAGTTTGTAAATTTCTTTACCAGCATCCCAATTAAAACTACTGAAACCTTAAATTCTTCGCCGTCGCTCGCTTATGGTTTATTACACGCTAACGTTTCAGCATGCCCGACTGAATTTAACTTTTCACATATAAACCCAATAACAGTGATAAAAGCTTTTAAGCAAATAAAGATAAAACTGACAGAAGATCTATGGGGAATGTCCATCAAAGTTTGTACCTCCATTATTCAGACTATAGCGCCGTACTTAGCTTTAATTTTTAATTTGTGTATAGATCAGGGAGTCTTTCCGGATCTAATGAAATATAGTAAGGTTATACCACTTTTTAAATCCGGGGACAGTAAAGACACAAATAATTATAGACCAGTATCCGTGTTGCCGGTTTTCAGCAAGATATTTGAAAAGATAATGCTAAATCAAATGCTCATTTATTTTAATACGAAAAACATCCTACACGAGAAACAATATGGTTTCACCAAAGGACGTTGTACAACCGACGCTGGTGTCACCTTAATAAAACACATCTTTGATGCGTGGGAGGAGGGACAAGATGCCATAGGTATCTTCTGCGACCTGTCGAAGGCGTTTGATTGCGTTGATCATGAAACATTGCTTTTGAAACTTGAGCATTACGGGCTAGGCCAATCAGCATTAAATTTAGTAAAATCCTATTTGAATGATAGACAGCAATTAGTTCAAATAAACGGTGTCAATTCGTCGGGGTTGAACGTGAAAATGGGGGTACCCCAGGGCTCAATTTTAGGTCCTTTCTTATTTTTAGTATACATTAACGATTTACCCCATCTATTGAAAAACAAACTGAACATGGTGTTATTTGCTGATGACACTTCTTTGATTTTTAACATAAATAGACGTACGAGTAACGTTGCCGACGTAAATAATGCATTGCGGCAAGTTCTAAATTGGTTCACTGCTAATAATTTAGTTTTGAATGCAAAAAAAACTAATTGTGTAAAATTTGCCTTGCCGAATGTCAAAAGTTATGATTGTGACATTATATTAAACAACGAGAAGCTAGAATTCGTCGACAAAACCGTTTTCCTGGGTATCACGCTAGACTCAAGGTTACAATGGGGTCCTCATTTAATATCACTTGCGGGGCGGTTAAGTTCGGCGGCTTATGCTGTTAGAAAAATTCGTCAATTTACTGATGTAGATACCGCGAGGCTGGTCTATTTTAGTTACTTTCATAGTATAATGTCTTACGGCATATTACTATGGGGAAGGGCTGCAGACATTCAGTCAATTTTTGTTCTACAAAAACGAGCCATCAGAGCGATATACAATCTTCGCCAGCGCGATTCTCTAAGGGAACTGTTTAAAGACATTAACATCATGACGGTACCTTGTCAGTATATTTACGAAAACATCATGTACGTTAGAAAGAATTTACATCTTTTTAGTAAAAACAGCGATAGACATAGTTATGTTACTAGAAATAGGGACCAATTAATTCAACCAGGTTTCAGGCTGGCTAAAGTAGCGTCATCTTTTAGGGGGTACTGTATAAAATGTTACAATAAAATACCGCCACACATTCTAGAATTGAATGAGATGAAATTTAAAACTTGTATAAAACGCACACTATGCAGGCAGGCATATTATAGGTTGGGGGATTACATCGCTGATAAAAATGCTTGGCCCAACGCTATTCCAGCTCCACAGCCACTAGGGCACAAAAACAAGTGATAAGCAGAAAAGTTCTGAAGTATTGTTGGACCTGCTGAAGACTGTACGAATAATTATAATGTATATTTGTGTTGTATAAACTCAATTTATTTTTTGGATTATATAACTGCACAGCACATATGTGAGTACTATGTACTAACTGTAAATCTACCATTTACTGTACCTATGTGTCGTTCGTTGACTTCAGTGTGCCCCGGCAGTTGAGTGTGTCATGCTCTCTCTAATGTCTCTCTGATGGTGGCACATGTCGCACGCTTAATAATAAACCGGAATATGTCAAAAATTAAGGATTCCCACTTTTGTTAATAAAACGAACTAAAACCAATTGAAGAATCTATAGGTACGATCCCGCCATGCGATATAAACCAAAATGGCCGATTGTTAGTTCATCCCTCTCTTTTCTACAAAAGCGCGCGAAAATGCATATCGTGCAATAAATAATCATTCAGTGATGCGGCGACCTTGATGTGAGATAGGTGTTGTTGTTTTGCGACTAGGGTGGAGTAAGTTAAAATAATTCGGTTTATTATCAAACGCAGGTGAGACGATTTTTTTTTTTTTTTTTCTAAACTAGAATGTTTCGATGTACTTAATTTTAGTTTAAAACGGTTTTATAATACAGCATGTATTATTTAGACTTGTTGCAGTTTATCATTAAATTATAATTGTATAGATAAGAAAGATTGCATATTAGTGCGTTTTAGTATAAAATTATTACTTTGGTTCGAGAAGCAATTCATTTTATATCACATTATTATCAAAACTATCGGTAGATCTAAATAATACTTGTGTTTATTTCAGTTTACGTTTTAAATGATCCTAAAGTCTAAAATAGCTCTAGCAATTGCTGCAGTTTATTACAAAACGTCCTTTAAATTTATTTGAAATACTCATTAATAAAAATTATTAAATTTCTAGTTCCATAGTTTTAATCCTGACGATGACGTCTGCAAATAGGAAGCAGCGGTGCCTAAAACTTCTTATGATGAGTAATAATGCTGGATGTACTGATACGGATAATTGCAAGCCAGCCGAAATAAAAGTAAGTAAATAACGTTGTGTTTTCGTAGTTACAAGTGCAGTACCCCGACTGTAAATTTGCAAGTGAATAAACGTAACTATAGTAGTAACTGTAGTATTGGTCGTCCAGCGGCGAGATGGGCAGATGACATTGTTGCCATTGCGGGTAGAGCCTGGATGAGGTTGGCACGGGAACGTGGTAATTGGTACAAGAAGAGAGAGGCCTATGCTCAGCAGTGGGCGAAGTCGGGCTGTGGATGATGATGATGAAACGTAACTATTGCATTTGCGATATGATTTTTATTCTCACCCTTATATTCTTAGCATTATGATCTAACATTACAATTTTTGCGCAAACGAAATATAGTAACGTTTACTCTCTTGCAAACTTGCACTTGCAGTATCCATAATACATATTACGTAATATTCTCTGAATTAATTGAGGGTTTTACTTTTTTTATTTCATGTTGTGTATTATTTATTTTAGAGTTTGTTCAATGAAACAGGCGATAAAGTCCAACACAGCATACAGGAAGACGAGGTCTCCAGCTCACTATGCAGGAAATTAAGGTCACCACGTATTACATCAAGATCACTACCATACAGAAAGTCCAGGAGGATGAAAATCATCATTCAAGTTTGAGAGATAAAGCCGCCGAACTTTCTGTGTCTCACAAGTCAGTCCGTGCCATTTTAAATTACGTCTAGTCCCAAAAGACCTGAATTTTCTCCAAAACCTCAATCGGGTCTCCCTTGTTTTACCGAAAAGAAATTGCCAAATTATCACTTCCCAAACAAATTTTCGCATAACTTCATTTGCTTACCAAACAATCTCTTTACAAATAATTGTTACGAAAACCTATGTTTGGCAAGTGAACGTTTGAACAATAACTTGTTCACCAACTAGTACTTTTACCATTTTTTATCTAGTCAAATATTTCAGTTGGTATAACATATTTTACGCAAAATTAAATAAGCCCAATATTTGGTGTCGTCAGTTTTAAACTTACCATTTCTGTTTAGTCGATTGCGTAGCCAATGACAAAAATTTTGCATCTATATGTTAGTTGCACAGATTATACAAATTAAATTACAATGTGTAAATAAGTGGGTAGTAGGTAAATCATAAATGTCGCGCGATGTGGGTAAGTCATGCAAAACACTATCACTGTGTTTTGTAGCGGAAGTTTATTGAGATTGTTACGATATATTATTTTGTAGATAATTGTTGTTAAAAGTATAACGTAAATAAAGTTTACGATGAGTGAATGTAGTGATGAGTGTGAAATTTTTAAATCTACACGAGGTTGTGTAAAGTTGTTTCGAAACGGATTTACATATGAAAATAATAACAAAGTGAATGATACCTATTATTGGTACTGTGAGTACAGGAAAAATAAATTGTTTAAATGTACTGCATCCCAACAAACTACACTAAAAGATGGGATTCATAAGGTATTAAAGAGCAATGAAATTCACAATCATGAACCAAATCCTGGGAGAATGAAGATCATTCTCCCAGAATTGTTAGATACGAGGCCTATGTCCAGCAATGGACGTCTTTCGGCTGAAATGATGATGATGAGCCTGGAGTCTAGATTTGTGCCCGATAGATGGCCATAGGCTCATTTCTATTACATAGAAGCTTGATATAACTGGTGAAATGTTTATATTACTATATATCTCTGCCTTACCCTTCGAGGAGTACAGCGTGATACATAATTAAGTTATTTAGAACTCGATTACCAAAACCTCTTCCATACATCGTCACAGTGTATTTACCTGTAGATAAACAGTTTTACATAATAACATACATCGTTAGTCCGCCTGCATAATATTCATAACGATGTGCACACCTCACAGACGCTCTTGCAGAAGTGTTTAGAACGCTAAACTATGCGACTATACTGTGATATAGAATATGTACGCTTACAGAAAAATGTTGACTTATTTTATTTATTACTTTTTAGTCAGGTTTTTTTTTCGAATTAATTTTTAACATTTTAAGTGGTATACTTTGAACTTTGTCTCTTTTCCTTTTTTGCGAGTGAAGTAAGGTGAGGAGAAGGAAGTGAGATGCGGTTCCATGCTGCTAACCTACAGACACAAACTGAAAGGACAGTTGCTTTTGTCAGTTGGCGGGGCAGCCTTTCGTGTGGGGCTGGAACACTACTTGGGCGCCCAAATACCTGCGGTGCATCGACCACCACCACCAGTCTCCAGATATGTCCCTAACAGCGTGCGTCAAGCTGGTCTGCCTGCAATGGAACCGCCATATCGACCCATCACCTGAAGTGCCTAACCGAGCATCGTACCGGAATACGGCTCAGCCGCGTGGCAGTACGACTTTGCCCGGTGGGTGGTCGCAAGCCTACGGCCGAAGCCTATACCACCAGTTAGTGTCACCTGATTAGCAACACCTGGGGACCACGTGTAGGGTATCGTAAGGTGTTCTTTGTTACGAACGTGGGTGACTCGGTCCCCTAACATAAAAATAAATATACCTTACTGCCCATGTTCCATGTTACTCGGGGTCGGTGAAGTCGCTTCTTTATCCATTCCGTCCTATCCACCGTCACGATATCACTCCCTTTTCTCTCCTCACAAAACCCATCTAACTTTTCTTTGGCCGTCCACTCCCTATCCATCGATCCATATTTATATTCATAACTCTATAATATAGACAAGAATGTTTGTCTTAATTAATTGCACTATTCATGATAATATTTCAAAGACGAAACTGTTTTTATTTCTTGAAAGGTGTTCAAATTCTAGTGATTATCGAATATAAAGTGGATTATAAGTGGGTTTCGAATTAAACGAGCTGTTGAACATGATAAGCACATTCATTTGAGAAGCTTGTTATGAATTACACTGAATTATTATTTAGACTATAAAAAAATACAAACATGCAATGATAATCCAGTTAAAGACGTAATACAGCCAAATTAAACAAAAACCGGCCAAGTGCGTGTTTGACTTCGCTCATTTAGGGTTCCGTACCAAACCGCAAAAAAAGTTGGTTTTAATAGGAAAAATTAGGAAATACATACATACATACATAAACTCACGCCTTTTTCCCATGAGGGTAGGCAGAAACTACAGAATGCCACCTGCTACGATCCTTACATACTTCTTTTGCTTCACTCACATTCATACATTTAGTCATACACACACGCACCTGGCCTTTTTGAAGAACATCACCTATAAGGTCTGTGTATGTCTTCCTAGGGCGTCCCCGCACGGCGTTTCCATTCACGTCTGCCTTTTAAATACATTTCGTTAGTCGCCTTTCATTCATCCTCTCAACATGGCGAAACCATCTTAACATACTCTTTTCAATTTTAGTCACTACATCTTCTTTTAAACCACAACGTTGTCTAATTACCTCATTCTCAACCTATCATTTAAAGTTACACCACACATACTTTGCAAGGAGCGCATTTCTACTGCATTAATCCTACTTTCATGTCCTTTTTGCCACACCCACCCTTCACTTCCATACATAAGTGTAGGCACCAGCACGCTGTTGTGAACGGCGAGTCAAGCTTCCGAATACATCCATTTACTGGTCACAACCGAAATTAGGAAATTTCAAAGAAAATCTGATTTATTAATATTTAATTGATTTTTTAGTAAAATATATGTAATAATAAACAGTATCACCAAATTTGAAGTACATAGGTCAATTGGAAGTTAAAAATTCGTCGGCACAAAATTCTGAAAAAAATGCTGATTTTGGTAGCTGGAATGAGGTTCCTTTGTTTGCCAATATATTTTAGAACAAAAAGTACAGCATTTATCGACTCATCGAGTTCTAAACAATTATACAACTCGATGGTGGAGGTATGGGAGCCTACCTTAAAAACCTTTCCGAATATATTTTGACAATTTTTATGGATTTGGGTCAACAAGATGCTTATACTGTGAACATTTGAAGATTGTAGCTACAACCGTTTGGCTGTAAAACCTATGTGACAGACGACATACAGTCTGATGGACAGATTCGGACACCTTCGGGTAAGGAATCCTGAAACTACACACAATAAATTGCAAGAGGAAGAACTGTCCACTGCTCATTACTGCAATGTTGCTAAATTACTCGTATGATAACTGTTTATTTTTATTTGTTTAACCAACTGCCCAAAAAGGAGAAGGTTCTATGTTCGACTATGTTTTTATTTTGTGTGTTCACCGAGTTCTCCGTCAAGGATATAGAATTATTTTTTTGCTTAAGAGTACATGTTCCCGAATTGGTGCCTTTTTAAATTAGTAAAGATCTGATTAAAAAGTTCGGAGATAATCAATGGAACTCTTCAATAAATGATGGCAAATCACCCGGCATTTCTGCAGTCGATATCTGTGTACTGTTTACACCATTTCATAACATAACACCGCACGCTCTGATGGGGTACGCAATTACTTCCCAAATTAAAGTTATTAGCACGTTGTACTATATATTATAGACAACCTTTGGATGGACTGAATGATAGGAGAAGAATTTAGGGTTGTCAGTGTACAAAATATCAAAAATAATATTACTTAGACTTAATAACATGCAATACATACAATATTACTTAATATACTAGTACATATCAAATATATAACAGAGAAAGGAGAAGAATAAAAATAAAACAATTATAATAATTATAATTATTTTAAAACATCAAATGCATTATTTAAACGATTACCTGAAACTGAACGACAGGTCACGAGTTTAAATCCCATGAGTGACGTAGCGGGGGCAGATCTATACCAATATTATAAAGAGGAAAGATTTTTTTGTTTGTTTGTTTGTACCGAATAGGCTCCAAAATTACTGGACCGATTTCAAAAATTCTTTCACCGTTGGGAAGCTATTTTATCCCCGGGTGACATAGGCTACTTTTTATCCCTGTATTCCCACGGGAACGGGAACTACGTGGGTGAAACCGCGAGGCGTCCTCTAGTCATTTATATTATGATGTGATTACGAGTATGATGTGCACGAAGGTGTAACGTGACAAGAAATATATAGGTTATCAAAAATAAATGAGAGAAAAAGGTCCTACTAAAATTATATGACCTTTTTGTTCTTCTTGGTAAGGTACAATTTTATCATCACAATTAAATTTACACAAGTCTAAACACAAAATACAAAATGATGAATTATTTGAGTATTTATTTTAAAAATACATAGATTAAAAGATCACTTTTATAAGTAAATTTTTAGGTTAATTTAAACCAGGTGAGGCCGGCTATTCTGATAAAATCTAAATAATATAAACCTCTGGCTATTCTGATAAAATCTAAATAATAAAAACCTGAGGGTCTATAAGTCTATAGTGAATAGGTTTCTCCAAGGCAAGCGTGCTTCACCGTCGCCCTCATCATCGCTTACCATCAGGTGAGATAGTGGTCAAAGGTCAAACGCGAGTCATGCAATTATAAAAATAAACATATAATCACATGTCATACACCAAGTTATTATGTAGGGCACTATGTATAATGCTCGGGCAATATGAACCAAGTCAAGTCAAATCGGGCAATGTAATGAATTCTGATTTAAACTTCTATATTCATCACGTTGTCTGGTAATTATGAATACTGCTACGTATCTGTTGAGCAAGCCCCGCGCAGCGGGCAGCTCCGTCGACTTTGTTGCATAAAAAGTAATCGTACTTATCTATTCTATATAGAAAACAATGTTTATACAAAAATAATTTTAGAAACAAATATTTTATTACCTGGCCCAATAAGTGATGGATATTATTCAGAAAGCCCGGTCAATGTAATTATTTAAATAGTATCTATCTTATTTCCTTCTCATATTTCGCATTTCTAAACTGTCCGGGCATTATGAATAATGCCATATTAATCGCTTGGTCCATAACATATATAAATAGAGGCTTAAGCTACTCTCAACGTCTACAGCACAACCACGTATACGCTCATACCATGTCTCAGTAAACCAGCCGCTTGTTAGCGAAACTTCACAAATAACAAACTTACTCTACGCTCATCCAAAAATGTTTCCCTGCGAAGTAACGCCGCGCCGCATTCTGTCTGAATATTTAACTACGATCTGACGGCAGCTCTGATCTACCCGGAAATAGGACCTGTTTTCTGTCTATCCAGCTAAATGTTCGGCCTGCAGAAAATATAAGAGAAAACTGTTTTGTGATGTTTTTAACTGGATTAAGACTGTTGAAGTTGATTTGATTACAAGTGGATGAAAGTATCATCTTAATTTACAAGCTAGTCATCATTGCAGCCAGAAGACGTCCACTGCTAAACATAATTAGCCTCTCCCAAGTGTCGCCACAACGACCGGCAGCCTTATTGCGTAAGTGAATTTGGCAGATTCCCACAGCCTTAACCAAGTCATCCACCGAATGTGTTGGCCTTCCAACGGTGCGTCTTCCAATACGGGATCGCCACTCCAGAACATTTCGGTTCAATCAACCCTCCCTTGTAAAATAACTCGCGCTTTTCTCAAAGGATTATATAGAGGCATGTAGTACACCCTTGTTCCGCCAATTTATGTTCTAGTCACATGTAGTAAGGGTGATTCTAATGTCATTAGCCTTATCATTTAATCGTGATTGTGTGTGTTGTGCTGTGTCTTTTTTTTTAAAGTTGGATTTAACATATTTTGTGATTTTGACTTAAGCTGTTTGTCCTGACATACATTTAGTAACATAGGGCGTTTGAAACGTTTTGCCTGTTTCTAAGTATAAGTGATTTGAGGAAATTTTGTATCACATGACATTTATTTTTTGGTAATAACAGCTTTAATAAAATTAAAACTAGACTATATTATGCGGTTTTTGTAAAGGACAACAACATACACCTTTTATTTTTTATAATATTTTTTTTCTATTTATGAAACTTTGAAATGCTCTCCTGTAAAGTTCCAAAACTGTTACTTAATTCAAATAGCCCGTGGAACCTCGATATTATGGGTCAAAATAATGGGTTGGCGTGGGTTAACACCCAAGGAAATCACTTACCTTGAGGTTAACAATCTATCAGAAGCCAGCTATTTATTAAGTTCATTAGCCTCGCAGAAACAGAGTGTAGAAGAAATAGATATTACTTTGTAGAACCTCTAAAGCTAACCACAAATATCTTTTCACAAATATCAAGTTTGAAGTAGGTTTCGAAACCGCAAGCCTTTTGAGAGTAGACAACATCTAGTCGGTCAAGTAACTATCTCTTAAGTTTTCTATTTATAACCACAAACCAAACTAAACAAACAGTTTACCTGTAAAGAAACTAAGTCTTCGTTAACAGAAAGCCATAAAACATAATCATAAGTGACTTAAAAACTTCATAAATAAGTGGTACGCTTCTCGCAATGTATCTTGCAAACCTCGGGTCAGTTAATTTAATCAAGGGAGAATTACGGCCCCTGGCTACGCACTGGGGCCGCGGAGCACAGGGGCCGGTAAAACCCACGTGAAGCAAAAATGTGGCTTCTTAAGACAATGGCGTGATGGATGGCACAATGGTGGTAGAGTGTCGATGTGTTTAGCAATAATAGAAGCTTTCTTAAGGCCAGTGGCCGGGTTGAATGTCCCTTTGTTTTGTTTAGTACAGGTTCATTATTTTGTTGCCTCTAATAAGTTGTTGAAAGGGTTCATCAGTTCCAAGAAAAGCGCTGATTGTTTTACTGAAAACAACATCTCAGCGTCTCGGCTTATTTGTTTGCGATGTTTAAAATAAACTTGTAAATTGTGGGGTACCTAGTGTAACTTTTGTTGAGGAAGGTTATACCAATGTCAAATTAAAGTAGAGTGCCCTATTCAAAGATGCATGAAAGAAAAGGAAACAGGTTAATTTTTATAAGCGAAATAAATATATTTTTATTTTTGTAAGCGGGTACTATAGAGTACTATAGAGTAACGAAAGAAACTATTCTAATAAGGATAGTATTTAAACGACTGAATATAAACTCAAATTAAAGGTGTAAAAAATACTGAAATGGCTTACTGAAACACTAAGTGGGCGACAAACAGTGGGCGAATACATATGTTTAAAACAGCGACTTGAAAATAAAAGTTTGTCGACGGAACCCGCTGCGCGGAGATCCTTTTTCTGTCTGCAGGGTCTCATGCATAGATATAATAAACAAGGTCTAAAGTAACCTAAAATATAGGAGATGACGGGAGCTAAGTTCGCTCGCTCACTTCAGCTCCCGTCATCCCCTTCGAATCTAACCTATCCGTGTCGGGCGTTATCTAAGCTGCCAGAGCTCGCTCTTGGACTAATTCGTTGTAAACAGGCATACACCTGAACTCCCGCGCTGCACAGCGATGTCGTGTCGATGGTTGTACAGATATTTTCAAAAGAATAATATGCTATAATAGAAAATAGGATTCCAAATACAATTAAAGTATGTAACGATATTAGTACCGCAGCTCACAAAAACCTCTTACTCAACTGTTACACTTTACACAAGACGACTTTTTTTTCTAATTAACCTAACTTAAATTTATTTAATAATAATAACTATCAACCTTCGATGAAATATAATATTTATTATATTTACTACTGTACTATATATACTAGACAATATAATTATAACTATATAATTATACTGTAACACTTTGTTTTTTTATATCTAAATCTTATTCACCTATTTCTATATTATGACACTTATTTACCTATTTATATTTACTTTTTTATTTTATTTAAAAATAAAACTTTTTGTTCCGTCACTTTGCACCTAAGGTTTCATTAATTTGCGGTCAGCGTCATCCAGTCAACGCCAGCTATAGTTTAAAACCAGCGCTGTGGCTTTGTCTTGCACGCGAGTCCCAGCATTATGCTGAGCGATGACCGATACTTTGTTGTATTCGTATTCTAGTTATTTATTCCTTTAAGTTTTTTATGTTATATGTCGTGCCTGGCGCAAATAAAGTCTGTTTCTTTATTTACTTTTTTTCAATAAAAGGTCTATATATTTTTAGTACCATTATATTGTAAATAATGAAAGAATTGTAACTTAAATTGAAACAATTTAGCCAAATAATTTATTTCCTGTTTATATTATTCTTTCAGAAAAGGCAAAAAGAAAAAGCACACATAGATTTCGTGTGGACGTTGTGGATAAAAGGTGTACCTATATCAAATAAATTAATGGTTTCGTAGACCGGCAGAGCGCTGCGTGGGCATTTGGGCAAATTGGGCCAAACACATTATGTACTGAATATTCAATTCTTTTGCCCTCTTCAATTTGCTATAGTAGACGGGCATTTGAATTTGGGCAGTATAAGTTGGCACCTACCACGTTGATTTATTATTGTTACATATAGATACGATTAGTTAGATTATAGGTAAAATAAATATTAGTAATTTGTTTCGTGTCATTTAAAAATAACAACTAGGAAATTACCAACAACTAAGATCGTATATTAATTACCTATCATGAAACCCACGCAGTAGATTTATTTCAAACTCAACCACGCGGTAAGTGATAGGGCGTTCCATTCCCAGAACACAGCTAAAGTACGAAGTAAATATCCTATACCCTTTCGACCTTACAATCTTCGCGAAATAACAAGGAACTCCATTTTTCCCTTACACGCAAGATAACTTTGTAGCTCATCGAGGACTTCGCACCTTTGTCGGACCCTTACAACTTACACAAAATAAGCAACTCCTTTTTATCCCAAACCGACTTGACAGTTCATTTCAGAACAGAAGATATAGAACCTGTTTTGTTTAGGGCGAACACATTTAAAAATGAAACAGAGTTTTTTCGGAAATGGTGGTGAAGTTTGAAGTGGTGTGAACAGCCTTCGTGATGGTTCGACGCGATTCTATTTACATCATACCGATAAGCTATTTTACAAAGCGAAATTGCATGTTCGTTCACATGGCCGATATTCGAGGAAATGAAATTTGCAATTGAAAACTTTAAAATTTCTTGAAATTTTCTCGATGCCATTTAAATTGCCACGCACCATCAGCAAGGTTAGCCCGTAGCCTAAATAATGTAGCCAAAGTTCTAACGCAGTCTACAGTTACTACTAGTTAGAGAATTACCAACTAATATCAAGAGGTATTAGATTAGTATCGGCTTCTAATCCAATCGGATGCGGCTGAATTTCAATATTTAACACGAATAGCCTGCCGTGTGACCTTTGCAAACCAAAACCCAGTTTACTCAGCGAAAACAGTAACTGGGCCTTTGGTCTCAAACGCTATCACAGGCTACAGAATGTTCAATCATATATCTTTTGTGTATGACATAAATTGTTTTTGGAGCCCGTAAGATTCTTTCAGAGTAACAACAGTCGCGATTACAACAGACATGCATAAATTGACACCGTAAACGACTATTAGAAGGTCATTATCATGTTGTCAAATTGCTTCGAAAATATTTACAAAATGTATGTAGATAATTTTGCCATTTATTATATCAAGAGCTTTATTAACAACATAAATCCTCATAATCTATGTACATAAATGACAAAGTCAATATCCTCCAAAAATTCCATCTACCAGTGTAATAAGATAAGGCAATGAACTTTCTTGGGTACATACTTTATCCCCATTGATGTGCTCGGTGTCTACGGGCGATTTAGCTAAATACATAGAGTTCTGAGCGCGGTAGAGTGGCACCCATCATCGTTTTAGCCCGGTGACGAGAGCGATAGAGATGTCCCTATCCGGTTCAAGACGACTATGCAAATGAATTTTAGTATAGATGGGTACAGAAGCGTTTTAGTTGTTTATTTGAATTAACTTATGGATTTGATTTACTTTGTATTTTATGTTCCTTTACTGTGTATGACCTTTATTTACGCAGCCTCTTTTCATTGGTTCCTATTTGTTTAGCATTAGCATAGCAGACACTTGGAAATTAATACATATTATGTGTGGTGACTGTCCCCTTCAGGTCTCCTCTCAGGGAGAGAAGACTTATAATACACTACGTTAATAGTCTGCTTGTGTTCAATTTTCATCCTAATCCGTGTACGAATTTAGACGGTATTATATAATAAAACATCTTCACAAACTTTCAATTATTTTAAGTATCTATTGATAAAGAGAAAATGTTAAAAGCATTGTGTAATTACGTTGGAATTTCTAGCTATGTTAGTATTGTTACGCATGATCGCATTTTTAAGTGGCGTTAAGACGAACAATGATTAGTGACGATGATAAAAACAATATACCGCCGGCCATATTTGTTTTATTAAAAGATGTTTTTAATGAAAAAGCATTAGTGTGAGTAAGGTCTTAAGAGGACCTGGAATTCATAATTCATAATTCATAATCATTTATTTGCTAATATGGGTAATTACATGAAGTTGTTAAAAAATATAGCACAATCCGACCATATTACACCTTGAGGCATGCAAATCACAAGCAAGTACACACATTTACTTGCAAAAAAATAATAATTTCTATTTAACAACACAATTTCAATTTAGTTTTGTTTTGTTAATTTCACCGTGTGGCAAGTAACAATGAAACATAACAAATGAAGCTATCAATAATGTCACTAGAAATTAATTTTAAAATGTCATATATTAAATGAGAATGTCAAGATATATTCGTAATTAAATGTCAAAGTAATAAATATTAAAAAATAAATTTAAATTAAATTAGCGCACCAGTCACATCAACAATATGTCCTTACATTATCTTTTAAGTAATCCTGAATACTATAATAACATTTACATAGCAAGAATCTTTTTAATTTCTTTTTGAATTCATCGATGGATGGAGTTTCTAATATGGTCTTTGGTAAATGATTGTATACACGCGGCGTCATACTGAAAATGCTTTTGGAATATAAGGCTGTCTTGTAAGATTTGCAACAAATTTTATCTCTATGCCGCCTACTTCTGTACTTATCAAAAAGATGTTTGTTGGTTCTTGCAAAGCTAGCAATCTCATAAATGTAGACAGACGGCAATGTTAATATATTATGCCTGATAAAATATGGTCTGCAGGTATCAGTCTGGTTGATATTAAACATACCCCTAATGCACCGCTTTTGCGCCTTGAATGCCGTATCCTTATTGGTGGAATGACCCCAGAATATAATACCATACCTTATCAAGGATCCCACGTAGCCATGGTATGCTGCAAGTACAGCAGAGGTGTTCACCGATTTTGCCAGCATATGTAGGGCGTATGATTGCTTATTCAATTTTTGATTCAAAGTATCAACATGTGTTTTCCAATTCAAATTATAATCAATTGACATGCCTAAGAATTTTGTAGTTGCTATCTCATTTATTTTATTTCCTGCATAATGTATATTAATGTCAGTAAATTGGGCTTTACGATTGCGAAATATCATAATTTTAGTTTTGTCAAAGTTAATTTTCAAATTGTTATTAGTCAGCCATTTTATAATATCACTTAGAGTGCCATTTATATCTTTTTTTAGAGATTCCTTATCCTTACTCGTAAAAACGACAGTACTATCATCAGCAAAAAGTATAGAGGGATGATTGGTTACTTTTGGAAGGTCATTTATATAAATGATGAATAGCAGAGGGCCCAAAACACTGCCTTGTGGGACGCCTTGTTTAATTTCCCTGTATTCCGATGTGTACTTAATTTCTTTTCTGGTTTTGGTGCATACTCGAGTAACTAATGTGGACTGATTTCTGTTGGTAAGATAAGAAGCTATCAGATCTAATGAAGTACCCCGAATTCCATAACTACATAATTTATTTAACAGTATTTGGTGATCCACGTAATCAAAGGCTTTACTTAGATCCATATACAAAGCACACGCCGGCATTTTATTGTCTAAGCTACTCATAACTGTGCTCAGAAAATCAAAGACAGCCATATTAATGGTTTTATTTTTCCTAAAACCTATTTGCTCTTTAGCAAATAAATCAAAGTTTTCAAAATAGTTATTTATCCTGACATAAATAACTCTTTCATAGACCTTAGAAAGCACCGGTACCAATGCTATGGGCCTATAACAATTCATATTGTAGGTATCATCTTTCTTGAACAGAGGTTTAATGATTGTTAATTTAAGTCTATCAGGAAAGTGACCATTTAGGATTGACAGGTTAATGATATGACTTAATATGTAGGATAATTTAATTAGCGCTTGTTTTAAAATTTTAGTCGATATATTATCATATCCAGTACTGTTAGTATTTTTTAAGTTTAAAATTATTTTGTGTACTTCATCGGGTGTAGTTGGATACATAAATAATGTTTTGGAGTGATTAGGTAAGGTCCCTGTTTTATTAGCACAACTTGTATTCCCTTTTAATTGGTCTATAAAAAAATTATTGAAACTGTCCGCAATGGTCTGCGGATCATCCGTACAATGTTTACCGTCTATATGAATTTGATTGATTTGGCTTTTTGGCACATTACACATTGTTTTATTAATAACATTCCAATAGCCCTGCATTTATTTTGAGCTGTCTGGATAAAATAATTATTCTGAGACTTTTTTGTCAATTTTATAACACGTTGCAATCTACTCGCAAAGTTTTTAAAATTGGTTTTATTTATGTCATTTCGATTCTTACGATAATTCCATAATAATTGGCGTTTACGCATGCAGCATTTTCTTATACCTTTAGTCATCCATCGGGCTCGTATTTGAGAATATATTTTAATTCGAATATATGGAAAACATAGATAATAAAATAAGGTAAATAAGTCATAAAAAATGTCAAAAGCTTCCTGCGGGTCATTATTTTCAAACACGTCACTAAAAGAAATCGAATTTATGCAATTATTAAATTTCTTAATATTATCTTTACTATAATCTCGTCTTTTTACATACCAATGTTTTAGAGAGCAGCTAAGTTTTACGGGACAAGTTAGTAATTGTGCCGTGTGATCTGATAAGGCAAACTCCATAGTTTTACATTTACATCCACGAATGTTATACATGAAATTATCTATGCATGCTCCACTAATAGTCCTTGTTGGTTCAAATAACCCTAACTGTAGGTTGTGACAAGCTAGTGTTTCCATGAACATTGTACTCATCTTCTTTTTATTTATTACATTTATGTTGAAGTCGCCACAAACGATTATTTTCTTTTTACTGTAGCAGAACTTCCCAAGTAGTCGATTTAAAGTGTCAAAAAATGTGTTTAACTCATCTATTTTTGACCTTGGTGGTCGGTATATACAAAGTATTATAATATTATGACTTAGAAGTTCGATGCCTGAGCACTCCAGAATGCCTTCGATGCAATATTGTTTAAGTGTAGTAACTGGTTTAAAAGCATGATTATTACGAACTAAGATACATGAACCTCCTCGACGATTATTTCTTGAGAAGAAGGATCCCTGAATAAAGTTAGGAATGCCGATTAAATCCGTATCAGCACTCAACATATTATGCTCTGTGAGACATACGACATCTACTGGATTTTTTGCGTCTTGGAGTGACGACAGAGATAAAGATAATAAATCCATTTTCCTAGCAAGTCCATTTATGTTTTGATGAAGGATGTTTATATTTTTATACACGAAAAAAATCTGATTTTCTTGGGGTATTTTGAATTCCAGGATTCGTTTCTATTTCAGGAATGATTAAATTTGAAATGTCAGATTCCATAATTTGATACTTTAAATTGTCAAAAATTGACTTCATTCCACAATTGTTCAATCGACCAGTGATATTTGAAAACATAGTACGATCATATAGTAAGTTTAAATTGGAGTCAAATATTACGGCATAGTCATAAATTTGTATGTCATGATATAGTAAGCTATTGAACATTTCAATTCTTCGGTTGAACATACCAGAATAATCATTGCACCTATATGTGGGCAGACATAGAATTATATTAGTGTGAGTTATCATTAAAAGGTTTTCCCTAATGTTGGAAATTAGGTCTGCATAGTTTTTAGTTAATTTAAAATCTTCATTACCTATTAGAATTACACAATAGTCTTGCATAGTATAATTAGTCAGTTTTGAGTCTAGATTACTAACAAGCGTTCTTATTCCACAGTTAGTTGTGATATAATGACATATCTGATGGTTCGGAAAGGCGTTGTGTGCTATGGATAATACTTTGTTAGTGTTATTACTACTTATTATACACAATTGGTTTTTCTTGGCTTGCAGTTGAGACGAGTTGTTATAATTTTTCTGATGACTTCCAATAGTTTCTTGAGCAAACTTCAATGCAGTTGTTACTCTATTTCGCCTTAGATCCAAGTGATCTGTAGAATGTTGTTCTTTGTAGGGAGTAGACAATCTCACATTATTTTTATTTTTAGGTGTTCCAATTTCACTAGTTAATTTCTTTGTTGCGTTCTTAACTAGTTGATATTTGTTATTTATAGTATTAATGGTCTGTTTTAACTCGCTATTTTCTATTGACAAATTGTTTATCTCGTTATGGGCTGCCAAAAGTTGTGACTTTAGTTCTCCGATTTCCCGCTGTAAGTCTTGTACTTTATCATTCTCCTCGTCATCCGATATGTTTGGCATACTGTTGGTGGTGCCATCTAGTGTCGTGTTGTTACAACTAACGTCGTTAGTACTGATATCGTTAACTGTCGTCTCTGACAATGATTTCGTTCGGTTTCGTCGCAGAGTAATATTCTCGAAGAAATTCATTCTGTTGTAATTTACTAATTTAACAAAGCAAACCTTTAAAAAGACAGTGCTAGAATCGGGGTTCGAACTTAGTGCCTACAGGGCGCACGGGTCAAAAGCACACGCCTCAGCCACTAGGCCAAGCGATCATTAGTTTTAGTAGACGAAATAGGGAAGCATTAGCTACTAGATGCTTGTTGCGTCAAATGATATAAACGTAGGTAAAGTGGCAAATGGGTTCAAAGTCCAATTTCTTTGTTCTTTTTTTGCGTACGGGACGGTTTAAATTTAAATTGTCTTTGTGTTTGCAGTCACAGTTTTTATCACTTTCTGTTTATGTTTTTTGCAAAATATGCAGTCTATCACTGATTTAGGTATTATGTTTACAAAACATGCACTTTATAATAAGATTTCAATTGTTTTGAAAAAAGTTTAACACTGTTCATACACACTTTTTGTATTGTATTGATATCACAGCTGATTGTTTATAGATTCACCTGATAACAATGTCTCTGCTGTATCAATATATCCTTTCACAAATACATTTAGTTTTATCATTAAACTGTAACTTAAACTATTTTTAAATAATTTTAAAATAAGGATTCGATGTTGACGTGACTACTAGCGCCACTCGCACAAGGCAAGTGAAATTCTATCAAAGAAAGCGTCGCCAAAGCTATTCGAACAGTCAAAAATGTATAATAATAGTAAATGTCACGTATTCAATCCCTTACATTTTTAAATTTCGACACTTTGTAAAAGCCTCTTGATCAATTTTTTTTTTTTTTAATGCATTCATTGTTTGTCTTCTTCTCAGCAAACCCTTTCATTTGATACCCATATCATGGTAGTGCACAAGAAATAACTAGTCCGCAATCTTGGGCCATCCGCCATATTGGATTTAGAATGACGTCACTTAGCTTATCATGCATTGTCATCCAAACTGAACGTGTATGCAAAATTTCATCTTAATCGGTGGAGGATAACTGCTTTAAAATTCAGTTGTAAAAAGATAACGTTTGTCTAGAAATCAAAATGTATCGGATTGACAAGTGCTAGCGAAATCTCACGTGAACAGCAAGTCTGAACTCTTTATAATTGAGTTTACCCGTTCCGTACTGACAATAATTTGTTTAATTTTAAACAATAAGTTAAACATTTCGCGTGTCAGTGTTCACGTTGTTAATCTGTCGACGTTGTAAAAGCGATCGCTTTCCAGGAAACAATAAATTATTAAACAGACAGACTTGTATTGTTTTATATTATTATTTATGAAGTTCTGGACGTATTATATGAAGTTTCATGACTGTTTTCACTGGATGATTGATAATAATTTTGATGGTTAACATGATTTTTATATTTTATGTAGGTATGCTTTTGTAAATTTTATATCAAATTCAGAAATCCGAAAGTCTGATAAACAGTCAATACACTAATGATTGTTGTATAAGGGACTTTCCTGATATTGTGTTCGTATTTTCTAACAAAATATGAAAGTACTCGCAATTTTGCTTATTAAAAAATGCTTATTAAATGTGTCGAGCCATCTGGATAGTTGCTTACTTTTAAAAGATAAAGTGTTTTTACTTCCTACCTACACGAACACGTTATCACTATATCAAAGGGAGGAAAATAAATAACAAAAATGGCAATCACTTATAATTCCGCGCGGGTAGTGTGGGGTCAAACCTTCCCCTTAGTTAACGAGCGGTACAGAACGCGCTTAACAAACGAGAGGCAGTATTCGCACGGAATTTGTACTACACGACCATATTGACGATAAAGGGTCTGCAGAATTGTAAAAATCCGTTGTGATAATGTTAATATGTCTCAAGGTAAGGGAAAATGATAGCGAGGCCCAGATTCTGTTGAAGATTCAAAAGCATCAAGTAGCAATATAAACATTTTCTATGTTAAATACACTTCTATAGCAGCCGTACCTATATTGTTCCTCTGCAAGGCAAGGGCAAAATTACATCTTTTGTAGATTTTCAATATCTCTTATGCACGTTCTCATTTAATACATTTTTAGATTCTTCAAATTTTATGCCCTTTGTCTTAGCGAAGGTACGATATGATCACAAAACTTGATGAAGGCTTGTGCAAGGATCGGTGATTTCAGACTTGATCAGATCATATTCTCTAACGATGCTTTCCTACACAGGCTGCAATTATATAGTTAATTGATGGCAACATCGCCCTCGGCACAATTCCAAAATAACTTCTGCTTCTGTAATTTTCTTATTACCCCATTGGAGATTTGGAACCCCCTTGAAGCCCCCTTAAGGATCTCCTTTTACAATCTTTACAAACTCGTAAAGTGTACACTTGATGTCTCTTCGAGAGTATCAGTATGACTGTATTTATGTCCAATATTTGCATAATATTCATCTGCATATTTTATTGTCATTTCGCTATAAAACAGAGACAAAGCAAAGATTATGTCCCTGTCTCGTCTCAGATAGCAGTTTAGTTAGTATAATGATGGACGTTGGTTCGTTTTAGTATTTTTAGTATTAACAGCGTCGGTAAAAACAAGTGATTAGTTCTTCTATAGGAAAGAAAGCATATTATTTTTTCCCATTATGAATTTCCCACAAAATGAAAAACATATTTTTTATATCTAGAAATTTCAATAAAGACGAAGTTGGAGAAGTTATTAAAGCTCTTATTAAATGTGTAATAAACATACCCAAACGTCCTTTCGAGGTATAAAGGGAAGCGATGGAATTTGGTAGAGATACAAAATTATTGTAACGTAGGCATATATGTAGGATACAATTGATTTCATGAAAATTTTACGTTTCTGGGAACAATGATCACATTCCTCAGCTACCTATCTACAGGGTAGGTTAGGTACAAATAAAAGTGATTCAATTCAACGATCAAATGAACTTGTAAAATGTCCAGGATCTAATAACTAGACCCTACTCAGGGTCAGCAAATAGGGTCTATAGTTGACGTGCCCACTCCACCATATTCTTTGTGCCAAATTTCAAGCGGTTTCCTATCGGGGCGCATTTTCCGTTACATTTTATACCGTTCCGGTCGACCGGGTTGGCCCGGAGGTCATTATATCCACATTTCCATTTTACTGTTTCGGTTGTTGTTTTGCCGAAATTTTTCGGCCATCATCAGCCCAAAGTTGTCATACTTAGCGACTTCCTGATCCTAACCATTTTTATGACATACAAGACGACGGAACCCGAGGAGTTAGCAGCAATTTGGGGTTTGTTGTCCTATATTTATCCTGATTTAATTCCTTTTGGAAGTTCGGTTTTTGTCCCGAATCTTTTTTGTTACTGCTCATAAAGTCTTTAAGAGTTCGACCCTCGGCCTTTTGAAGATTTAAGGATCAACGTATATAAGTTGTTTGATCTTCCCTATTGAATTTCTTGCCCTCATTCGTGATTACAATACCCTTAATCTGGGAACCGATAAATTTCAGAGTAATAAAGGAATCAATGTCTGTCGTTAGGTATCGATATTGAACGTTGGTATTTTTGATAATGTATTTAAATTTTTACTCTCCGCACTTGCAATTTGATTCGCAGATCGTTTCACTGTATGTCATCATATCAGCTTTAACAGTTCTACTCACGTTTCAACGCTTGCCAATTTGCTGACTCATTTTGACAATTGCTAGGACGGACGACTCAGCAATCAGCATATTGATAGTGGGCTTCAACAAGCCTACACACGACGCAATCAAAAGCCTGACTCGTGACAAATTGTCCGACCAGAGTGAGTGCGAAATGGCACCAAAAGACGCTTTAAATCTGAGTCAGTACTAAATCTCTACCTCAGAAGAGGGTGAAAAGTTAATAGTCACCTACTTTATTCAAGAATACTTTATCCCAAGTAATAATATGAATACATGGCCAGCACTTGTGCGCTCGAGCTCCCCGCGAACAAGTGCCCGTCGCACACATTATAATAATCGATGGCATCACTTACCAGCTTATGAATATTTTACATCCCTCATAAGACTCATATGTCCCCCTTCCGCCCCATTTCACCCCTTATCGGGTAATGTCCGCCCGTAAATTGTGTTTTGCGAGTAATACGGCGTAACTAACACCCTTTTTGCGCGATGTTATCAAATTGCATTTAATGAAATTATACGCAATTATTAAGAAATACCTCATGGGTAACATTATCCTACCTTGGTATTCTATATTATGAAGGGATTTGGGAAACCACCGGTGCGAATGAAAGGATTCTGAGGGAAAATAATTAATTGTTTTGTATGATGGATTTAATGGCGCTCTGAAAGCGCATAGAATATTATGTTACATTGAATTATTAATATTGTAAACTTTATAATGTAATGTCATTGTGGTGATATTGCAAATCTGCAGGCTGCGTTTAATTTCAGTAGATCTGTAATATATAATAAAATGTTTGTTAAAATGTGTCTTGGCGCACCCATATTTTAAGGGCCTACATACGCTTTAGTGCCGTAAAACTGTAACTTTCTAAAGCATACTCCTTAGTAACGCCTAGGTTATAAGGTTTGAAAAAAAAAAATATTTATTATTGATTCATGTATATTTTGTTTCGTGTAACTAATAGTTTAAAAAAATAATTAACAACACGATATTTTTTCGCAACTTTTGGAAACTCCTCCAAAACGACTTGGAGTTTAAAAATATTTTTACACAGAAAAATTTATGGTTTTTCATAACTGACATAGCATATATGTAAATAAAATAATATTTTGCAAACAAAACTGTTCAAAAGGAGGTTCAACATCGAGCGGGCGCACTGCCAGTACTGCGTTAACATTGGGGCGTATATAGCGCCTTAAGAGAGTTTATTGTAAAACAAAACCAAAAAAGTTCTTGCAACTGTTAATCTTTCTTAGTGGATTGATAAATAAAAACAACAGTCAACCAACACTCCTAAATATAAGGATCGTTCTTGAGAAGTAAAAAAATATGGAAGACCAAAACTGATAGCAGTTGAAAGAAGACCAAATGAAGATGATATTTACTCCAACATACAGGGCAGAGGAATTTCTTTTAGGAAATAGTTACAATAAGTTGCTCGGGAGCAGTTTATAAATTTTACACGAGTCAATCTGAGTCACTGCGAGTTATTACGGAATATTTTCCCACAGTAAACAACAAAATATATTTGTAATACGTTATATCAAAGAGAGTGTATTTTTTATGTCAATAATATTATGTTGGAGTTCAAATATAGTAAGCGGGTAGATCAGATCTGCGGACGGATGAATCGCGAATACCAATCTTGTGTGCGCGGAATTTGGTTCTAAGTTACTTCACCGTGTTTCAGATGTCTATTTATGTTGCCAACTGAACTTATTACAAGCTTTATTTAGTTTCACTGTCTCGATGTTTGTGTGTATGTAATCAAAGCTTGCATGTTAAATTTGATTCACTTTCCGGTATTCTATTGACTGAAATTCAGCATACACGTTTGTTTCTCCTGAGATGCAATGTTACCTATATTTTTTTTTTCTTGTGGTCCTGTCCTGTATATTTTCTTTCTTTTCTATTTTATTTTATTATGTTTTTCTAAACGTTAATAGTTATGGTAAGTAGTTATAGTAAGCCTTTTGAGATGTTTATTTTACTCATGTAGGTATATTATTATCTGTTATAACAGTCTTTGTGGTCTGCTTCCTCGAAAACTACGCTACTAGATGATCGCAGTGACTAACTCCCGCTGGCACGTCATAAAATACATACCTAACTACCTTGTATGACTTTCCAGGAAATAAAGCCAGAGTTAGTCCATTCAAATCTTGCAGACTTACATGGAAATCAGTTAAAGATATTTCCCTTAGTAACGACTACTCAAAGATATCTATCGTCAAAGTCGGCTCTTGTAAAGCCGCGACCTTATCCTCACCTCGGAAACTCCAAGGTTGTCAAAGACTACTTCGAAAATAGTTTTACGAATAATCAAGATCTAAATATCAGATATTTTGAAGTAAATCCGGCTTGATTTGTCAATAGCGTTTGATTTTGTGAAAGTTTAACTATATTTCCGACGACAGACCCTTAATTAAATTGACCTTAGTCTTTATAGATTTAAGATTTATCACTAAATTCAATTCAATTTGTAGAGCCTTTTGAAAATAGGTTAAAACAATATATTGTTCTGTAAAGGACATCAAACCCAATCGGCATAGTTGCACGTTACCATTTTGACTGATAACCTTAGTTCTGTTCTCATAAAGTGATTTTTGCCTTTAAATATCTCGGTAACAATGACACTTTAGGGTTACCTACCGTGTCTGAGGATATTATTTTTATATTCACTACACTGTCCCTGCTGGGCAAATTCCTTCTCCAAATCCTTCCTGGTATTCTTTTCCTGAGCCGTCTCGAACCAGCCCTTGCAGTGTAGGCGTCAAGCTTATCTCACCATCTCGTTCTGGTTATTTTTTACAACCTTTTATTTAGTTCAACCTGTCCCGGAGTCTGTGTTTAATCAAAGCTTGCAAGTTTAATTTGATCCTCTATCGATGTAGGTACGATTGAGCAAAAATTTTGTTCACGCGTTTGTTTCTCGTGACAATGCAATGTTTAATATAAAAGCTTGTTGATTGTTTCAGTTTCTTCTACCAACATACGAGGCTCTAGTTAGACAAAATGTCATGCAATCAGTGATGACAATGGCAAAAATGACAAAATGTAAGAGATTGATCAAGTGACATTTCGAGAGCGGTCTGCAGTCCTACACATTTTAAACTGTTTCCAATCGCTACTACGAAGCTTTTATTCATGAATGCCACTTGTATAGCGCCTTTTTTTTTGTTTGGGTTGAGTAATCTTCCAATGACATCTCCCGCTCTAAGTGAAACGGGAGGGTATGTCAGACTTTGCTGAGTAAAACCCACCCATGTTCCTTGAGTTGCCTGTGCCAGGGCCACGGTAACTGTATTTCATCCGCGACCCAGACAGGCATCGGCCCTAGCGGACCCCGTCAGTTTTTACTGTCATCTCTTTGAGGCGCGCATGGAACACTAGGCGCCGTCAACGTCGTTATCGGATGGCGACCCATTACTCGGCCTCCGCAAGCTCGTGCCTACGGTGGCCAGGAATCGGCTCCCGACTCCCAAGGCGTCTCCTGCAGTGGCTTGGGGCGTGAGGGCGACTCCGTTGCACTTCCCTCACGCGTTTCGCCTCCTCTTTTGCAAGCATTACCGCTTCGCAGAAGAAGGTGATAGCCTCCCATGTCCTCTCGCTCCATACCATGGCCTGAACCAGGGCCAGACGCGAGAGGTCACCACCGCTGATCGCCTACATGAGGACACGGTGGTATTACGCCCAAGCGCCCCGGTTGCGACCTTCACCGTATGCTTCACCGTATCTTCTTGGCAATCCACACAGTGGTGACACCCAAGCGATTCCACCCGCCATATCCTGAACAGGAACCTCCCGAAACAGCCGTGTCAAATGAGGACCTGCATCAGGCGGAAGGTGAGGACGCCGTGGCGCCTCTCATGCTACTCCTCATAGAGGGGGCGGGGAGGGGCCTTATCCCCGCAATAATGGCATGCCTAGCACTGGGTTGCGACAGTCGCACTCTCTATGTCACCCTGAGTTCCTGCGGGAGCTCTGTCCGCTGAGACTTGTAAAGAGCCTATGGTACTGTCATTGTGCGCCGCAATTATGCAGAAAAATGGCGAAAGGATGACTATGCCAGCAACCATAGAGCAAAGTTCTAACCCCTTTATTTGAATCAACACAATTTCAGGACACTAAACAGTTATCTTAGTTTTCAACTGCCATTACTACCACATGCTGTTTGAAAACTAGCTAAATATTCATTACATTGCCAACTCATACGGGTGAGTTATTCAATTCAACTCGGTTCTTTGTTAGTAATTGATAGTTTGTTTGTGAACTACTAAACATTGTATTTAGAAATAGCCTTTGCTGTGGTTTCGTGGCATCGTGCATTTTCGGGAATAACACTTTTCATTTATGTGTAGACGGTTTCTTGTTCTTAATTCAAATTTTCTTCGACCCAGTACCCAGCCACGTCGATAGCCCTACCGCTGGCATCGCATGATGCAGTTGTGTTTGCATAAGGACTCCACAGACGTTGCCCTACCTCCTGTCCTGACAGGAGGTAGGGCTACGTCTCTGGAGATGTTCCGCAGTCAAATTTAAAACAGTATTAGTATTCAGTGATGTTGTAGAATCAGTTCCAGAGATTACCTTTCACAAATATACTACTGGTACTAAATATTCTTCTTTATATTCCCTAGTTTAGTTTAGATAGGTTATAATATAAAATCTTACTATATATTATGATTTTATTATCCTACTAATATTATAAAGGCAAAAGTTTGTGAGTGTTTGTGTGTTTATATGTCTGTTACTCAATCACACCAAAACGACTGATCCCGGGAATATGTTCTCTCTGGATAATTTTCGACTTCCACGCGGTCGAAGCGGCTGGTAGAAGCTATATTGCAACATAATTTAAAAACTCAGCCATATAAGTAAATCTTTCACAAGAGGTATTCTTGGATATTTCGTTTAAAAAAGTGGCAACAGGAAGATAACCGGGGGTCAATAATAGTTTAAACATAATATGTGAAGTTTAATAACTCTTGAGATCGATTATGAATGATTTTAAGAGTAAGGGAAACGCTGGACCGCATTACTTCTGATATGGCGGCTAATAGAGAAGTACCTATAGAAGTATAGCTCGATCAAGATAACTGAGCACTCGAAATGTCAATGTCACTATGACGTTTGACCCTCGCTATTGGCTCACGAAGCGAACGCGGGGCACCGCGCGGATAGCGGGAGAGGGGTCGTTTGACATTTCGGGTTGGATTTCGGGTGCTCAATTAACTTGACCGAACTATAGAAGACAAGTTGCTCCAACTCCAAATAAATTAAGTCATGAGGAGGATAGTTAACAAAACATGAAAAGTAAATAACATACTTTATAAATAGAATCATCAAAGCTCGTTCCTTCTCTGTTTAAAAATAAACCAACCAACATATAATTACAAAATCGTCTCTAATTACTCAAGACTAAAATAAGCCCACCATAATAAGGGTTACCAAAATAAAGTTATTCAATTTAATATTCTCTCCGCCTCCATATACGTACGTAGACGAAACGAACTGTCAAAAATTCATGAGTAATTCAAAATAGACGAAGTTTGTTCCATTAAGGCGCAGATATACGACTGTAACTGATTTGAAAATTAACATCACATCAAACGGCTTATCGCAATTTTTGTTTTTTAATTTTATACGTCTAGTATTTTTTTAATATTTGGATTTTCTTAATATTTTAAGCTGTGTTTTATTATTGTATTTGTATAACATACTTGAATAAATTGTAAAGCTTTGTTTAATGCCGCCTCCACACGCTCGCTGTTTGCCACAAACAGGGCGAACACTGACCACAAACACCCAACACAAACACGTCATCCACCCGCTTGGTGAACATGCTAGTCTATTCTGGATTGGCAAACATTGGAGACGACGAGCTTGTTGTGGCAGCGATTATTTTCGGGTTAAACTGCTAATTTTTCTTTACACTTTAGCTTAGGATACACAAAATGTCACGATTCGTAAATTTGACTACCACTATTAACTCCGTCCGCCGCCCGCAAGCTCGCGCGTACTACTGAACTAAACAAGCGTGTGGATACATCACAAACCCGTTCGTCGAACACCCTTTGATTTGTGCACAAAAACCGATACCGATGCCGAACACGGGCGAACACAAACAAAAACAGCCAAACACTATCAAACACACATCCACACGTTCGTGTTCGTTGTTTGTTTTTTGCTGTTCGCCATTGTTCGGCAAGCGTGTGGAGGCGGCATTACACGGACGAAAAAAATAAAACCGCACCAACAACCGGGCGTATTTTTATAAGATTTTCAAAATCTCAAAGTTTATTTAATTATCCACATTTTGATTTATGGCTTTTTTAAGTCAAAGAATAATATGGAAAATTTAAAAAAAAAAATGGGTCGCGCGGGCTCACTTCACATCCGTGTGAGTTTTGTGCTGTCAAGGTTGTTGGCGTCTTATCTATCGTCGTCTTAACTAAAGTACAAAAGTATAACATTTTAAACAAATACATGTACTTGGAAATACTTCAAGTGTAACGTGGAAATTTCCAGAGTTTTAATTTATGTAATTAATGATTTTATAGCAGTTATTATGGTTCCGCACGAGTAGAGTTGGTTAGAATCTCGTGTGGGGAATGTTTTGATAAGTTTTGTTTGTGGTAGGTACTTTGATTAATTAGGTATCATTTTGTAATTATAACTTACTATGTAAAAAAATTATTGAAATGGTTTTGATTACGATCTATGTTACCAGTTTTATACTGAAATGGTTTTGATTGACATTTTCAATAAGGAATGTTTAATAGTGGCTTCGATTCTTATGGCCAGAGATTATTTTTTCGAACAGAATCTTAACTTTTTACAATGTTTGAACCCAGTAGAAATATTTATTACAATTGTAGCGTCTGTGACTTTCATTGGTCCTCAGCAGGACTGGTTTATTAGGGCAGTTGAGGTTGGTGTTGCCGCAGCTCTGGGGAGGGATACCGCAGTCACATTGGATATCAGACGTTGTCCGTAAGATTAAACTAATAATAGTTAAACCATCTCTTAATAACAGGTGAAGACTGAAAGAAGTGGAAAGATCTACCAAGTATGTTTAAATTCTATAATAATGAAGTAAGATTATATTCTTTACACTGTAAACTAAATTGAAAAACTCCAACAATTATCCGCACATTGTACATGCAAAACCGTCAGAACAAAAATTGTTTTGTTAGGATGGTAGAATTTCCTCTCTAAATCAATAGATATAAATACATGTATTTCCTTACCATACACAAACTACATTCAACAGGAGTGACAAACATTTCCCCCACCTTCATAACTCAGCACAACGTTAACAAGTTTTCCTCTTACCTACATACCTTGTAGGTAGGTAGGTATACCCTATACGAGCAGACAAAGCACTTCCTTTGTTTTTGTTTGTCTAACGTCTATCATAATGCGCCGCTGATAGGCCTCATCTCGGCAGCTATCGGCGGGGGTCGTAAACTGTTAGTGCGTTACAGTAAAAACGTCCGTAATATGCTAGGTTACAGCGAGAACATGGACTTATTTATTACGGATTATTTTGACAAAGACTTTAGCATATTTCCTTGTCTGACAACCGCGAATTGGAAAATTTTATGTAGGACGCCCTCAGGCTAGGTAAAGTGACGATCTTCGCAAGGTGGCTGGTAGCAGCTGAATAAGAGTTGCCGAGAAGTACCAGCTACGAGCAGATAAAGCTCTTTCTTTGTTTTTGTTTGTCTAACTTCTATTATAATGCGGCGCGGATAGACCTCATCTCGTCAGCTATCAGCAGGGATCGTAAACTCATGGTGCGTTAGAGTAAAGACGTCTGTAATGTGCGCGGTTACTTCGGGAGTCCTTACAACTATTATACTGTAATACTGTACTGTACTACTGACACATGGACATCTGACTGTTGTGTATGAAGTATTTATTTTATTATAAGATACTACATAGCTTCTTGCATTGTCTTCACCAACGTGAAAATCAAAAATTATTCCAAGAGAACATACTCCTTGGATAAAAGTAAGTATTCTATTTCCTAAACCAGAACATGTTGTACCCGTGTGCCAAGTTGAATCAAAAAGCATGTAGTTGTTAAGACGTGGCAGATTTAATTTTGCATTTATAATATTAGTGTAATCTTAGCTTAGCTCTCTCTTTGGAGAATGTATTCCATTATTTGGTCTTCGGATTGGCCTATCTATATTGATCGAAGGAAAATTGACAACAGGTCTTTGAAAACAGGCTTGGACAACCACGGTGAAGCGAAGAGGAACCCGAGGAGGGGCCGCTCGTCAGGTCTTTCGCCGACAAGCCGACGGCGTAGCGGCCAATAAGTAGGTTGCGGTGCCGTATGGGCGGCATCGCAACTGAGGCGGGCCGCGATGTGGTATGGTTGGCATCGCGGCTGAGGGTTGGAGGCCGCGTCGGGAGAGGAGTGCCGGTATAACGGTGCGCCGCTCGCCCTACCCTCGCTCCCTCGCTCCTACCGCTCGCCCTATACTCGCCACCGTCTGATGGCGGAAGCGGTGGGGCCGCAGGGGAAGAGGAGGGTCGGTATAGCGTTGGCCGCTCTCCCTATTTCCTGTGGCCGAAAAGTGGTAGGTGGCGGGGCCACTGTCCTGACCCGTCACAGGGGGACCAAGGGTGCCATACACGGAGTCGTCTGGCGCCCATGTGCTGGTTTGGTCCCTGGGGTGGTCACGGCGTACAGTGTGTTCTGGTGCGCCGGTGATGGGGGTCAACCCCAAAGGAGGGTCCGGAGACATACAGCCGCGGCGGGTTTGCGGTGAGTGCTAACGCGTTCCCGTGTTCCCGCCATAAGCGGCACTGGAGGACACCGTGGAGTTTTAGTGGGTTAGAGTCCCACATAACTGCGCTATCTCCGCGTGGTAGCGCAGTATGCATGAGCATTTCTCCACAAAAAAAAGGTAAATAATAGAGTAGTTGACTGAAAATTAGTTTTTTGTCCGTCAGGTCAACTTTTGACATGTAAACATTAAGTGACCACGATACAGTGCGTTGAAATATCGTGTGACGTTACGGTGTGCTATACTTTATACTGACAAAATGACGGCACAAGCCCCCACTACTTTGATGCGCTTTATCTTTGTAAATTTTTATTTATTTGATAAAGCAAAAAATACCGTTCCCATACGATTTGATAATCTCACTGAAGGATTAAATAGAATTATCATTCTTCTACACAGGAAACGTCCCTATTAATAGGCACTTTTGAATTGTCAGAGCGGATCAAAAGTCAAAAAGAAGAAGCGAGTTGCATGTGCCAAAGCGTAGATCTCTATAGAGAAAAACCTGAACATGGGCGCTAATTCGTAATCTAAGCTTGAAATACTATTTCTACCATTCGACCAGACCAGGAGTAGCTACCACAATTGCAAGCACTTACCAAACCGTACCTTTTGAATTATAAAACAAACATTTTATAAATCTACCAATATGTATTTTACGGTCCAATAAAATCGTTCTCAACACACTTGCTCATAAATTGGCTCTAATTTCACCGCAATTAGGCACATAATGACATCTGTTATCAAACTGTGACTTTTTCATTGCTATTATTCACAAGTGAGTTATAGAGTTTTTTTTTAATTTATTGTTTGAGTTGCTTTGTTCTTAAAAAAAATTCGGTACAAAAAAGATCGTGCTCAATAGTACAAATGCAATACATTTCATGCAACTTCGTATTTAAATAGATAATTTCAACTTGTACGTGTTTAATAAATAAAACTTTCACTCAAATATAACTTTTGTTTTTGTCTGTAATAAAGAAAAATTGAAATTCCCCATTTTGTACGTGGCTAATACGATATCCGCGAAAACCCAAAAAGAAACTCATTATTTTTAGTCTATGGCCGATCGCCATTTTTAGATGCGCGCGCATAGTAAAACTGATTAATTATGCCCGCCATTGTGAAAAAAATTTCACAACTCGTTTTCACTGTTGGAAATGATTTTTTTGTATTATTTTCTTCACAAGTGTGTTGAAAAACGTCGTATGATACACGTGTGTATTGATGATTACCGTCCTCGGCTCTCTTAAGACCCTCGCCTGACGGCTCGGGTCTCAATGGTGCCTCAGCGGTAATCACCAACATTACACACTTGTACCATAATGTACTATTTAACCCCTCCTCCATTATTCATCCATTTTTGTACATGTTTGATCACGTATTTACTAGTTTACGAGCCTAATACACATCAGTTGCACGTGGAGAACGTTTTTCACAAGTTCTATTTATTAATATGACAACATAAAGAATAATATCGAGTATTTACCATCAAAATATTTCGCCAGGCTTTTAGATTTTACTTCTTCGTCTTTACGAGTAGGTTTTATGTCAATCAATATCTTATTCTTTTTCTAGACATAGGCTTCTCTATTCAATTCCTTGTAAAATATATAGTTTATATTTGAGAACTCTGCTCTTCTAGAATGTCGGCAAATATCCCAAGAAAACGTTATCCCGAAAAAAAATACCTATATATCAATGACATGGCCTACCCGTGTGACAAGTTATAAAATATTAAATAAATAAAGGGTTACAAATAGACAGATAGAAAAGAGTTAATTTCAAATCTACAATATTAGCATGGACACGCTAGTAGGTACCTATTAAATTATCTGTGGGTTGAATTAACATTTAAGGTAATAGTGCCGCCAAGCAAATAATCTTAAAAATCTTATCTGTAAATAGGCTGTTACATCACTACCATCACCTCGTTTTAAAACCTCAGAAACTGAATTATCTTAATTTGTTAAATCAATCTAGTTTCACATAAAATAAGTCTAGGTAACCAAATTTTATTTTCAAATACTCGCCTGCAACAACTCACAATAACTTCCATATCTTTGTCTCTTTACAAAGCACCTCCGTTTCTTTGACAAATTATGAGATACATATTTACAATTGGATTGCCAAAGTTGTAAGGGACGTAAACACATGGGTACAAACGTATTCCTGTCACGTAATCGTTCTCCCCTAATAAACTGATAATTTTTTATCGGAAATACGATTTTAAATTAATATTGTTTTATCTAATATTAGCATCAATGAAACGCCGTGCGGAATAAAAGCCCTTTGATTTGTGAAAGATGTTTATTTTTAAGTATACTATCGAAACTACCGAACAAACAAACAAATGAACACACGTACCTTCAAGATTAACAGAGAAATCACCAATCTGTTTATTAATCTAAGCATAAGCCGAAACACAATCACACGCCGAAATAGTGCAAACCAACAATCACAAGTTGCGCCGTCAAGCCCGTCAAACTAAGTTCGAAGGGAACCGAGTAGCCCAAGTTGTGTGACGAACGTGAGAATGGTACACAAATGGTACACTCTGGTACACAATCGGGAACAAGTTATGACACCCGTAAGTGATCCCAATTAAGTTAAACTGTGTGCACAAGTGTGATGGTTTTAAGTGGCGACGTGAGGTGGATGTGCACTGGAGCGGTGTAGACGCGCGATTGAGCGGTTATGTTAAGAAGTTTGTTGAGTATTGTAAGTGATATTGATAAACATATTACATTATTTTTTAAATAAACGAATCGTAAAAGAGAGATCTTTGCGTTAAATTTAAACAAGCTTGATTAGAAACTGCAATGAACTTGGCCTTTTCTTTCTAAAGTCTAAACAGTCAGTAGTCAGTTTTAATTATATCGCGTTATACAACATTTACGACCTCCTAATAATATTTCTTATAATCAAAACTAATTCATTAAAGTAAGTTAGTATTTTCGAATAAACAAGTCCAGCTCACTAAAACATAATCTCATTGCATAGGTTTAAAATAATACCACAATTAACATAATAAAAAACCATATCAGCTCAGACTTAACTTACCACCATAAAACTCTTTCGAGCCTCCAATTAAGGTATTAGTACACTGAGTCGATGCACGCACGCGCGATTAAGCGATTAACGTAACAATTTCATGCGTATAGGCTTGTTGGAGCGGCACCTGTGTAGTTTTCTTCAATAAACAAATATAGCTCAAAGAGGAGTAAAACGAATTTCAGTAGAGCTATTTGAAAATCGTAAAGAATAATGTATAAGCTTTAAGGTTCTGCCGTACGGATACAATTTGCATAAACACAGTGAAAGCCCGTCGAATGCGCGACCATATCGCATAGCCATCAAATTGTTGGATGTTTGAAAAATGTCGTGCAAAGCTAATTATGATTTAAGTGTTTTGCAGCTAACTTAAACTGAATTTTATATGAATAAATCAAAATTTACTCGTAATGTGTTACAATAGTTGTACTCGTAAATGTGCTTCGTTATAAGCTAACCGAGCATTTCTAAAAGCCTGTGTAAAAGTTGAATTAATTTTTTGTGTGTAGGTACAAGATACAATAAAAGTATATATTGTGTCTATTGGTACCCTATAAACAAAATGAATATACAATGTAAATAGCTGCCTACATTACTAAACCCAAATGTCACATAAACCATAGCTCATTCAAAACGACAAACCATTGATTTCGCGTAAACGAAATTTATAACCCACGGAATCGGCTTGTATAATATTGTGGACTACTAAAGTTATTGTTGTATATGTTTGACTTTTCCTCGCGATCGCTCCAGCAGAATTGTGTGCTGTTTTCTTTAATGCTTGTTTACGAATGATAACGGGATAAACTACAAGCGGTCAATGTGTCATATCGCGTGGTCGCGTGACGCATTACACCGCAGTGATTGCATGGCTTTATCTTAGAGAATTTTATGTAAGCTAATTCCCTTAAAGGTTTTTGAGGCATTTCCAATCGGATATTGGAATGAAAGGGACTGGTTGGGTTGAAAGAAGAATTAAAGTATTTGGCCTTGAACATGGAGTGGTGATTCCTATTCGTAACAGATAATTAAATATTTTTGATTGCCGTTTGCTTTGGGTTAGTAGTAGTTAGTAGATAAATAATGGCGCGTCATACTTATTTGTTAAACTAGCTAGTAGTTGTGCCCGCGGCTTCGCTGCCGTTAACTGACTGCCTACCGCCATTCAGAAAATTACTTCAAATGCACAATGCTATCTATCGAATATCGAGTTCAATTGTCCGAGTATCTGAATTGCGAAACTAAGTGTGTAAAATTTGCCATGCCGAATGTCAAAAGTTATGATTGTGACATTATATTAAACAACGAGAAGCTAGAATTCGTCAACAAAACGGTTTTCATGGGTATCAGGCTAGACTCAAGGTTACAATGGGGTCCTCATTTAATATCACTTGCGGGGCGGTTAAGTTCGGCGGCTTATGCTGTTAGAAAAATTCGTCAATTTACTGATGTAGATACCCTTTAGGTTCATAACGAACACTTCCCAAAACGTCCACTCTCCCAAAACGTCCACGTCCCAAAAAGGTAATTCCCTAAATGTCTATTTCCTATTTCGTCCACTTTCTCAAAACGGCCAGTTCCCAAATAGTCCCTTTCTCAAAACGGCAACTCCCAAAACGTCTAGATAACATGAAAAATAAAAAGAATCACCTTAGTTCTGGTTTCTAAACAGGACCACAATGAGTAAATAAAAATGCGTTATGGGGATTAAAAGGTTTACTTGCTTACATCTAATAACTCTAAGACAGAAGATAAATAAAAACGACTTTCTTGGGTCATAACACTGAATAAAGGACAACGGGCAAAAATGGCCAAGGCAATCCAGCTTCGCCATCTTTGACTGCCTACAACATACGAATAATGCCTTATATCTCCATATTATCTCTGGTTGTTCTCGTTTGGCTAACGGCGAGTACTTGCACAGGCATAACCAAGTGGCCAGGATTATTCACCAGCAACTTGCATTGAAGTACAATCTAGTGGAATCGGAGGTACCGTACTACAAGTATGTGCCCGACCCAGTTCTCGAAAATGGCAATATCACATTGTACTGGGATCGGTCCATCATCACTGACAGGACTATTGTAGCCAATAAGCCTGATATAGTGGTGGTGGACCGAATCGAGAGGCGTGCAATGATTGTTGACATTACCGTCCCGCATGACGGGAACCTCGTGAAAGCCGAGAAAGATAAGCAAATCAAGTATATTGACTTGGCTCGCGAGGTTGTCGACATGTGGGATGTAAACACAGCGATCATTGTACCGATAGTCGTGTCAGCCAATGGCTTAATAGCCACGAGCCTCGACCAACATCTTAGGAGGCTCTCGTTAGGCGGCTGGGTCAAGGGCCTGATCCAGAAAGCAGTACTGCTGGACACGCTCGCATTGTTAGGAGGTTCCTCTCTCTGGAGCCCTGACCGCCGGTAGCTTGGACCCTGTTCCCAATACCGGTGGGCCTCTATTTTCTATATTTTTTAATGTTTTTTTTTTATTTTGTATTTTATAAAAATATTTAAAAATTTAGTTAATAAGAAAAGAAATTAAATATAGGAATAATAATAATAATATATCGTGCATGCAGGCCCTTGAGGCTCTTCGGGGACGCATTGTGGGTAGGGTACGGGAAACAAGGCTTTAATAAGGATGTGTTCCTGTTCAATGTCATTGAAAAGGAGATATCGTATTTTTCTGTGGAGGTACTTATAAACACCCACATATTTAAAAACACTTTTTCACAAAACATAAACTGACTTCTAAGAAAAAGCACTAAATAGTCCAAAAATAACTTTCGTTTCGGAAGTCGGTGTCTTTGGTAGCTCCTGTTTTTATAGATTTTGCACACCTAATATATAAAAAAAAAATTACCTCAGAGATTTTACCTGGTAACCGACTTAGACTGGAAGCCAAGCACAACATAGCTAGGAGAAATATTGGCAGATGTGTGTTTAGTTTATTTTTTTATTTGTAGGCTCGCCTGTGACCACTAAGTATCTCACCTGATGGTAAGTGATGATGTGGTCAATGATAAAGTACGCTTGTCTAGAACCTTCTCATTCTTGTTTTAAAAGCCCCAAGGTTGTAGCTATCAGGAAACACAGACGCAAGGAATTCCATTCCACTCCTTAGTTGAACGCACTATGAAAGTATTCCCAAAACGTTTATTGCGATGATTATAAATGTTACAAAATGCTTCATAGATATCGTTGAAATAAGTAGAAATTAAAGCTTTTAAAAACACTCATAACCTTATTAACGCAGCATAATATCCCGAGGTGTTGTCTTAATTGGTTTGGAAGTTCTTTACTTAATTTTCGGTTCTAATTTACGTTAATCGCTTCCTTGTTTAGTTTATTTTGTGTCCAATAAGATACAGACTAATGTTGATTAGATAAACAGCTGGCGAGATGTTTCATGACACCGGTTGACGTCATCATGTCAACGCCAGCAGTCGTTGTGGCTGTTTCAATCTGTCTGGCAGGCTTAAAGCATGTTTCAGAGCGGCGGTCGTTTTCACGAATATGATGCATATTTTCCCCATCTGTATTATTTTTGTTTCTATGTATTTTATTTTTTAGTTTGTAAAGCGTCTTGGCGGAAATACTTTTATTTTTCCTCCTATATTTTTTTTCTAGAGAAACTGACACTTCTCTACCCACAATCGCATCAAATACGCTATAATTAATATTACAATTAAAGCATAGATCTCTTGAAAACCTTAATTAACCGTATTTTGGAAATATGGGTATGGGTACATTCGTAAACAAAAGTGCTAGGTTAAAAAATAAAAGATCATAGGTAGGCCGACCTACGACCTTTGGGCAATTTTCTAACCCATTAAATAGATCTGAGAGGGGTCAGGGCTATCGCACAAATTGCTCAATAAGATAAACTGGCGATGATATCCTGTATTTTTTTTTGTATTTGGAAATTGAAAGCTGGTTTCGACCGATTGATAACAAAATTAGATTAAGTGTCACAAGCCTACGATCTTTTGATAAATAACTGTCCATCCCTTTTCTCTGGCAGGCTTATCATTTTTCTAGCACATTTAATAGGAAAATTATTTCGGTTGATTATATTCAGAAATAAATCAGCCTTTCAAAATAACCGGGTGACTAGTTTGATTGACTCCACACTCAAGTCGGCCTTAGCAAAGACAATCACCACAGCTGGAGGAGTTTCTCGTATGGTTCCAATCTCCAGTGTTTATGCGGTGTCACACCGCAGACCAAGAACCACCTCTCTTTTGTGCTTCAAACCATGTCACCTGCACAAGTGATGACTTAATGACACCGACGGCAAATGGTGTTACCGCAATTAAATGCTGGACAGAACCAGGACTAGGACCAGGGCTTATAGGCAGTCACCCCATGATTGGTACTCAGCTGAATCCGGTTGGATTGGAAGTCAACCCCAAAACAGTTGGGAGAAAGGCTAGGCAAATGAATATTTAGAAATCAATGAGTTGCTTATCATAAGTTCGTATTATGTTCAAAGAAGTAATATCAAAAAGCAAGTGCAGCATTTATTTGTTATAATCGTCAAACGAGTGGTGGAAACTAGCGAGTATCCAGCTATGGAATAGAGATCATTGCTCACAGCTAGAAAAGATCATGAAAATGCAATTTACTTGAATCGTTGATATGAACTGAGTCTTCTTTTAATTTCTTAGGGAATAAGGATGTTTCCTGGGTAGAAAAATGATAATCTATTATGTCCGCACGTGAGATTATCAAATAATATTGGACCCGTATTTTTTGCTTTATCAAATAAATAAAAATAGACAAAGATATAGCGCATCAAAGTTCAGGAGTGGGGGCTTGTGACGTCACATGTCAGTCAGTATAAACTGTAGCACACCGTGACGTCACACGATATTTAAAAGCGCAGACGAAAAAATACGTGTCCAATATTTTAGGTTATTTAACTGACGGAATAAATAGTTTTTGTTTGTCCACTACCCTATTGGGCAAATTAATTATTTTTTGGTAATTCGGCTTCTATTCTCGTTTTAGGTTTAAAACACCACAGACATAACGGGTTTATTAACATTTCGGTAACCAATGACTAGACATGATACGAATAAATGTAATAAATTTACATCTGTAATAAATGTACATCTGTAATACATGTACATCTGTAATAAATGTACATCTATAATAAATGTACATCTGTAATAAATGTACATCTGTAATAAATGTACATCTGTAATAAATGTACATCTGTAATAAATGTACATCTGTAATAAATGTACATCTGTAATAAATGTACATCTGTAATAAATGTACATCTGTAATAAATGTATATCTGTAATAAATGTACAGTGAAAATGATTTTACAATCCAATCTTTCTTGACAATTTGAGATCTTTAAAACTTGTCTCCGACGCAAATATAATTTAAACGACATTTATGTTGTCTCAGAAACACATCAAAATGGAGACTCTTTGTCATGATGACTTTGCTAATTAAGAGTAGATTTGTCTTTTAATAACAATGGAAAACTTTTATAATGAAACAGGTAAGCAGTCTATTACTACCATTGCTAAGCAATGTTAACAAAACAAACTACTGCTTGTAAATTCAAGCTTCAATCATTCATTGTTAACTAAAATCTATTGAAAGCTAGTTCGACAAGCAAAGCATCAAGTAACGGCATTAAATATTTACTAAGATCCAATTTTAACCGACTAAGGAATTATACAGGAAGGTCGTTTTGATTACCCGGCCATTCAATAATAGAAGAAGTAAATCAAACTTTAATTTCCAAACTCAAATTAAGTCTACTTTCACGGTTACGTCCCCTTACAGACGACAAGTAACGATAATTGTGAGTCATTAAGTTGTTATTTCAAGGGTGGATATAATAGCAAATCGATTGAATACGTAAACTAAGGTATCTGATTATACGGAACTCAAAAAAAAACCGTCATGATTGCCCATAGTTTACTTGACCGAAGCATGTTCGCACGAATGTTCGTTTGCTCTAAGAACTCATGGACGTACGAACGGTTGCCTGAAGATCGGCCGCGTGATCGTTTCGCCAAAGAATGATTGAATTAAGAACGTTTGCCCGAAAAATTATTTTGCTCAAGGAACTGTTGGTCGAAATAACGATTGACTGATGAACAATTTGCCAGAAAGATCATGCGACGGAAAGGGACTTGTGTGGCTGTGGAGTGATGTAATATCACTTTGTCTAGAAGCAAACATCGTCGACGTCTATAAGTGCGATGTTAAAAGTGTACACTTTGCAACGAAAAATTCTTGTTTATACAGTTTTCTTAAGCAGAATTAGCTACTTTGTAAAAGTATCAAAAGCTTATTAGGACAGTTCTATGAATGCATAAATTTCCGGAAATGGGGAAACTGCAAGACATTCCGATTGAGCAACAGAAAGCCGTATTTATTGCAGCTTTTTAACATATTTATGAATATGCTCGTAATTTACCCAATTAATTCTCTCTAACATAACAAGGGTCACCAAAGTATTCTACAAATATCAAAGAATGTTTGTATGTTTGTTAATCAATTACGCTTCAACGACTGTATGGATTTGGAATTTTCGTTATTTTATTGATTGTTGCCTAGGTTAAAAATATAGGATAAATTTGTTTAAGACCCATGTAATAGAAACCGGGCCTATTGCCATCAATAGTCCACAAATCCAGGGGTATTCCTTGAAGCGCAGCTGATTAAGTGCACCTTAAGTATTCCTCGAAGCGCACCCACGATGAAATATAGAAAAGAGCATAAAGGATTCGTAATTTATGACATCGATAGATGTTGTTTTAATGTATCTAACGTTCAAAAGCCCCGCTTGGTGGCCTAGTTGAAATAAAATATCTTTGTCTTTGTCTTTGTTGTAAAATTGACCATGAAAACTGTCCGTGTTATGCACCAACGATTAAATACAAAGAGGAATATAAATTATTCGTTATTATTTACTGAGCTAACTAGTTATTTACTTAAGCACCTAGTTCCAGTTAATTTCTGCTTTCCTGGTAGTTTAAATAAATATATAATTAGGACAGTTTTATTTTAAAACGTCTATCGATATAATTTATTACGACTCCTTCATGCTCTTCTCTATGTTTCATCGTGGTTGCGCTTCGAGGAATACTTTGGGTGCACTTCAAATTTGGTGCGATTCGAAGAATACCCCTGGATTTTTAGGAGTTAATGCCAATAGGTTGGTTGCGCTTCGAGACATACCCCCAAATCCAGACACCGGGCTGCTACGGAAAAATCCCAGTTGAAAAACCCGATTACACTAAGCCCGATCTGCGAATCGAACCCAGGACCTTTTGCTCAGCAGTAACGCTCGCGAACACTAAACCAATAAGGCAGTTATATTTATCCCCGTGGGATACTTTCCACAATCACGCGAGCGGTGCCGTTGGGATGGGCCAGTGTTAAACGAATTTATACTTAGGTCCAGTTTTTTGAGTCGAAGTTAACTCAACCAATGGTTAAATATACTATTCAACGGTGTCAAATTTATATTATTTATTTGACCATTTGTTAGACAAAAAATTTAATAGACGCGTTTTACCAAAATTTTAAACCATAGGTTGAGTTAACTACGAATCAAAAAACTGGATCTTAGTCGTCTTAATTTGAAACTTCGTCCGAACCGACCCTAAGTCACATATATGAGACAAAATTATTAGACTGTAATAAAAGAATGCGTGAGAGGTCAGCACTAAAATGAATCAATAAAGTACCGCGGACAGACTCGGATGCTGTTACGAAGAATAAGGATTCAATTTGGAAAAGGTTTGAGTAATTTTTCGGCATGCTATATTGTTATTAGGTGATTTGTTTAAGTGGTACGATTTAGATCCAAATATGAGGCAATATTTTATTCTGAAGAATCAATATATTGTAAATGGTTTTAATTACTTGTTGTTCGTGTCTTTGGTTGAGATTGACAGTTTGAGTTCGATTCGCTAAATCGCGAACTATGCACGTAAGTAAGTCTGCGTAGTTCAGGCTTCTTTATAACTGAAAATAGATGCGTATAACCACACAAGGTAACTTTTTTAATATTATATTTAATCATACGAATGAATGTGATTTTAAAAAATCCCTGCACTCAAATTGTTTTTAATTCATAAAAGTATTCAAGCTAATACAATCTTCCTGGTAGTAAAAATGGTTTATTGCATTTTTGGTCGACTTTTATAGTATGCACGAGATTGCAACCTAAAACATGTAACAGTTTCCATTTCGGCCTAAATAAAGGAACAGAAATAATTATTTTACATGGAAAACTTTGTACGCAAAAATGGTTTGAAAAGCGACCGGAGAGTCGTTCAATTTGTTTCGGTTAGTGGCAGTATTTTGTCACATTTTGCATGGGCCGCAGGTGTCCGTGGATGGCGCAAATTCGACGCCATATTCAGTCTATCGGAGTATCGAGTGAATATCGGCTAACAACATTTTGGATATATTATAGCAGTAAAAGTAAAATGACGGATAGATTTTTATGAAGAGTACATTTTTATTGATACCTGCCATGTGCAAAGCTCTTCTACGGTCACAAATAACTGCAATTTGTATTGTTTTAAAAATCACCCTTCTACTTCCTAACCGGTCTCTCACTGATAATTATCGAGCTTTTTAACCGATTTTCTCCATCTGTTACGATCAGCAGTCTGGTGAAAAGCGGCGCTGATATGTATCTCCAGATACTCCGATACTTGGTCAGACCCTCTGTCTCCGTCAGTTTTACCAATCACCATGAGACATCAATGTGACCGAAGTAGCTCACGACATATTGCAACCAAGTTGAGGTGAGGTGTTCAGGTGAGTTGAAAAATCATCCAAGCACGCAGCTTTAAAATAAATGCTTTTAAAGATATTCATGGTAATGCCTGAAAATACTGCCACTACAGCTGTAACATCCTATAAATTGATTTACTATCCATACTCCACGCTTATTACGGGAAAAACCAACTATTTTACAGAAAAACTTTTAAATACTTTTTTATGTTAACCATTTCAGGCTTTATTAACATCTGAGCGTACAGTTTAAGTGTTCACCTGCCTACCCATAACGAAGTAAGCAACTTTATGCCCTCCTTAAGGGGTGTCTTGTGTTTCCACGAACAACTTTAATATTACGAACGTCCGTCAAAAGTAGACGGTACGTCAACAGTATCTTTTACCAAATACGACTCACGAAAATGTCGGATCTACTTTAGTATACATTGCGTGTTTTATTACAGAGCGGTCGATGGTGTGTCGCACAAAAGAGGTAATGGATTTGAAAGTCAGCTGGATGAACATCTTTGGTTGCTTAGTAAAGGTGAAGACCCAAGCTAACTTTTAATCATTGTTGAAATATCTATTCCCGAATTCGTTCCGAGTGTACAACTTCACTGGCTGGCCGCTCAGACGCTCAGTTTGTTATAAAAGTTAGAGACATTTGAATTTTGTAACAGTAGCCGTTCTACAAGTTGTAATGGTAATCATTGAATTATAACAAAGGGAAGTAGTTTTTATGCTAATTCTGCAAATGAGCCAGAATTAAGAGGGATTCTGTTCATTTATTTGGTGGAAACTTATAATTGGAAATTTAATTACTCTATATTAAAATGTTAGCTGTAAGTTTAAAATAAAATTAATAAAGGATGTAGGCGACTCAATATGTTTAACAGTTGTAGTGGTAATATCCGTCTATAATATTGCTCAAAAATTATTGAACAATGTTTATACAAATCCATATATTTATTTTGAAATAACACAACAGCTCGTTCAATAAACATAAATATTTTTATTTTTGATTCTTGACACATTGGAAACTATAACTGTGTTGTAAAAGTCGATTTTTATTCTGGTTGATGTAAAAAATTGTAAGTAGTAATATTTGGCAAAAGGTGGATTCAAAACCCACCCCTTATTTTCTTAAAAAAATCCATCTGGCTTTACCCAGTCCTGAAAAACACACATAATATTGACACTAAAACCTCAGTCCCCCACAGAACGGGTAGGAACAAAACATCGGCATTTCCTTTGTAAATAACAAACGTTCAAGTGGATATATGTCTTCGCTTCTAAACTCGACTACGTCAACTATTTTTTGAATGGGACTGCGCGAGTATTTAAGGTAAGAAAGGGTTACTCCCGGTTCCTAAATTGAAAAAGAAGTTGAGAACTTGTCAAATTTTAGCATTTCGAGCCAATTCTAGTAATTTTAAAGAAAATTCGCATTCTAACTTCATGCCCGTTACTATTCTTTCGTTTTAGGGATCTCCACCACGATATAGCCACCATGAATACGGAACAAACCCTCGATTAATGTCAATAAATAAGAGATTAAACAGTAAATTATAAATAAAACTATTCTAAGTTCGTTTTAGGGATGTCCACCACGATATAGCCACCATGAATACGGAACAAACCCTCGATTAATGTCAATAAATAAGAGATTAAACAGTAAATTTAATTATTCGAGGTGGAGTCGAGGACTTAACTTGTCATATCATAGGGGTCAATCTCAATATATTAAAAAACTCTTTCTTATAAAGAAACACATAAAACCCTAAATAAAGAGTAGATATTCCGTCTGATTTTAGAGACAAATATTATAATTATTATTTGGAAGTAACTCTGTATCTCATTGTAAGTGAACGGTTCGGCAAATAAATATATTTTTATCACATCTATTCAAAAATAACTAGTTTATTTTTCATAAACAGGGACTAAAATAGCTCATTTATCCCTAGGGTCTAAAATAGCTCATTAATCCCTAGGGACTAAAAGTGATTTGAATTTGGAATGTGGATATTGTTAGTAACTGTTCCAATCATCAAAGAGATGAATCACAAACCATGGGGTCCAAAATAGGATTACATTGCTAAAATCGATTACGACGAATGTATGAGGTGAATGGCTAATGAGCTTTTCAGACCGCACGGGAACATTGTATTGCACAAGTGACTGGCTGGAAAACCGTGCGCGAGCCAAATTAAAAAATAAATCTACAACTGTAACGGATGGCACGAATAATTTTTTTACGATGCAATTCCATAATTGTTCAAATATAAAAATTAGTCTCTAATTATTTCCACGTATGTCTTATGGTTCCTAATGAACGCAACGTTCTTGTTCATTAGTTGTACTTACTTATTTTTTCATAGAGGGTGATAAAAAGTAGAGTATTCATCTCGGGAGTTACACTATTTTAAGCTCGAGTGACGTACTGGGAATCCTTCGCTCCGCTCTGGATTAAAAAAATACTTTCACCTTTAAAACAGTTGTTTGCTCCCTAGATAAACAATATACCTAGCCGTAATCTACCTATTTCACAATTTTTTTTTTTTATATTGTTAATCTATGGATGAGTTTCGTACCTACTACTTCAATATGAATGTTTTTAGGACGGGATTTGGCTTTCAGGTTAAAAGTTCAGTATTTTGAAGGTAAAAAAATGTCGGTAACCCCTTTACACATTTCATCATCATCATCATATCAGCTGAAAGACGTCCACTGCTGGGCATAGGCCTCCCCCAAGCGTCGCCATATCAGCGGATCCCCACAACCTTCACCAGGTCATCGGTCCACATGAGACATATTTCATTAAGATCTGTTGTCTAGTGTTTTGCTTTTCCATTGTTTTCTGCGCCTTGTGAAGCTGCACTTTGCTTTGTGTCCTGCTCAACGGTGCATTTTCTCGGCATCACAGCTGATGCTCTATTTTAATGAAATGACGTTTGTTTACTTCTTTCTTTTTTAAGTCAGTTATATGGGCAAAAAATAATTTATATTCTTCTTCAGTTTATGAAAAATCTTTTGATTGGTCTGATATTGGAGAAGGAAATAGACAAGAGCTAAACCTCAATTTATGACTTTTTACTTAGTAGTTTAATAATTAAAGACATTTGCTGTGGCAAAAATCATAGTTAAGTACTTTAACTGGAATTACGGTCATATGGTAGCAGTAACGTTACCAGAAAATTTCATAAAATCTTCTAACAAGCAAAAAAAGGGCTGTCAAAGGGCCCAATAATATGTTTTTGCTTAATTCTCATAAAGTTTTGATTTTACTTGTGCTCAAAGCAAGTTTATTTATTGTTTTATTGTGCACTAAAAAGTCCCACATCATCATATCCTCATCATATCAGCCGAAAGACGTCCACTGCTGGACATAGGCCTCCCCCAAGCGTCGCCACTTTGACCAGTCCCTTGCATCTCGCAACCAACGTATCCCTGCAACCTTCACCAGGTCGTCGGTCCACATAACATTCACTAATTGTCATTAGTTTTCGAGATATGAGCCATTTTATTTTCTTTTTTGTTGTTAATCTGTGTGTATGGTAATATAGGCCAGTCAAATTATGTTTATATGTGCAAGAGAACAAATACCAGCCGCATGGTTAAGAGGAAATGATTTAAAAGATATTCCATAAACTGAAAAATTAAGATATATACTTGTATGTTTCCTAATATTATAAAGACGAAAGTTTGTGAGTGTGTATGTGTGTGTTTGTAAGTTTATTACTTCTTCACGCTCAAACGGCTGGACGGATATGCATGAAATTTGGCACAGAGATAGATTATAGTCTGTTCCCTTGGGATAATTTTCGAAATTCATGCGGGCAAAGCCGCTGGCAGAAGCTAGTCATTTCTAACAACACTCACAGAACAACATGAACATTTAGAAGCTAAAATAAAAAAGTTGTAAAACAATCACACGAATATTTTACCTCGGCTTTTACAAACAAAGAAAACTATAAACTTTATAACTTGCTAATCTGACAATAGAAGACAGCGCCTCACTTTCAGACTCTAACAGATATACTTCAAGTTTTTGTCCACCTCAGTATGGAAATTTCCCAAGACAAATACACCGTGCGATATATCCTTGCGATCTATCTACATAAACGTTCAATCTTGCCGGCATACGTTAGGCAGTACGCGCAATGGCCCCTCTGTCTTCGTACGCAGCAATAACACCACATGCCTGTCATTATCATAATACAAGAGACCTTGACGCCTGCTGTATTACCCCAAACATCTGCCGGTATTACCGCCTATTACGCACTCTTCCCAGACCGCGTATGTACTTTTTATTTTAATTTTATTATAATCACATGAAGGAACGAGTTTTGCGAGTCTTTCAAGGAAAGTAACCGAGACTCGGAGTTGGGAATACAAGTTAAAATGTTGTTTTATTGCGGGTTTTTCTTTCTTAGAAAGGTAGGCCCTATTTTCAGTCTGATTTATACGACGAAATATTAGGATACTTTTGCGTAGGTATAAAATTATTATTCAGCACTTGAAGCCTTATTTTTTCTTGAAATATCTTGCGAATGCCTCTCCTTCTTGTTCTCAAATCATGTCAACGGATATGAATATTTTCGTGACTTCCTGTTGCCGAAAAAACCGACGATCGATATTTAGGTACCTGCGAGACAAGGCTTCAAGATTATTTTACTAGCCTTGTTACATTATTAAAATATTATACACTTGTATTATATACCAAGTACCTAAATATTAATCCAATATTGTTGGTGACGCAGCTTGCGAAACCATCGTGTGATTTGTGATGGTGTAAATAGACTCATAAATGATAGTGACTATGGACTTATAAAGTGTTTAGGACAGTAATAGTTAATATGGACTTATGTAAGTGTTTGGAACAGTTAAGTGATATGTTTTTGTTTTATATGTAAACCTCATTATATACCTAATATGTTTTGTTAACTTATTGTAGCGAGGCCCCTAATTTAAAGTAAAATTAATTCGATATAGCCAAACGGGCCTCGTTACAGTAACGTTTTGTCATTGAATAGCGCCGTGCCCTACTTTGCGCCGATTGGTCGAGTAACTGCTTCGCTATGATTGGTCGACGCTCGACCGACGTGAAGTTGCTCGACGCGGTGTAGGTAATTTGTAGAGGGGCGCGGCGTTAGCAACAATTGTATAAGTAAGGGACCATTGTTGGAAAAAGCCCTTGAGGATTCGCCCAGTGGTCGCGTAGTGAAGTCGTGTTTGTTGAGTGCCTGCTGCCTCCGAAGCGACGTCACACATCCGCCCGAGCTGTTTCTTGTGTAGCTACCTGTTGGGTTCTCTGAGGTGTTGTTTACGTAAGTAAATAAATTCCTCGGGGAGCGCAACAGGAAGTTGCCGCCCCGCGCTGCCCGGTTTGGTAACAAACCGACGCGGCTGCGGAGGCCACTGTTTTACCATGCCGCCCCCAATTCGAGATGACTATGATGATGATGAGAATGCTGATGGTCGAGGTCCTAGAGACCAAGACACCTCCTCTTCCAGCCGTTCAACAGCCAGCCAACTGGGAGATCGTTCGTCGTCGCTGCCCAGCGTCAGAGGAACGTCGCCCACTGCTGCTACCCCTGATAATTTCAGGACTCCGCCTAGCCGTACAGGCCTAGTGTACGTCGGATCGCCGCCGACATCGGCGACTGCGCGCGTTTCGCCCGTGCCGCCGTCGACCCGACAACCTGCAGTGCCCATACGGCCGCCTGCATTTCGCCCTGTACCTACACAGGCACCGGGATCGACCGGACCACCGAGCCGCGCCCAAGTTGTTCGCGCCGCCGCCGCCGCCGTGCGCCCAGCTGCGCCGGGACAGCGCGCGACCGTGTCGCAGTCCGTACGCCCCGTGGCGTCGTCGACGCGAGACAATAGGGAACATGCGAGCCCCGTGGTACCGCAAACAAACCCGCAAACATTTATTCCGCCGAATGTGCGCTCCGCTGCGCCTAACTCGGCCAAAGAAAATAGTTACGCCAGGGTAGTGACAGCAAGTGCGCCTCATGCTTGTCCACCCCAAAAGAGTGCATCAAATGCACCGCTGCATGCCGTGAAAATTTCCTCGGCCGCTGACCAATCAGCGTCGAGGAAAAATAGTTCCGACTTGCGCCGCGCCGCGGCACCACTTCCGCGCCACCGATTGGCCAGCGACAAAAACACCACAGAGGTTGAGTTGAGAAGGGTAGCCAAGACCCTTTTCACCTCGCCTCCACCACCTAGAGGGTCCGCCCAGGACTCCCCGGCCATGATGTCCGCATATTCCTCCCGTCAAGGGTCGGATATGTCGGCTGAGTCGGCGAGTTCAGGCGTCGATCGCCGTGACATGTCGCCAGACATGTCCGATAGGACCGACGTCGACAAGGGTGAGTACCATACTCGCATAAAGTGTACAGACAGAGACGTAGAAAATACTAATGCGCTGGGTTTCGACTACGAGTTCAATCTCGATGTCGCTACTAGAGCCCAGCGCAGACCAAGAAGCCCGGACGAGGGCGAGATAGAAGTGGCAAAGCGTTGCTGCGTTGACCCGCCCCTACCCCAGCGCACACCGCGCGGGGGGGCGGCCCGGTTTCGCCCGCCCGCTACGCCACTGACGGGCGACGACACTCAGAACCCACCCCTAAAATTTCTGAGCCAGTGGCGTGCGATGACCTAGTTTCCGCGCCGCACAAAACCGATGTAAACAATCGGTCTAATGCGAGCGCGTCGAGACAGGCCACTGCCGCGGCTCAGAAAAAGGCTAAGAAGCCAAGATACCCACCTCTCATTGTTGAAAAGCTACCCAACTGGGCGGCGCATTTCAAGGCGGTGAGGGAAAAGCTGGGCCATCCTCCTAACGCGCGTCCGTACCAAGCCGGAATTAGGTTTCTACCGGAAAGCGCGGAGGAGTACAGGATCGTTCAGCGATACCTCACTGACCTTGAGAAGGAAAGCGGCCTCAGCTGGTTCGCTTATTCCCTGCCCGCCGAGAGGAGCGTTAAACTCGCCATCAGAGGACTCCCCGCTGACACCGAGATTGAAGAAATTGAGGAGGAGCTGCGACTGCATGGTCTCGAACCGGAGTACGTCCGCCACATTAAGGCGCGTGGAGAACGACCCGGCTGCATATTCCATGCAGTCATAAAGAGGACGCCTGACTTCCGTAAGGTTTATGATATCACCACGTTTCTTTATATGCGTGGTGTAAAGATAGAGGCGTGGAGGGGAAAGCAAGGGCCTGCCCAGTGCCACAGATGCCAGAAGTTTCGTCATAGCTCGCATCTGTGTCACCGCCCGCTCGCCTGCGTGAGATGCGGCGAGAACCATGCCGCCAGGGACTGCCCGCGCCCAAAGACAGAGCCGGCGACCTGTGCAAATTGCGCGGGTGACCACCCAGCAAGCAATCCGCGCTGTCCTGTCTACGTACAGGAAGCCAAAAATAGGCGAGCGGGTACTGTCGCCAGCACAAAGCGTGCAAACCAACAAAAAACCGTGAAACCCACAAATGCCGAAGAAAAGGAGGCTCCCAGCGAGTCTCTGATAGCGGCAGCAAATGGGCCTACAAACAGGCAGGAAGCCCCCTCCGGGAGACGGAGGAACAACAGGAGGGGGGGGGAAGAAGGGCAAACAATCCCAACCCCCCACCGTAAATGAAACAATAAACGGGGCGACAAATGTCGTCACGCACAAGGCGCAGGCGGCAGCACAGACCGCCCCTGTCGCTGCTGAACAAAAGCCCAAGAGGCAAAGAAGCCAAGGGAAGGCGCGGCAAACAGAAGAGGCGCAAGGCGCACAAAGTTTTGCACCAGCCACCCAAACCAAGAAGGTCACAATCGCCGCGCCAAGCCAGCAGCGACAAGCTCCGACAAACTCGGAGAAATACTCGATACCTACACAAAAACCGAGACATGAATTTACTGCCTGCGCCATCAAGCTTCTGATGGACCTTATAAAGGCCATCAGACAAGGCCAGGACGTGGAGTTAGTGATCCTCGACGGGCTAGCCGAACTATTGCAAATGTACCATGGCTAGCCTGAGGATCATGCATTGGAACTCGCACGGCCTGCGTGACAAGGTCGTCCCGCTCCGCCTCCTCCTCAAAGAGCAGCTCATCGACGTGGCGCTCATCAGTGAGACATTCCTGGGGCCTAAGGACAAGATTAGGTTCCCAGGATATCTCATATACAGAAGGGACGAGAGGTCGGCCACCGGCAACATTTACCGCGGTCTGGTGGTATTAGTTAGGCGGAGAGTCGTCCACCAACCCCTTCCCCCGCCCCCAGTCGACACGTTTTACGCGCTGGGAATACAGGTTCACGTCGCCGGCGAGGACCTGGACATATATGCAGTCTACAGCCCGCCCTCAAACCGCTACAATGTAGGCGAACTGAGGGCGCTAGTCACGAACACCTCGCACCCGGCCCTCCTGGCCGGCGACATGAACTGTAAACATCCCGCGTGGAACTCAAATACACGCAACACGGGAGGAAACCGTCTCTTCGCCGACTCAGAGGCGCATGGATACACGGTGTCGGGCCCCGAAGTGCCGACACATTACCCGGCAAACCGCCTACAAACACCTGATGTGCTCGATATCGTTATCCATAGCGGCCTAACCTGCCAGATCGCGCAGCAAGTTATAGACGACGAGTTACTGTCAGATCACCAACCAGTACTCGTCGTCCTATCTGAGATGCCGACCATACTCTCGCCCCCAGCGCCACGTCGAAAAACGGACTGGAAAAAGTTCCAGGAAGGGATAGAGGCCACCACCCCTACTTGGCCCGTAAACACCGCCGCGGACGTAGGCAAACTGGCAGCGGACATCACCGCTTGCATACAACGCGCCTACACTGAGGCGACAACTGAAAGTACGCACGAGCGGGGGCCTATTAATAAACCCCTGCCTAGCTACTTAGCAAAGTTAGTCGCCCAAACTAGGCGCCTACGCAAGCGGTGGCAAGTCACCCGCTGCCCAGTAATGAAAGCTGAGCTCAACCGTCACGCCGAAAAGGTACGGGCCAAGCTCCAGGCGCACAACGCCGAGAGCTGGGAGCAATATATTGAATCCACAGAGGGAGACTGGCCTGCGATACACAGAGTGTGCAGGCAGTTGTCAAATGCCCCAGCTCCGGTGCGCCCACTGCTACACAGCGACGGGGCGCCAAGATATACCGCGCCAGACCGCGCTGAGATCTTTGCTGATCACCTGGAGCGTCAGTTCCAGCCCAACCCGACTGACAACCACGAACATGTCGCGGCAGTCGAGAAACACCTTGTCGAGTACTTCGAATCGCCAATAGCACTCGATGAAGCACCCATCTTTTTCTCGCCTTGCGCAGTCAGACGCGCCATACTCCGCACCAAGCTGAGGAAAGCGCCTGGTGCCGACGGTATAACCAACACAGTGCTGCGCCACCTGCCATATCGTACAGTGGCAGCGTTGGCGCGCCTGTTCACGGGTGTACTGCGCACTGGGTCCTTCCCTCCATGCTGGAAGGAGGGGCGCGTCATTATGCTGCCCAAGGCGCATAAGAATGTGCTGAAGCCGGAGAGCTATCGGCCCATAACGCTACTGTCAACAATCTCCAAGGTGTTCGAAGCACTCCTGCTGCGACATCTCACACCATATATTACACCCAGACCGGAACAGTTCGGGTTCCGCTCGGAGCACTCAACGACGCTCCAGCTATCCAGGGTACTGCACCTGCTCACATCAACGCTAAATAAAAAGGAGCACGCAGTTGCAGTATTCCTGGATATGGAAAAAGCGTTTGATCGTGTCTGGCACGAGGGCCTTATATTTAAAATGTCAAAGACCGACACGCCCCGTCGGGTAGTAAAGGTGGTCTCCTCCTTCCTGGCAAACAGGACATACAGGGTGGTGGTCGATGGTGTAGTCTCGAGCGCCCGACCCATAGCGGCAGGCGTGCCACAGGGCGGATGTGTCTCGCCACTGTGCTACTCATGTTACACCGACGACATCCCCACGACGCCGGAATCCACGCTCGCGCTGTATGCCGACGACGCCGCGTACATATGTAAATCGCTAAATGCGCGTCACGCGGCCGTCAAAATGCAGCGCGTGCTCAACATACTTCCCGAGTGGCTGTCGAAGTGGCGGCTGTCGGTGAATGTGGGTAAGACACAGGCCCTAATTGTCGGGTGCGCCCACCTCCCACCACCCCTTACGCTGCAGGGGGTAGATATCGAGTGGACCCCCCGGGCGAAATACCTGGGGGTGACCATCGATAGGAGACTCAACATGGGAGGCCATGTTAAACAGGTCGTAGCGAAGGCTAGAACGGTGCGCGCCATGTTAAAGCCAGTGCTCTCGTCCCGACTTCCTATACGCACAAAACTGGGCGTATACAAGACCTACATGCGCCCAGTTATCACATATGCCGCTCCATCTTGGTACGTCCTCACTAGCGAGACCAACAAGAAACGTATCCGTGCGCAGCAAAATCTAACGCTGCGTCGGATAACGGATGCACCTCGCTACGTGAGGAACGACGTAATAGCACGCGACCTAGGGATTGAGAGCCTGGACGAATTCTGCGCCCGACTCTCTACTAATATGTTTGCGCGCGCCGACACCTCTGCCCACCCACATATTGCGCAGATAGCGCCGTGGCACTCCCGCCCGCCGGACGCCCGCCGTCTCCCGCGCGACCTGTGTAATACATAGGCCCCGCCCGCCACGAAGAATAAGTACCTACTTACGTCGCGACTTGGAAGCAGGAAGATTTCCTATTGAAGATTCGTCGGGATTTACGCTGGGAAGAGTAATATTTGAAGAAGTTACTTATCTCGAAGCCTGATATGATGACGCGAAGCCGCAAAGGAGATAGCACGAGGTCAACTACCGAGGAAGAAACCAGCGGTGGTGATAAGATGGCGACGGGGACGACTTCGGGTGCCACGTCGGAAACAGTGACCGACAGCACCGCAGCGACCGAACACTCGACTGTGGTCGAGGACGCCGACATCACCATGGTAGAGAAACGCAAGAAGAAGCAGCCCAAGTCAGTTTCTAAGAATAATTCTCAGGAAGAAAGAATTAGAAGCAAGATTGGAGCTAGAAAAGTTGCAATTAGAAGAAATAAGAATGAAGGCCAAGCTTGCTTACACCAAGCTGGAACTAGCGCGCGCAGATGATACGGACCTGAGTGACCAGGAAGGAGAAGAAGAGGCTGAAGTCGAAGCCGCCGCAGCGCAAGCAACTGCGGCATGGGTGTCAACGACGAAGAGTGTGGAACGCAACGAGGGGGAGCCGCCAAGTGAGTTGCCCGCCCCAGAGGTCGCGATCACCGCACCAAGTCACACCAACCAGCTGGCAGCAGCAATCCTTCAAGCTGTCAAGTCCGCGTCTGAGAATAAGACGTCATCATTCATGCAGCGCGCACCGAAGTACGTCAGCGAGCTGCACCAGTTTGAAGGCGACGCCTGCGATTGGATGGCGTTCAAGGCGACTTACGAAGATACCCGCGCGCTCTTCTCAGATATAGAGAACATGGGAAGACTGAGAAGAGCCGTCAAGGGCAAAGCGAAAGAAGCGGTGAAATCGTTATTGTTCACCCAGATCGACCCGCAACAAGTAATTACCGCCTTGGAGCGCCGCTTCGGACGCCCCACTTATCTCATTAGAAGCGAGATAGAAAACATCGAGAAGCTTCCTCCGATGTCAGAAGATGCGAGAGAGTTGGTGCGTTACGCCGGGGCAGTGTCAAACACCGTTAGCGTCGTGAAACAAATGAAGCGACAAAGTTACCTGCACTCGAGTGATATTTCAAGCAGAATCATCGAGAAAATGTGTACATTGGTGCGTTTCAAGTGGTACGAGTATCGAGCAAAGAAAGAAGATGAAGATGAGTCCATACTCCTGAGCCTCATGCAGTTCTTCAACGACATGGTGGATCAATTTGAGATGCACGAGTTCGTGGGATCCAGAATGAAGAAAGAAAGCATGAGGTTCCGAACGCGAACCGCGGGCTCTCGTGGCGTGCATACCACTCGAGCTGCTAGGAACCAAGAAGATCACACGTCAGAAGAAGATTCAGAAGGCGAACATGAGTGCAGGACGAAGTCAGCTACGGTGTTTTCCTGCAAAGAAGATAATAGGAAGGAACGCGAAAAGGTTAACTGCCCGCAGTGTAAAGGTGAGCACACTCTTCCGAAATGCAAGAAGTTTAGTGAAGCATCAATTAAAGACAAGTGGGAGCAAGCCAAGAAGTCTGGGTTGTGCTACAAGTGCCTAGAAGGAAGGCATCGGGGCTTCAGCTGTAAAGCGAAGCCATGTGCAAAGTGCAAGAAGGGTCATCATTTGCTGTTGCATTATGAAGAAGCAACGAAGCCGACGACTCAAGAAACGACCGCCCAGACGATAGCTTCTACGGTCAACGCGGCGCGAGCGGTATCAAGGGCGTATCTCAAGATTGTTCCTGTGGAGTTAATGGGGCCAGAGGGGAACGCCTGCGTCTACGCTCTCATGGACGAAGACTCAGTAGTCGAGAAGATCGGGGCACAAGGGCCGGATGAGGAGCTGCGCATAGAAGGCGTAGGCGGCCACCGCATGGACCAGAAGTCTAGGAAAATTGACGTCAAGATCCGCGGGATGTTCGGCCGTAATACTGAGAAGTTATCCGGGTACTCAATAAAAAACCTGCACTTGATGCCTCAAGAGGTCAACGAAAAAGACTTAGAAGGATGCGAGCACCTGGAAGATATTCGGGATCAGTTAAAGTACCCCAATGCCAAGCCGTCGGTGCTCATTGGTCAAGACAACTGGCATCTCATAGTCTCGCAAGAAGTCATGCATGGCCACCGCTGCAAGCCAGTCGCGTCAAGAACGCAGCTGGGATGGGTGCTACACGGAGTGCGGACAAGCAGCAGCGCTCCAGTCAGGATCGTGAATCACCTTGTTACGCAACCCAGCTCCAAGGACGATCACCTGGAAAAGCTGATCAGGGAACATTTCGACATTGAGGCGTTAGGAATCGCCGCCAAGAAGCCGTCGAACGACATAGATCAGCGGGCGCTACAAGTCCTGGACGCCACCACGAAGAGGTTGACCGACGGGAGATTCAGCACGGGGCTCATCTGGAAGACAGAAGGCGAGCATCTACCTGAAAGCAAGACGACAGCTGCGCGGCGCTTGAAGGGAATTCAGAAGAGATTCCTGAAAGATGGGGAATTTCAGAAAAAATACGAAGAGCAGATCAACAACTTGATCGTCAGCGAGTATGCAGAGGAAGCTAAGGAAGAACCTACCTCTGCAAGGACTTGGTACTTGCCACACTTCGCAGTCGTCCACCCACAGAAGAAAAAGATGAGATTGGTATTCGACGCCGCGGCTAAGTCGAATGGACGATCACTTAACGACGCGCTGCTAGCCGGACCCGACCTACTTCAATCATTGTTCGGAGTATTACTACGGTTTCGTCAAAGTGCAGTAGCTGTGGTGGCGGATATAAAAGAAATGTTCCTGCGCGTGAAAATCAACGAGGAAGACCGAGACAGTCTTCGATTCCTGTGGCAAGATAAGGAATATAGGATGACGTCCTTGATATTTGGAGCTGCGTGTTCTCCATGTGCGGCAATATATATCAAGAACAAGAACGCCAGCGAGTTTGAAGACCAGTACCCAGAGGCGGCAAGGGCAATTACGCGCAATCATTACATGGACGACTACTTGGCAAGCTATCCAGACGTGGCGACAGCAAGAAGAATAGCAAATCACGTCGACACAGTGCACAAAAAAGGAAAGTTCTTCCTAAGAGGCTGGGCAAGCAATCACCCTGAAGTGATAGAAGAGCTTCACTCCGGAGACAGCACGGGCACGGTTCGCCTGGGTGAACAAAAGGACCAGGTGGAGAAGACCCTTGGGCTGAACTGGAACGTGAAAGATGATAATCTACATTTCACGCTGACGTTAAGAAACACCCCAGAGGAGGCAATCGACGGCAAACGCGCTCCCACGAAAAGGGAAGCTACGAGCGCGGTCATGACAGTGTTCGACCCGCTTGGTCTGGCCGCTCCCATCACGATCCAAGGCAAGATCATGCTGCAGAACCTCTGGAGAAGCGGCGTGGAATGGGATGAGAAGATACCGCCTGCCCGAGAGGAAGAATGGTCCAGATGGCTACAAGACCTCAAGAAATTGGTGAATCTGGGTATCCCACGCTGTCTGGCGAGAGACGTCGACGAGGGGGAGCTCCACACCTTCTGTGACGCTAGCGAGAAGGCGTACGCGTGCGCGGTGTATTGGCGCGCGCGGCATAACGACGGTCGAGTAGAAGTGAAGCTCCTGGCGGCGAAGGCAAGAGTGACGCCACTGAAACCCACGTCAATCCCGAGGTTGGAGCTGCAAGCATGTCTCCTGGGCAGTCGCCTTGCCACGAACGCACAACAAGAAATGGATCTGCGCATCACAGAAAGATGCTTCTGGACAGACTCGAAGACGGCGCTAGCGTGGATCAAGTCGGACCCCAGAAGATACAAGCCATTCGTCGCGCATCGACTCGCTGAGATTGAAGAGTTGACTAGACATAGAGAGTGGCGATGGGTGCCTACAAAGCACAATGTCGCGGACGACGCCACGCGAGAAGCACCTAAGGACTTCAGCAAGGAACACCGGTGGTTCACGGGGCCGTCATTCCTCTATAAAGACCAAGAAGAGTGGCCGCGGGATGAAAAGGATTTCACCAAGGACACAGGGGAAGAAAAGCCAAATGCCGTCACGTTGAGCGTGAGAAGAATCGCGCCCACCATCGTCCCAGAGCCAGAGAGGTTCTCGCGATGGACAAGATTGTTGCACGCGGCGGCAAGATTCCTGCAAGTTGTGGATACTTTCAAGCAAAGCATCGTCCACAAAACACTGATTACCAGAAAAATCACAAAGAAGGAACGTGATCCGGCTTGGAAGAAGTCACAAAAGAAACCCAAGACGCCATTCAACATAAAGAAAGGCAGCAAGACGCCGTTCATCTTGAAAAAGAGCAGTGTAGAATTGAACCTTCGTCAGAAGTCGGCACTATATGTTGAAAAAGCCGAGCGACTTTTCGAATCCAACGAGTGCAAGAAGATTGCTACCCGGAACAGCTAGCCGCCTTAAGAAGACAGAGCGACCAAGTCTACAAACTGAAGAACTTTGCCGTCAAGTTAGAAGACGGAATGATAAGGTTATCAACCCGCATCGGCGCGGCCAAGTACCTATCGGATGCCTACAAGAACCCCCTCGTGTTGGACGGACGCCACAGGATCACTCAGCTATTAGTGAAGCATGTACACGAGCGTCTGAACCATGGAAATCTCCAGACGGTAATGAACGAGCTGCGGCAAAGATTCTGGATTCCTGGGCTAAGAAACATCGTCAAGGCAACGGCAAGAGACTGCGGGTGGTGCAAGTTAAGGAAGAAGGCACCGCAACTGGCTCCTCAGGGCGACCTACCGCAGGAAAGATTGTCGAGGACAAGCCCTCCCTTCACATGTGTGGGCGTGGACTACTTTGGCCCTCTACTGGTCACCGTGGGACGACGCGTAGAGAAGAGATGGGGCGCATTGTTTACATGCATGACAACGCGTGCAGTGCATCTGGAGTTGGCCGCATCCCTAACGACCGACTCCATGATATTGGCCCTAAGACGAATGATTGCCAGAAGAGGCACTCCCAAGGTCATCATGAGCGACAATGGAACCAATTTCGTGGGTGCAAGTCGCGAACTCCAAGAGGCCATTCAAGAGGCCACCAACGAAATCGGCATAGTATGGAGGTTCATTCCCCCAGGAGCCCACACATGGGTGGCTCGTGGGAACGGCTAGTGCGCACCGTCAAGACCGCACTGGCAGCGACACTCAACGAAAGGAGACCGAGGGAGGAGGTCCTGCACACTCTGCTACTGGAGGCAGAACATGTGGTCAACTCACGGCCACTATTCTCCGTGAGCACCGACCCCAACGAAGAAGAAGCACTGACCCCTAACCATTTTCTAATCGGCAGGTCCAGCGGAGCTCACATGTTTGGCTCATTCGACGACGCTGAGCTCATCGGTTCTCCATCGTGGAGGACATCCCAGCGCCTGGCCGACCACTTTTGGGCCAGATGGGTGCGCGAGTACCTACCAACGCTCTCACCCCGGTACTTCCAGGGTCCCCATTATCGGGATCCCACCGTTGGGGACCTCGTCCTGCTGGTGGACCACACACTGCCACGCTGCTCGTGGCCACGCGGCGTGATCAGCGCGACCTACCCCGGGCCAGATGGAAGAACTCGGATCGTCGACGTCCGCACCCCGGCGGGCGTACTGCGTCGGCCAGCATCCCGGCTGGTCGTGATAGTGCCAGCATCGTCACCCCTGCAAGCTGAGGTGCAAGGCACCGAGGGGGAGACTGTTGGTGACGCAGCTTGCGAAACCATCGTGTGATTTGTGATGGTGTAAATAGACTCATAAGTGATAGTGACTATGGACTTATAAAGTGTTTAGGACAGTAATAGTTAATATGGACTTATGTAAGTGTTTGGAACAGTTAAGTGATATGTTTTTGTTTTATATGTAAACCTCATTATATACCTAATATGTTTTGTTAACTTATTGTAGCGAGGCCCCTAATTTAAAGTAAAATTAATTCGATATAGCCAAACGGGCCTCGTTACAGTAACGTTTTGTCATTGAATAGCGCCGTGCCCTACTTTGCGCCGATTGGTCGAGTAACTGCTTCGCTATGATTGCTCGACGCTCGACCGACATGAAGTTGCTCGACGCGGTGTAGGTAATTTGTAGAGGGGCGCGGCGTTAGCAACAATTGTAAAAGTAAGGGACCATTGTTGGAAAAAGCCCTTTTTTACTGCGAGCAGCGGCGCAAGCAACACGTCTACAGAATATCGAAATATAGAAGAATATTTCCTCAGTAGTTGACCTGGTTTTATTGGTTGAATCCTCAACAAATATAGAAAGTGAACTCAAGCAAGCCCAATTGCCCGAAAAGACAACACAAGACAGAATAAGTTAGGGCAGAAAAGTGAGAAGACTCGACCCTAAATAATGGAACCAGGGAAGGAAGAAAAGAAGACCAATTATCTAGATATTGTTAAATACATTTTTTTTTTAAATCAAATCTATTCCCATGAACCAAAATTCGTTTCTGTACATTGGTTCTGTATAAAAAGTCCAGTTATCTTTTAAATGTTGAGCTCCCTAAAATAGAGTTGAGCTACACGATGACTGCTGAATGACATCTGTCGGTCGACAGGTCAAGACAAGTCTGCAGTAGCTGTTTCTTTAAAGGGCTATGCCAGACTTTACACTACGTATTACGACTAGTACAATATTTAACAAAAAATATCTCACCTTTAAAAGTAACTGTAACTATATCTGCTGTTAGCATTTCTTTTAAGAGATCGATATCTATAAGCTTAGGAAATGCTGTCGTAATCCCACTGCATATCCTAATAGTCCAGGAAGAAAACTGCAATTAGAGTCTAACTAGCGGTAAAAAAGCCTAGTTAAGTATTTTCACCGGCATTACATTTATTATGGTAGCAGAAACGTTGCCTAAAAATCCATAAAAAAAAGCAAAGGTTATCCTTTGCTTTTTTTATGTAGGATTTTTGGGCAGTCAAAGCAAATTCAATATAATTCCGGTGAAAATACTGAACTAGGAATTAAAATTCGATTCAGAGAAATCAGATTGGCTCCAATTACAGATATTTTCCTATTATTATTTCATACACTTCATTATGTTTCGAACTGTTTCATTCCTCTAGTACTGTCGATGAATAACACTGCAATGAAGTATATTTCCGTACCGTTAACTTTCTCTAATGCCGTATTTGGTACACAGCATTGATAATATTGCTGTTAAAACATGAAAATATTACAGAATAATTCATTTCTAACGTAAAACAGCAGAGGTAAAACATTCGTGTGATTGTTTATCATGCGGCTGGTATTTGTTATTATTTACATAGCTCCTAAGTATTTTTAAATCTTGTATTTGGCACGTGGTTCCTTATCACAAATCAGGACACGCTTTTGACCTCGCGACCTATAAAGCCATAGAAGCAAGTAACTAAACGTTTTCCCTATCCTCGCTCATTATCTCGGTAACGAATAATAAATGAGGAAATGAACATAATTACGAGGAAGCTTATGTTCAGCATTGGTAAACCAAAGGCTTATTATATTTCAAGTAACCTTCCTTAATTGCTCTTTAACAACCAATCAGGGAACTTGATGCTCTATCCATATAAATATTTTATGTGAAAGTAATCTAATCAGTAGTATGTTTGTTACGTTTCCACGCTGAAACCACTAAATCGGTGTTAGTGAATTTTGTTATAGAGATAGATTAAACATTTTTTGTTCCGGGAGCACGTCCCCTTCAGACAGAGCATTTAGATAATGTCTGAGTTCTTCTCCATAACAAACTATCTTTGCAAATGAACAACTACATTCATAATATTATAAGAGCCTGCTGTATCTCACTGCAGAGGGGGATGGTTCTAATTTTTCCTGACGCTTGCTACAACTCAAACTCATCTGGAAAAGCCGATGGAGAGGGGCCGCTCGTCAAGGCTTTTGCCAATTAAGCTGATGACGTAGTACCCAACAAGAAGGTTGCAGTGCTGCTTGGTAACTGTGGCGACATCGCAACTGAAGCGGGCGGTAATGTCGTATGGAGCGACCCAGGTCCCATAAGATATTGCGGCTGAGAGTTGGAGGCCGCGGCTGAAGAGGAGTGCCGGTATTGCGGTGCGTCTCCCTACCTTCCGCGGCCTGGATGAGGTCGCCACCGTCTGATGGTGGACGCGGTGGGCCGTACGGGAGGTCCCTATCCCCTGCGGCTGAAAAGTGGTAGGTGGCTGGGCCACTGATCTGTCCCGCCACAGGGGGACGACGGATACACGAGATCGTCTGGCACCCATGTGCTGGTTTTTTCCCTATGGTAGTCACTGCGTGCAATGTGTATTTGTGCGCCGGTGATGGGGTTACACCCCAGAAGAGGAAGCGGTGCCGGACAGCCGCGGCGGTTTCGCTGTGAGTGCTAACACGTGCCCGTGTTCCCGCCATACGCGACACAGGAGAACACCGTGGTGTTTTAGTGAGTTGGAGTCCCACATAACTGTGCTATCTCCCCGTGGCTCTCCAAGCCCAAAAAAAAACAAATTGGGTCCAGAATCATGAACTGAAACCATAGTACTATTTTTCATGTTGGTGTTAAGGACACCCTGTAAGTAAAGAATCACTTATGTTTTACTTTGAATTTTGCTATTCAAAACTAGCCCAATTGAAAAAAAAAAACGAGTATAACTTGTTCCTTATACCACCGAAGCCGCTGGCATGATTTAGTCTATTATAATCCGATTACGAAACTAGAATAGCGCCAGTACTTATACTGTTCCTGATATATAACACAAAACGAAACATTTCACCTGTATGAGTCCATCGCTTCCAATTAATGTAGTTCAATCGCGGGCTACTAACAACACGGCTGATGCAAAGATAACATTACGTGTTGAACGATCACCACTTCGGTTGATTGATTTTACACTCTTCAACTATAGTGTGTTATTTAGGGTTCTATATTATTTTGAAACACGCTGTTTATGTGTGGGGCTCGAGCCTTACGGTTCGATCTTCAGGGTTAAGCAAGCCGCATGCATGTCTCGGCTATCATTTCATTATCAGCAGGGTAAGAAAGTCTATCGACCAGTTATGTCAAAGGGTTACCCAGTATCCAAGTACTGGGTAACCCTGGGTAATACACTGTTTAGTGTCTATCTGACCTTCACAGATAAAGATAAAGATATATATTTGCTCAAACACGTGTACACATGCAAGAATAAATAATACGTGCATGCAGAATAACATTAAAAAAAAACAATCAAAATCAAATTGAAATCAATTTATTTTTATTTTACATAGGCCTACATGGGCACTTATAAAACGTTGACAAAAGGTGCACGGTTCGGGTTGGTCGTTTCCTATGGAGAAGAACCGGCAAGAAACTCCATGGTTACTCTTTTAAAAATGGTTTGGTTTTACAATATTTCCATGTTACAGCATTAGTACTATGGGGGGACAACGTAGGCCCGACAATAAGTCGTAAGGAAATAAAAAAAAAAAGTTTATATAATATATAACAAAGTTAACAAATGTTAACTAACATCTAGAAGGCCTATAATGTTCACACATTCACAAAATAATCGGTAAAAGAATCTATAAAAAGTTAAGAATAAATAAATATATGTATATAACTAACAAGACTAAATTTAACATGTGGCACAAATGTTGTTATCAGTGCTGTAACTATTCTTTGCAAAGTGCTATAAAGATGATTGCGAACTATTGTAAAAAGTCCAATTAAAAGAAGAAATACAAAAAAAAAATGTGATTGAGAATAGTTAGAGACATCCACATATTTGTGCCGTTTATGAGTTACCAGGGAAGCCGCATGCGCAGAAGGAGCTAACTGTTTTTTTAGACCTCAAAAAGGCATTTGATACCGTCTCTGAAAAAATTGGTATTAGAGATAACGCGCTTGATCTGTTTAAGAACTATCTTTCAAATAGGAAGCAGAGTGTCAAAGTAGGGCAACATATAAGTGGGCGGCATCCCCCAAGGAAGTGTATTAGGTCCAACGCTCTTCCTGGTATACATAAACGACCTATGTAACATGAAAATTCCTAATGCCAAAGTCCTGTCGTACGCCGATGATACTGCTGTCATCTTCTGTGGTAAGACATAGCATAATGTGCAGCTAAGTGCTGAATCAGGAATGTCCCAGATTGCGAATTGGCTCAATGCCAATGTTCTCACATTAAATACCTCCAAAACAAACTTTATAAGTTTCAGCATCTGCAATCGTACACAACCAAATTGCGATTTTCGTATCACTATTCACTCAACTCAACATGGTACTAATATTGATAAATGTAGCTGTTCTAGCATTGACAAAGTTTCTAGCACAAAATATCTAGGGGTAACGCTGGATCAGAGATAGGGCTGGTACCCCCATCTTGAGCAAGTTGCAAATAGAGTCCGCAAGCTAAATTGGATCTTTAAGACCTTGCGTCACGTGCTGCCTAGATCTATACAGAGAAGCGGTAAGCCTGCTAGAAATGTGCTCACGCAAATATATATTTCTCTTGCGCAATCAATACTGATATACTGTATTCCTATTTGGGGTGAGGCAACAAAATCTAAATTCATTCAATTGGAGCGAGCACAACGAGCCCTGCTCAAAATAATGTATTTAAAAAAAAGGAGATATTCTACAGAGAACCTCTACAAACTAAGTGATGTATTGTCAGTTAGGAAACTATACATTACTCAAATAATTTAAAAAAAAACACAAAACCTTACCTTATAATGCGGATATACACGCTAGGAGAAGAAAAGAGAATATAGTTCAACTACCTGTAACCAAGACCAAATTCGGATCTATGCAATTTATTAAACGATCAGCTCAATTATATAACAAAATAAATAAAGCAATTTTCGTATATTCAAAATCTTATCATATATGTAAAGAAATGTTGACTGACTGGTTAAAACCACTGACATATGAAAAAACTGAGACTCTCCTACAACAAACGTAACTTAATACAAGTGCACGACCAACTCTCACACTCATTGAGACTCTCATACCCACACGTACATTCACACACGCATACACATACAACCACACATCCACAACACTCATGTACATTCAACAACACACGCACACTCATGCATACGCACACACACGTTTACGTAACTATACTTTGTTTAACTACTCCCATGTACCGTTTTTATTGTGTTTTAAGTAAGTACCTACTGTTGTGAAGGAGCGGAGTCTTTTAATACAGGCATTATTTGCTTAAATGAAGACTCCAAACCCAAAATTGTTTGTTTATAATTTTTTAAGACACAATAAACGTTATTATTATTATATTATTATTAATTGATGCGTCTTAACCCTGCGAGTGTCACTGGCTACATTAAAATTGAAAAATAGAAAAATGGCGGCTTTTGGGCGCTATATTGTGGAGGCCAATTTTTTTTTTCCGTCCAATCCCATCGTGTGGGGTATCAAATTAAGAGGCAATTTATAGAAATCAGTTTGTTTTAAAGTCACCGCTAGGGAGCTCTTGTGAGATGCTGGATGCTTAGCCTCGTTGTGGCAAGGTGGGCACACGTTTCCCCTCCTCTGTCCTCTTCAATTTGTATATGAATGCCCTGATTGAGACGCTTAGCAGTCAAAATATTCGTTGTCATATTGACGGTGTATGTGTCAATAATAAGCTTTAAAGGTAAATGCTGACATTGAAAACGGAACGGAACGGTGGGCTCTTTCCGTGCGTGCGAATATAATAGCTCGCAGGTTTGCACGTTGTACTGCAGAAGTAAAGGTGACGCTCTTTAGAGCATTCTGTACCACCTTCTACACTTGCAGTCTGTGGGAGAAGTATTCGCGGGCGTCGTATGGAGCCCTTCGTGTCCAGTATAATAACGCGCTTAGAAAACTGATGGGGTTGCCTTGGCGTTGTAGTGCGTCAGGGATGTTTGTGGCGGCGCATGTGGATTGTTTTTACGTGATAATGCGCAAGCGCGCAACATCAATGGTGGCCCGAGTTATGGACAGCCCTAACAGGGTTCTGTAAATTATTGTTGATTGAGTGGACTGTCCGTATATAGTTCACTGCTGTCAGTTACATGTGTCACCGTATCGTGTTATTTACTAATACTTAGTTTTAATGCACAATGGTACTAACTCTATATGAGTCCTAGCTCGAAATAAAGATTTTGAATTTGAATTATAACGCCATAATAAAATTGAATTGACATGGTGGCGTCACCATGCCACAATGTAACGCTTCTTGCCGGTTTGCCTACCTACTAGGTAGCTAGAGGGTATTAATGGAAAAACCAACTGAAGGTTAACAAATTTTATTAGACCTCAGGGTCGGGGTTGTCACTCGCGGTCCGAAGTACGTTGCGTAGCCACAAGATAGTGTACCACTGGGCTTACCGTTAGAGGCTTCCGGCGATGTGCAGGTACAGTACAGTCTCCACTCGGGGGTAGGTCCCGGGAAGCTGTGGTGCAGAGTAGATGGGTAGGTAGTCACGTAGCTCGGCGACACGGAGTAGGCAGCTAACAGTGCGTTGGAGTAGGCCAACACACGCGCTTGGTAGTGTGAAGCCGATCTGAAGGCGGGGTAGGAACCAGTTTCCACTCGGGGGTAGGTCCCGGGAAGCTGTGATGCAGTGTAGATGGGTAGTAGGTAGACACGTAGCTCGGCGACACGGAGTAGGCAGCCAACAGTGCGTTGGAGTAGGCCAACACACGTGCTTGGTAGTGGTGTGAAGCCGATCTGAAGGCGGGGTAGGAACCCTGGAATTCATTTCCAGACGTGTTAGGCAAAGTCCACATTCCCTGTTTGACTGCGACATCCCGTCCTCAATGCAAAAGCGCAATGGTAACTAGCAGTATGAAATAGTGATCCATGATGAGGCAGTCAAACAGTGATAATAATACAATAGTAATGTAGGTAGGAATGAAATTGATTATAATATGTACATGAAAGGCAATGACAATAAAATGTTTAGCACTAATTGTTACTAATTAGTACTTGTAGTTTTAAGGCAGAGAATAGTTGTTATAATTACAATTTTATCGAAACACCAACAATAGAAAGAGTGTTCCGCCATGTTAACGCACATCAACTTTGTTTACGTTCTAGTAAAATTGTATAACAATAAGAATATTCTAGTTAGTTGATAACATACTATTATAAAACTGGTAAATGTCTATACAGTTCTTACATAGCCATAGGTGATTATAAAATGTAACATTCATCAATATTTTTAGTGAGAAAATATGATGTGGGTAGTTGTGTGGGTTTATGAATGTGATTTAAAAGATGATCAATATGTGACCCAACCAACTACGATGAGAAACAATAAAAGCAAAACAGTTTAATTACAAGACAGCTGAGTATTTGGTCGTTAGGTACAAAGTACAAGGCTACTCACCAATATCACCACTAAACATAACACAGAATAAGATTGAACACTCACCCAACACTTTGGGGTAAACTTTGCGTACTTATAAGAAGGAAGAGTGCCAATTACTGTTGGCTTAGTTATATTTTAAAATAATTATTTTGCATGGATAAAAATGTGAGTAGAATGACAGTGCAACTTATCTGCTCGCTCACCGTCGATGCAATCCCAATCCTATCCTCGTTCAAGAACTTTAGTTCCGGGCGGCTCGCACCAACTTCACCTCGCTGCGTTCGGATACTTAGTTTGCGTTGATAGATAATTAACTGTAGGGATTTTATTATAATTAGGATATTATTAATTACATGTATAAATAGGATTAGATTTATTTTATAAGTATTTAATAGTGAATTTAAGGTTGATTTTATTTGTAATTTGATTATTTTGTGTTATTAGTTTAAATTAGAAGAAGTTAAATTAAGTAAGGAAACATTGTAACGAAACCGTTACATACCCCCCTTTTTAGTTCAGGATTTTGCCTAAGAAAAATCCACTGTTAAAACTAGGTTAACTTAAAATCCTTGACATGCCATGTCTCCAGTTCAGACTTTTGAAGAGATAGGAACTTAATCACGTAATCCATTGTGGTTTAAAGATTGGGTGAGTGTTCAAAATGAATAAAAACTAACTATTATAATTTTGATCAGCTCAACACACCATCAATCAACTTAGATATTGCCTTTTGTGTATAACTAACAGAATTCAGCTAGTTACAGATAACAGAATTTTACAATAGAATCAATTGCGTTAGAACATTCACTTAAGTCAACTTGTTTTCAAAACTAAACTATGATTCACGACATACTCGTACCAGCACCAATGATAACCATTTAAATGCGAAAAGTTAGGCAACGTAATTCGGACACGAATTAACCTTAAGTGGGCGCCACCATGTCAGTTCGACTTCAGGATCAGACCTCGGAACCTGTCTTTCTGCAGCGAGGTGTGAGGCAGGGAGATGTCATATCTCCGAAATTGTTCACCGCTGCACTGGAGGATGTCTTCAAGGTTCTGGACTGGAGAGGGCTAGGCATCAACGTCAATGGCGAGTACATCACTCACCTTCGGTTTGCCGACGATATAGTGGTCATGGCTGAGAATATGGAGGACCTCAATACAATGCTCGATGACCTCAGTAGAGCTTCCGAAAGAGTGGGTCTTAGGATGAACATGTACAAAACCAAGGTGATGTTGAATGCCATGCCATCACAACCACTCCTATCAGGGTCGGAGACTCTACACTCGAAGTTGTGGATGACTATGTCTACCTGGGACAAACGATCCAGTTGGGTAGGGCCAACTTCGAGAAAGAGGTCAACCGTCGAATCCGACTCGGCTGGGCAGCGTTCGGGAAGTTGCGCGGTATCTTCACGTCCAACTTACCACAGTGTCTCAAGACGAAAGTCTTTGACCAGTGTGTGATGCCAGTTATGACCTATGGCTCTGAGACGTGGTCGCTCACAATGGGCCTCATCAGAAGGCTTACAATCACCCAAAAGGCAATGGAGAGGGCTATGCTCGGAGTTTCCTTACGTGATCGAATCAGAAATGTAGAGATCCGCAAGAGAACCAGGGTTACCGACATAGCCCGAAGAATTGCCAAACTTAAGTGGCAGTGGGCAGGGCACATTGCTCGCAGAACGGATGGCCGATGGGGCAGAAAGGTTCTGGAGTGGCGACCGCGAACCGGAAGACGTTGCGTTGGAAGGCCTCCCACCAGGTGGACCGATGACCTGGTGAAGGTTGCAGGGATCCGCTGGATGCGGGACGCACGGGACCGGTCAATGTGGCGACGCTTGGGGGAGGCCTATGTCCAGCAGTGGACGTCTTGCGGCTGATATGATGATGATGATGAATAAAATTGATATAATTTTTATTGGTGGCTAAGTTTTAAAAATATGGGCAAATCTAGATTTTCACGAAAGTACCATAATTTATCTTAATTTATTTTTTTCATTTATCCTTTGTTTGCGTTGTAAGACCTTACTTTTTGCCAAATTTCGTGAGTCAACGGGAACTACCATATAGGTTTTCAACCCAAAACCTATAGGGTACTTCCGGTTGACCTAGAAATGTCAATTTTGGTTAAAAGCAAGGTCCTACAGCACAAGTGAAGGGAAAATTCCGAAAAATAAAAAAAGTTGAAAATTAAGGTAAATTTTGGTACTTACAAGTATTCGCGAAAATCTAAATTTGCTTATATCTTTTTATCGTGTTGACTCAGGACCTTGATTTTTATACAGCTAATAGGGACTATAGACTTCAGTATCTGGTATAAATTTCAACTTCCTAGATCTATCCGTTCCTGAGAAAATCGGTAGTGACACACGGACAGACAGACAGACGGACAGACGGACAAGAAAGTGATCTTATAAGTGTTCCTTTTTTACCTTTTGAGGTACGGAACCCTAAAAACTACAAAGTGAAAAATAATTTTATTTTTAGAAGTCGGTATCTTTTGTAGGTACCATTTTTTTGCGTTATGTACCGTTACCGACTTCTAAAAAATCCTGTTTAGTTCGGTTTTTAAGCAGTCGGGTTTTTTGATTTTTTTATTATCTTTTATGGACCACACAGGCTGTACCCATAATAGTCACTTAATAGGTTAACAAATCACATTTACATTGCTTCGTTAGTGTAGTGGTGCATGAGGTAATGGGTTCGATTCACGGGTCGGGGCAAGGTGCTGTTGGATCTGTCCATCTAGCATTACTTATAAGCAGCCCCGAGTCCTGATAACGTCATCGTGGTCACTCACAATGTGCCTCATCAGAAAGCTTACAGTCACCCAAAGTGCAATGAAAGTTACCGACATAGCCCGAAGAATTGCGAAACTTAAGTGGCAGTGAACAGGGCACATTGCTCGCAGAACGGATGGCCGATGGGGCCGAAAAGTTCTGGAATGGCGACCATAGAAGCTTGATATAACTGGTTTATACTACTATATCTCTCTGCCTAACCCTTTGAGGAGTACAGCGTGGTACATAATTAAGTTATTTAGAACTCGATTACCAAAACCTCTTCCATACATCGTCACAGTGTATTTACCTGTAGATAAACAGTTTTACATAATAACATACATCGTTAGTCCGCCTGCATAATATTCATAACGATGTGCACACCTCACAGGCGCTCTTGCAGAAGTGTTTAGAATGCTAAACTATGCGACTATACTGTGATATAGAATATGTACGCTTAAAGAAAAAATGTTGCCTTTTTTTATTTATTACTTTTTAATCACGTTTTTTTTTTTCGAATTATTTTAACATGTAAGTGGTATACTTTGAACTTTTTTCCCTTTTCCATTTTTTGCGAGTGAAGTAAGGTAAGGAGATGCGGTTCCAGGCTGCTAACTTACAGACACACACTGAAAAGACAGTTGCTTTCGTCAGTTGGCGGGGCAGCCTTTCGTGTGGGGCTGGAACACTACTTGGGCGCCAACTACCTGCGTTGAACCGTGCCTCGGATCCCGCTACCCTTCGCGTCCACCAGTCTCCCGATACGTCCCTAACAGCGTGCGTCAAGCTGGTCTGCCTGCAATGGAACCGCCATCTAGACCGAATGGTCTAGGAGAATTCCTGAAGTGGCTACACCGAGTATCGTACCTACCCACATCGTGTGACTAAGCCGCTTGGCCGTACGTCTTTGCCCGGTGGGTGGTCGCAAGCCTACGGCCGAAGCCTATACCACCAGTTAGTGTCACCTGATTAGCAACACCTGGGGACCACGTGTAGGGTATCGTAAGGTGTTCTTTGTTACGAACGTGGGTGACTCGGTCCCCTAACATACAAATAAATATACCTTACTGCCCATGTTCCATGTTACTCGGGGTCGGTGAAGTCGCTCCTTCATCCTTTCCGTCCTATCCACCGTCACGATATCACTCCCTTTTCTCTCCTCACAAAACCCATCTAACTTTTCTTTGGCCGTCCACTCCCTATCCATCGATCCACATTTATATTCATAACTCTATAATATAGACAAGAATGTTTGTCTTAATTAATTGCACTATTCATGATAATATTTCAAAGACGAAACTGTTTCTATTTCTTGAGAGGTGTTCAAATTCTAGTGATTATCGAATATAAAGTGGATTATAAGTGGGTTTCGAATTAAACGAGCTGTTGAACATAAGCACATTAATTTGAGAAGCTTGTTATGAATTACATTGAATTATTATTTAGACTATAAAAAAATACATACATGCAATGATAAACCAGTTAAAGACGTAATACAGCCAAATTAAATAAAAACCGGCCAAGTGCGGGTTTGACTTTGTACATTTAGGGTTCCGTACCAAACCGCAAAAAAGTTGGTTTTAATAGGAAAAATTAGGAAATACATACATACATACATAAACTCACGCCTTTTTCCTATGGGGGTAGGTAGAAACTACAGAATGCCACCTGCTACGATCCTTAAATACTTCTTTTGCTTCACTCACATTCATACATCTAGTCATACCCACACGCCGGTAATGAATACTGCGCACCTGGCCTTTTTGAAGAACATCACCTATAAGGTCTGTGTATGTCTTCCTAGGGCGTCCCCGCCCGGCGTTTCCATTCACGTCTACCTTTTAAATACATTTCGTTAGTCGCCTTTCATTCATCCTCTCAACATGGCCAAACCATCTTAACATACTCTTTTCAATTTTAGTCACTACATCTTCTTTTAAACCACAACGTTGTCTTATTACCTCATTCTCAACCTATCATTTAAAGTTACACCACACATACTTCGCAAGGAGCGCATTTCTACTGCATTAATCCTACTTTCATGTTTTTTTTGCCATACTCACCCTTCACTTCCATACATAAGGGTAGGCACCAGCACGCTGTTGTGAACGGCAAGTCGAGCTTCCGAAAACATCGATTTGCTGGTCACTACCGAAATTAGGAAATTTCAAAGAAAATCTGATTTATTAATATTTAATTGATTTTTTAGTAAAATATATGTAATAATAAAGATTATCACCAAATTTGAAGTACATAGGTCAATGGGAAGTTAAAATTCGTCGGAACAAAATTCTGAAAAAAATGCTGATTTTGGTAGCTTCTCATTCCTTTGTTTGCCAATATATTTTAGAACAAAAAGTACAGCATTTATCTACTTATCGAGTTCTAAACAATGATACAACTCGATGGTGGAGGTATGGGAGCCTACGTTGAAAACCTTTTCGAATATCTTTTAACAATTTGTATGGATTTGGGTCAACAAGATGCTTATACTGTGAACATTTGAAGATTGTATCTACAACCGTTTGGCTGTAAAAGCTATGTGACAGACGACATACAGTCTGATGTACAGGTTCGGACACCTTCGGGTACGGAATCCTGAAACTACACACAATAAATTGCAAGAGGAAGAACTGTCCTCTGCTCATTACTGCACTGTTGCTAAATTACTCGTATGATAACTGTTCATTCTTATTTGTTTAACCAACTGCCCAAAAAGGAGAAGGTTCTATGTTCGACTATGTTTTTATATTGTGTGTTCACCGAGTTTTCCGTCAAGGATATAGAAATATTTTTACATGTTCCCGAATTGGTGCCTTTTTAAATTAGTAAAGATCTGATAAAAAAGTTCGGCGATAATCAATGGAATGGTATTTCTGCATTCGATATCTGTGTACTGTTTACACCATTTCATAACATAACACCGCACGCTCTGAAGGAGTACGCAATGACTTCCTAAATTAAAAATATTAGCACATTGTAGTATTTTTATTTGGATGTCGGTTGTATTTTATATATAAAAAGATTTTTTAAAACATCAAATGCATTATTTAAACAATTACATGAAACTGAACGACAGGTCACGAGTTTAAACCCCATGAGTGACGTAGCGGGGGCAGATCATTTATATTATGATGTGATTACGAGTATGATGTGCGCGAAGGTGTACCGTGACAAGAAATATGTAGGTTAACAAAAATGAATGAGAGAAAAAGGTCCTACTAAAATTATATGACCTTTTTGTTCTTCTTGATAAGGTACAATTTTATCATCACAATTAAATTTACACAAGTCAAAACACAAAACACAACATTATAAATTATTTGAGTATTTATTAAAAAATATATAGATTAAAAGAACACTTTTATAAGTAAATTTTTAGGTTAATTCAAACCAGATGAGGCCGGCTATTCTGATAAAATCTAAATAATATAAACCTCTGGCTATTCTGATAAAATCGAAATAATAAAAACCTGAGGGTCTATAAGTCTAGTGAATAGGTTTCTTAAAGGCAAGCGTGCTTCACCGTCGCCCTCATCATCGCTTACCATCAGGTGAGATAGTGGTCAAAGGTCAAACGCGAGCCTATCAATTTTATAAATAAACATACTCGTATAATCACATGTCATACACCAAGTAATTATGTAGGGCACTATGTATAATGCTCGGGCAATATGAACCAAGTCAAGTCAAATCGGGCAATGTAATGAATTCTGATTTAAACTTCTATCTTCATCACGTTGTCTGGTCATTAGTAATACTGCTACGTATCTTTTGAGCAAGCCCGTCACTTTGTTGCATAAATAGTAATCGTACTTACCTATTTATTCTATATTGAAAACAATGTTTTTATTAAAATAATTTTAAAAACAAATATTTTATTACCTGGCCAAATAAGTGATGGATATTATTCAGAAAGCCCGGTTAATTTAGTTATTTCAATAGTTTTAATGTCAAAATGTCGTGGTGGATCAGTGGCTAAGACCTTGCCTGTCGTGCTTGAGGTCGTGGGTTCACATCCGGGCAAGTACCAATGTGAATTTTTCAAAATTCATATGTACTTTCTAAGTTTATCTTGGACATCACAGGCAACGGTGAAGGAAAACATCGTGAGGAAACCTGGACTTATATAGTTAATGTAAGTCTGAAATAGTCAAGTCAGAGGCCTGTGGGGTTTCCCAGAGGCGGCTTAGTTAACTCTGACACCAGAGGTGGCCACACCTCACACGAAAAGAAGAAGAAGAATAGTTTTTATCATTTTGCCTATTCATATTGGGCATTTTTCAAATTGCCCAGGCATTATGAATAAAGCCATATTAATCACTTGGCCCATAACATATATAAATAGAGGCTTAAGCTACTCTCAACGTCTACAGCACAACCACGTATACGCTCATAACATGTCCCAGTAAACCAGCCGCTTGTTAGCGAAACTTCACAAATAACAAACTAACTCTACGCTCATCCAAAAATGTTTCCCTGCGAAGTAACGCCGCGCCGCATTCTGTCTGAATATTTAACTACGATCTGACGGCAGCTCTGATCTACCCGGAAATAGACCTGTTTTCTGTCTATCTAGCTAAATGTATGTAACTGGATTAGGACTGTTGAAGTTAATTTAATTGAAAGTGGATGAAAGTATCATCTTAATTTACAAGCTAGTCATCATTACAGCCAGAAGACGTCCACTGCCAAACATAATGCATCCAACTGTCGCCACAACGAGCGGCAGCCTTATTGCGTAAGTGAATTCGGCAAGGCAAAGGGAAAAGATTATGAACCTTCGAGTCTTTCATCTCGGCATGTGTTTGGTAGAATATTTATACACTTTGCTCTTTGCCTTGCCGAATTCACATACGTAATAAGGCTGCAGTTCTGTGCGTCTCGCATCCAGCGGATTTCCGCAGCCTTAACCAAGTCATCCACCGAATGTGAGACCTTCCAACGGTGCGTCTTCCAATACGCGATCGCCACTCCAGAACTTTTCGGTTATTTATTTATTTATTATTTATTTAATCAGTAGTAACACATACATTTTATATAATTAAGTTGATGCCAACATAAACTCATTAGAGTTTTACCGTGCACCAAAAACATCGACTACATAATATAAACAAAAAAGTATAACCACTTAAGTAGGTACTTAGGTAAAAAGTAACAACAAAAAGAATAAAAATTACAGCGGGTATATGCGAAATAATTCTCTAATACTAACAAGCGCACATCAGTGACCACTTCGGCCTTCCATCCTTAAAACAAAAGTGGTGGAGAGTTTTTAAGTTGATACAGGTTGTTCCCAAAATAATAACTAATGTTTTTATTCATTGTTAATTTTCAACTTTATTTGTGTTTTGATATTATAGTTAGGTATTATTTTTGATTTTTATTGCTTTAAACTTCTTATTTATAAATAATTAAATAACATATTTTTATTAGTGAATCTATGTATCTACATATCTTAAGTATTTATTTATTTTTTTAAATATTTCTTTAGTTTGTTTTGTGAGTCCTAGGTATGTTTGGCTATCTACGAGCTCTATGGAGTCACAACTGCAAGGGATGGCCAATTTACTGTTGCAATTATCATGCAAACACTTATGACTGTGAGCAGTTAGCTTAGGCATTAAAGGGCTTCTATTTTGACTGGAACTGATATACATTAATTTGGTCTTACTAGCGTTTAATACTAATCCAGCGTCATGAGACCATTTAGTCAACGAGTCGAAGTCCTCTTGTAGTTGCCTTTGGGCATCACTAACACTCCGTCCAGCTGATATGAGGCAGGTGTCGTCGGCGAACTGATAGATCTCGATTTTTTTATGACATTAACAAGACTATTTACATACGTGAGGTAGTGCAGCGGTCCAAGAACCGAGCCTTGCGCCGTTCCTTCCGTTACGATGACTGGTTCACTAGTCGCGCCACTGACCCTGACCATGTATTTTCTGCCATCAAGATAGTTTCCGCACCAATCGTGTAGTTTGCCTCTAATGCCGCTGTCATGAAGACACTCCAGTAGCCGCTCATGTCTGAGTGTATCAAATGCCTTGCTGTAATCTATAAATACTACTAAAACGTGCTGTTTTTCTCTTAATCTAAATGATTATGAATACTATCTGTGAACGTTGATAACAATTGTGAGGTATTATTTTTTGGTTGAAATCCATATTGTTTGTCAGTTAGTATTTTATGATTTTCATAAAATTCGTGTATTTGTTTACAAATGTATTTTTCTATTATTTTATCAATCGTAGGCAATATAGTAATAGGTCTGTAGTTATTATAATCCAGCCTGCTTCCTTTTTTATCGATCGGTCTGACAATTCCGATTTTAAGTGTCGATGGATACTTGCATGTTTGTATGCATAGATTGATTAGATTAGAAATTACTGCAGTAATTGTCGTACACAACATTTTTATATCCATGGCTCTAATTCCATCTATTCCTGGGGCTTTATTATTATTCAAAGACATAATGTTTTTTTTAACTGAGTTGGGATCCGCAGGTTTTATACGCATAGAAACGTTAGCTGGATTTATGTAGTTTTTTTTTATTTAACAATGATTTCGAGCACTTAGGAATAATTTGCTTCACGCTTTTATCGAATGTGTCCGCAAAATTATTAGCTATATCTGTAGACGTTAAGTTAGTTTTATTAAATGAATTGTGAATAGCCTCATCAATAGAAGGTTTTAATCTGCCTGTTAAACAATTAAGAATTAGCCACATTTGTCTTATATTGTTCTTATTTGATATAATTTCTGACTTTATGTTATTGTTTTTAGTTTTATGTATTAAAATGTTTGCATAGTTTCTTGATTTATTATATTCTTGTTTTAGGACTACGTTTTTAGAGTCTTTTATCCACTTCAAAAATAATTTATCCCGATGTTCACAGGCTTTGATTATTTTTTTATTCATCCATTCATTTTTACTACGCGATGCGCTACATTTAACTTTGATTTTATATTCTGATTTTTTATAACATTCTTTGAACTGGGTATGCATGAAATTATGTAGGATTATAGGGCATTCTATATCTTGTGTTTTTCCCACTGGATTTCATCGAAACATTTCATAAGGTGTTTATTATTTAATCAACCGTTCAATCAACTCTCCCTTGTAAAATAACTTGCGCCTTTCTCAAAGGATTAGATAGAGGCTTGTAGTACACCCTTGTGCCGCCAATTTATGTTCTAGTCAGATGTAGTAAGGGTGATTCTAATGTCATTATCCTTATCATTTAATCGTGATTTTGTGTGTTGTGCTGTCTTTTTTTTTTAAAGTTGGACTATAAAAAATAAAAAATAAATTGTCAGCTGTTTGTGTGTCAGGTATGTCAGGACATACATTTCGTAACATAGGGCGTTTGAAACGTTTTGCCTGTTTCTAAATATAAGTGATTTGAGGAAATTTTTAATCACGTGACATTCATTTTTTGGTAATAACAGCTTTAATAAAATTAAACTAGACTATATTATGCGGTTTTTGTAAAGGACAACAACATACATCTTTTTTTTTATAATATTTTTTTTCTATTATGAAACTTTGAAATGTTCTCCTGTAAAGTTCCAAAACTGTTACTTAATTCAAATAGCCCGTGGAACCTCGATATTATGGGTCAAAATAATGGGTTGGCGTGGGTTAACACCCTAGGAAATCACTTACCTTGAGGTTAACAATCTATCAGAAGCCAGCTATTTATTAAGTTCATTAGCCTCGCAGAAACAGAGTGTAGAAGAAATAGATATTACTTTGTAGAACCTCTAAAGCTAACCACAACTATCTTTTCACAAATATCAAGTTTGAAGTAGGTTTCGAAACCGCAAGCCTTTTGAGAGTAGACAACATCTAGTCGGTCAAGTAACTATCTCTTAAGTTTTCTATTTGTAACCACAACCCAAACTAAACAAACAGTTTACCTGTAAAGAAACTAAGTCTTCGTTAACAGAAAGCCATAAAACATAATCATAAGTGACTTACAAACTTCATAAATAAGTGGTACGCTTCTCGCAATGTATCTTGCAAACCTCGGGTCAGTTAATTTAATCAAGGGAGAATTACGGCCCCTGGCTACGCACTGGGGCCGCGGAGCACAGGGGCCGGTAAAACCCACGTGATGGAAAAATGTGGCTTCTTAAGACAATGGCGTGATGGATGGCACAATGGTGGTGGGGTGTCGATGTGTTTGGCAATAATAGAAGCTTTCTTAAGGCCAGTGACCGGGTTGAATGTCCCTTTGATTTGTTCAGTTCAGGTTCATTATTTTGTTGCCTGTAATAAGTTGTTGAAAGGGTTTATCAGTTACAAGAAAGACGCTGATTGTTTTACGGAAAACAACATCTCAGCGTCTCGGCTAATTTGTTTGCGATGTTTAAAATAAACTCGTAAATTGTGGGTACATAATGTTACTTTTGTTGAGGAAGGTTATACCAGTGTCAAATTAAGGTAGAGTGCCCTATTCAAAGATGCATGAAAGAAAAGGAAACAGGTTAATTTTTTATTGTTTAATGAAATTTTCAATTAAAAATTGAAGGGCGGCTGCTGTTTGTGCAAAAAATATCAAACGGCGCTAATAAGTAAGGAATAATATTATTGTTTGAGCCATTTTGGGTTGAAACAACAAACATATACACACATTTGGGGGTCCATGGAGTCCGAGTGCTCATCCAGTGTTCCGAGACATCAATAAACGACTCTTTACGTGATCATTTTTTTCATTGGCAACAATGTGAACAAGTTTTTGACACCCAGTGAGCCCCTTCCCCTTTTTATACTCGCTTTTATCACCCTGACTGCCCGAAACGTGGATCCACGTGAGATATAATTGCTTTTTAATTGTTTCGGTCATTATGGCATTCAAACGGTTATATAGTTTTCATATAGATACGTTTTGACGTTCATACGTGGCGGGATCGTTGCCCGATATTTGAGTGAAAAAAAAATACGACGATATAGTGTCTAAAAGTGATTAATTGAGTGTATATTTGCTTAATACATAATGTATAGTATGGAGAGGGCTCGCGATTTCGTTTAATTAAGACGTAAAAATACTTAATCTCCAAGAAATATTCATCCACTCACATTTTTTTGTTACTTAATAGTTTGAATCGCTAAGTTGTCAAAAAGTACTTGTCAGTAATTAGAACGTATACTTTGACAGCACACATCTGACAACTTAAAGACTATAGTTTACAAACTCAATAAAGTTTATTAACTTAGGAAAACTAAACTTTTGAGATAATGCCAGGCAAGTTTGGCGGATGTGGCAAGTTTTTTTCGTCAAGTGACACGACCAGGTGTACTAGATGCAGTGCCGTATATCACTGATTGTGCGCCGGTCTCTGTGCAAAAACTAACTCAGCTACAATATGGTGGCGTCGTGAGTGCAGAAAAAATAAAGCCAAAAGGCCAGCACCAGACACCTATGGATGCGACAGGGTTGGTAGAATCGACGACGCCACTGTCAGCTGCTGCACCACCGTCAGTCACTTGTTGTGATGGGCATGGATAACGTTAGAATAGTGGTCTCCGCATTGAAGCTGGTAGAGGAGGAAATGCGCACATTGCTTTGCACGGTATTGGAGCTCCATAAAGATGTAGCTGAACTGAAGACATCCAATAACTCATTTCATACCCGAATGGATGGAATAACGTCCAAGTTGCAGGCGGTTGAAAAGAGTCACGAAGAAGGTGCCTGTCCGTCAGCAGCTATAGGTGTGGTGGAGAGCGTCCTGCAGCAGCTCAAGAGATACATCAATGATAGGGATCAGGTGTTGCTGGCTAACGACCTGGTCATTGCAAACGTACCAGAGACACAAGCAGAGAATCCCACGCTCCTTTGCCAGCGAACCTCGTCCTCGAGCTATCATGGTGCGCTTCGCCCGATGGAACCAAGAGGGAAGCCGTGCGTCAGCGCCCGCGTGGCGCTACGACAGAAAATCTCGGGATCGCTGGCAAACCGGTTCTTTGTCAACGAGCGTCTGACCAGGGGGAAAAATGTAAGCGGGTACTATAGAGCAACTATTTTAATTAGGATAGTATTTAAACGAGTGAAAATAAATTCAAATTAAAGGTGTAATAAATACTGAAAATAGCTTACTGAAATACTAAGTGGGCGACAAACAATGGGCGAATACAAATGTTTAAAACAGCGAATTGAAAATAAAAGTTTGTCGACGGAGCCCCGCTGCTCGGAGATCCTTTTTCTGTCTGCAGGGTCTAAAGTAATCTAAAATGAAGGAGATGACGGGAGTTAAGTTCGCTAGAACACTTCAGCTCCCGTCATCCTCTTCGAACCTAACCTACCCGTGTCGGAGGTTATCTAAGCTCCCGAGCTCGCTCTTGGACTAATTCGTAGAAAACATGAATACACCCGTTCTCCCGCGCTGCACAGCGATGTTGCCTCGATGGTTGTTCAGCTATTTTCAAAATAATAATATGCTAAAATAGAAAAATAGAACCCCAAATACAATTAATATTTGTAACGATATTATAACCGCAGCTCACAAAAACCTCTTACTTTAACCGGATAAATAGTTACTTAATAATCGCCCATTCAATATATTTTTCGCCCGGTTAATTAATTGCCCGTTTAATTATAACTACCTAAAATTACTTTATTTACAAACACTTTCTATATATTAGATAATAATTTAAGCATATTAGAACTAAAATATATAAGTATACAAAACATATTTACATAGTATAAAAATAATGTACGAATTATAAACATAATTCTACTTTGCGCTTGTACAGCTGTTACACTTTAATCAAGACGACGTTTTTTATGATTAATCTACCTTAAATTTATTTAATTATAATAACTATCAATCAACCTTCGATGAAATATAATATTTATTATATTTTACTACTGTACTGTATATACTAGACAATATAATTATAACTATAACAATTTGTTTTTATATCTAAACCTTATTCACCTATTTATATATTATGACACTTATTTACCTATTTATATTTACCCTTTTATTTTATTCAAAAATAAAACTTTTTGTTCCGTCACTTTGCACCTAAGGTTTCATTCGTTTGCTGTCAGTCAGTCATCCAGTCAACACCGGCTATAGCTTAAAACCAGCGCTGTGACTTATTCTTGCACGCGAGTCCCATGCTGAGCGATGACAAATACTTTGTTGTATTCGTATTCTAGTTATTTATTCCTTTTATTTTTTTATGTTATGTGTCGTGCCTGGCACAAATAAACCCTTTTTCTTTATTTTCTATTTTTCAATAAAATGTCTATATATTTTTAATTCCATTATATTGTAAATAATGAAAGAGTTATAATTTAAATTGAAAATATTTTTTTTTTATTTTTTTATTTGAGATGGGTTTGCTCTTGACTCTAGTCTAAGTCATAGGTGACAGAGACAGAGTCGACGATGGAGTGAGCTTACCCAGAAGGAGCCTGTTTACTCTAACTTTGGGTTGAATGCGTTTATATTATTATTATTCCGCGTTTATTTCCTGTTTATATTATTCTTTCAGAAAAAGGCAAAAAGAAAAAGCACACATAGATTTCGTGTGGACGTATACCAATATTATAAAGAGGAATGATTTTTTGTTTGTTTGTACCGAATAGGCTCCAAAACTACTGGACCGATTTCAAAAATTCTTTCACCGTTGGGAAGCTACTCTATCCCCGGGTGAAATAGTTTTAATCCCTGTATTCCCACGGGAACGAGTATTAATGAATTAATGGTTCCGTAGACCGGCAGAGCGCTGCGTGGGCATTTGGGCAAATTAGGCCAAACACATTATGTACTGAATATTTAATTCTTTTGCCCTCTTCAATTTGCTATAGTAGACGAGCATTTGAATTTGGGCAGTATAAGTTGGCACATACCACGTTGATTTATTACTGTTACAAATATATAAGATCAGTTAGATTAGTACCTCCAGGTAGAATGAATATTAGTAATTTTTTTCGTGTAGTTTAAAAATAACAACTAGGAAATTACCTAGAACCAGGGACCGAAACCGGTATGATTAATACCGGTATGTTTCGGTTAGTTACAGGTATTTTAAAAGGTTACCTTAATTTTTAAATATTAAAAACAACCTTTATTAATACCGGTTACCGAAATAAAAATTACCTCTATCTTACACGTGCCGTCCGTCGGCATTAGTCAAACTGTCAAAGAGCGCGCATCGCCTGTGTGTGTGTGAGAGAGTCGAGACTAAACGCGCGCGCCGGCGAACGTTGACCAATCACGGTTCTGGCTGGCACAGCGACGTGTCTCTCAGTTTGCTAGCGAGGCGTGTGTGGGTCGTCTTGGATAGTTTTGTTGGGTTGGTAAATTATAGATAAAACATATTATTAATATACTTATAAATGGGACGAAAGCAAAAAAATAATGTTTATGGATATTTTACCTACCAAAGAGAAACAAATGCCTCTAAAGGCCGATATCACCAATGTAACTAATCGCGATTAGTTCAACTAAACTCAGTTTATACAACAGTTTGCGCACCAGGCAACTATTCGCTACTGACTCTTGCAAATTTAATGCTGGTGTGCGCTCACCAGTACGCCGTTAAGTCGATACATACAATAAGCAATTTTATACAACTGTCATATTATTTGTAAGCAGATACTTTTAGAACTAACATAATCAAAATGTTTAAGGATCAACAGTAGCTTCTAATGTTTCTACATGCCCTGACTACAATAACGTTTGCTAATCAGTTTGTCTTAATTTTGTAAGTAGTAATCTGTGGAAAATGTAGTGGGTGGTATATTTGTTAAGTTATATGTTTAAGACACTTTGTATATGTTATTATATTACTGTTTGTTTTCCCTACAAAAATAAATAAATATATACAAATTTCGCGTTTGGCGTTCTGATTGGTTGGTACCGCTGAGAAGCTACCAATCAGAACGGTGAATTTGCATAAACTGAGTTTAATTGAACGAATCCCGCGCGTAGATTTGGCATTCTTCACTGTATCGTTCGCAGCGCTGTGTCTTGCTTTTTTTTATTTATTCTGAGGCTGTGGCTAACGTTTGTTATTGTAATGTCTTTTTTTAATTTATTATTTCGGGCAAGTGAAAGTAGTCAAATAGAACACAGAGCGTGCCTAACATTTGTGCATTGGTCATGGCCAGATCTTAGAATTGATCATTTTATGAAGGTGTTCGACTATTTCATGAAATAGAAGATCGAACGCTTATGATGCACGACTACTTCATGATGTGGCTAAATATTCGTGATCATAAATAATTTTCCGATCTTGATATGAGTGGGTGTAACATGGGCATTCAACTTCACCTTGGTTTTGTCCATGTTCATCCTAAGACCCACTCTTTCGGAAGCTCTACTGAGGTCATCGAGCATTGTACTGAGGTCCTTCATGGTCTCAGCCATGACCACTAAATCGTCGGCAAACCGAAGATGAGTGATGTACTCGCCATTGTCGTTGGTACCTAGCCCTCTCCAGTCCAGAAACCTGAACACATTTTCCAGTGCAGCGGTGAATAGTTTCGGAGAAATTTCGTCTCCCTGTCTCACACCTCGCTGCAGAAGGACGGGTTTTGAGGTCTGATCCTGAAGTCGAACTGACATAGTGGCGTTTTTGTACAAACACTTCAACACTTCAATGTACCGGTAGTCAATTTGGCACCGTTGGAGAGACTGCAGTACAGCCCAAGTCTCGATCAAATCGAAGGCTTTCTCGTAGTCCACAAACGCTAAACAGAGAGGCAGGTAGTACTCTTCGGTCTTCTGTATTACCTGCCGCAGCGTATGTATGTGGTCTAAGGTGCTGAAGCCTTTACGGAATCCGGCTTGTTCGGGAGGCTGGAAATCGTCAAACTTGCGCGCGAGACGATTCGTGATGACTCTTTAAAACAGCTTGTAGACATGACTATGAAGTGAGATGGGCCTATAGTTCTTCAGTAGGGCATTGTCACACTTCTTGAAGAAGAGTACCACGACACTCCTGCACCATACCTGTGGCATTTTCCCCTCAAGTATGACGGAATCAAACTGCTTCTGAAGGGCCTTTAGTAAAGTCAAAGTCAAAACGTTTATACTGTTGTTGTTTTTACGCTTTTTTTAGTACTGGTTTTCTACTCACCTTCAGGAGTTCGGCCGTAATTCCGTCGTCATCCGGTGCCTTGTTGTTCTTAAGCTGTTTCAGAGCTATCCTTATAGCATATAGGCTGACGTCCGGAATGTCTTCGGTATAGTATCGGGCCAATCTAGCTCTATGGTCATTTGCTTGATTCGCGACAGGTTTACTGGTTGACGTGTACAACTGCCCATAGAATCTCTCGATCTCCCTCAGAAGCTACGGTTCGGCGGATACTGCAATCATCGGTCTTCAGTTTTGTGAGCTGGCTCAGCCCAATAGACAGATCTCTTGCAAAGACCTTGGAGCCCTTATTCCGGTCATTCGCGTCTTTAATACTTTCGGTATTAAAGCGGTGGAGGACGTTTTTCAAGGACTTTGAGATCCGTCTATTTAGCTGCCGGAATTTCAACACATTTTCATGAGCTTAAGAGTAGGATCAGGGAGCTATTTGTTCTTATCGGTACGGCGGGCCTTGAAAAACTTTAACCCGACCGCATGGACAGGTTCCAGAAACCCATTCCTCTACGGAGCGCCCTAGGCACTTGAAACGATACTGGAGTTCGAGCTGAAAGGTGTCGGGGTTTTGTATCTGGATCTGTGCTATACGGAGCGTAGACTTCATCAGTCGAGACCTTTAAGCTTGATATGAATGTTGAAGCAAGCTTGATATTATTGTTGTTCGATTGTTGTTCAATGTGCCTCTTACCATGCGGTGATCTCACCCGGTTTTCACCGAATTAATCACAGAGACATTATTGAACATTTGCTTCCTGGTTGACATGATGAAATCCATCAGAAATGATATAGTACTTTTTTATTTAGTTTTGTCAAGCTTTAGCACCTAATGCCCAAATATTAAAAAACTACTCAATTTTAAGTAAAGTCTTTTGCTGTCTCTTTAACTTTAAGTCAAAGTGACTATATCCCCACGAGACTTAAGCCCTATTTATACGATGCAAGTTTATTGCCTGTAGCAATAAACTTCATGTAAATAGCGCTTCAAAGGCATCTCAACATCAAGTAGTGTTTGAATATGTGGCCACAAGTCCTGTAATAATAAACATATTATGACTAATTTGTACTGAGTTTGGCAGGTTTCCGTTGTCTTTCATTTGTTTTGATGAATTATCAGAAGATAAATCTGGGGCAGATGCATTTGAATCTAATTGGAGTAGATGAATCTGGATCTAACATAGTAGATACCTGTATCAGTGGTTTATTTGAAGTTTCCATATTCTTTACTAGATCAGCAGAATGGATAACAAAATAACATCAGATTCGTATAACCGGAGTCACACTTAATTTTTTATTTATACCTTTTTAGTTGGCTATTTTTCGTTCCTTCTCTATAACTTGTCCCTTGCCGTCATGTTGGCACCATGGCTTGCCAAGCTTAGACAGAGTACAGCAGGTGCTTTTGTCAACAGTAGCAGTTGCTTCTGTCGTCAGCTGCAGTTGCTTCTGTCGAAAGCTACATTTGCCTCTGTCAAAAGTTGAAGTTCTCTCCGTCGACTACAAAGTGCTGCTCGTCTATTTGACGCCTTAGTTTAAATTTTGAAACTAATAATATGAATAGTAACATTGCTACCGATCGATTCACGCGACAAGTTATAATGGACGCACTGTATTCACAAAAAACCGTAACCTAACCAATTTGGTTGGAGTGCCATATGCTCCGTAAAATGCAACATAACAATTAAAATAAGTTTAAAAAAAATCACTTCACTTGTGGCACCCTGACCAAATAAGTTAGGTAAGAAGTGTGACGACCCGCAGGCGCGCCGAGCGTGTGCTACTTCCAAATTGGTGGTTTTCCATAACAATTATCATATTTGGAAATCCAATAAAAGTCCGTCGACTTTTTGCGTGGTCACCCTACTTTGTTTGATTTGTTTTATACCGCCGCCATGATGCACAACAAAAACAAAGCGACATCAACTCCTCTACCGGCGGATAATCTTAACTATTTTTTTCTACGATATGATCACTAATATTTGGCCACATTATAAATTAGTCGTACGTTTACAACTGTCCATACCGTCCAACGTTGAGTATTCAATAATCTGGCAAGCACCCTAATTGCGTAACACACAATCAATCAAAACAATTCTGAATCATTATATTGCTTCATAAGTTCGAAAAAAAATGTCTTCCCAACAACTTAAATAACGCAATGAAAGTTGTTGAACTGTAGAAATGAAACAGATTGTGATTGATCGTGTATTACGCAATTAGGGTGTCAATGCTGACTGCTGACCACATCATGATACAACCATTTCATGAAATGGTCGAACACTTCATGACAGTGTTTTAATATAAAAACTGTAGGTACTGTGCAACCGCGCTAAAACAAATTTCAAGCAAAAAAGATAAGCGCTTTGTTTTCGAGGAAGTGCTGCCCTCTATTAGAAAAACGGGCATATACGTTTCTCCGCAAGTTAAACAAACAAACTACCGAGTTGATTGATTTCTATGATGAGAGAAAAAGATAACCAAATGGTATTTTACCAATTTACAATCTAATAATGTAATATTATCTTACTTACCTTTGTAAATTTCCTTTTTTTTACTTTAACTCAAATACGCCGCAAAAAGGCGAACTAAATAAACGTAAACAGTACTTGTGTGCAGACGCACACACACGTACGCACAACGATCTCCCTGGCATTGTATTCTCTAATGCCTACATATTGTCGGCATTGCGATATTCTGTTTCTTTCTAATAAAGGTATTTTTTTAGGTAACCGGTATTAAAACGGTAACCTAAATAAAGGTAACCTGTTTTTTCTTCTTGGGTTACCCATATAGCGGTTACCTAAATCGTAGAGGTTACCAAAATTCTTCGATACCGGTACCGTAATTTATAACGGTTTTCGGTCCCTGCCTAGAACTAAGATCGTATATTAAATACCTATCTTGAAATCCACCCAGTAGATTTATTTCAATCTCAACCACGCGGTAAGTGATAGGGCGTTCCATTCCCAAAACACAGCTAAAGTACAAAGTGAATATCCTATACCTTTTCGACCTTACAATCTTCGCGAAATAACAAGGAAATCCATTTTTCCCTTACACGCAAGATAACTTAGTAGCTCATCGAGGACTTCGCACCTTTGTCGGACCCTTACAACTTACACAAAATAAGCAACTCCTTTTTATCCCAAACCGACTTGACAGTTCATTTCAGAACAAAAGATATAGAACCTGTTTTGTTTAGGGCGAACACATTTAAAAATGAATCAGAGTTTTGTTTGAAACTATCCTCCAGAATAGAGAGAGCTTTTTCGGAAATGGTGGTGAAGTTTGAAGTGGTGTGAGCAGCCTTCGGGATGGTTCGACGTGATTATATTTACATCATACCGATAAGCGATTTTACAAAGCGAAATTGCATGTTCGTTCACATGGCCGCCATACGAGGAAAAGAAATTTGGAATTGAAAATTTGAAATCTTGAAATTTTCTCGATGCCATTTAAATTGCCACGCACCATCAGCAAGGTTAGCCCGTAGCCTAAATTATGTAGCCAAAGTTTTAACGCAGTCTACAGTTACTACTAGTTAGAGAATTACCAACTTATACCAAGAGGTATTGGATTGGTATCGGCTTCTAATCCAATCGGATGCGGCTGAATTTCAATATTTAACACGAATAGCCTGCCGTGTGGCCTTTGCAAACCAAAACCCAGTTTACTCAGTGAAAACAGTAACCGGGCCTTTGGTCTCAAACGCTATCACAGGCTACGGAATGTTCAATCAAATATATTTTGTGTATGACATATTGTTTTTGGAGCCCGCAAGATTCTTTCTGAGTAACAACAGTCGCGATTAAAACAAACTGGCATAAATTGACACCGTAAACGACTATTAGAAGGTCATTATCATGAATTGTTTCGATAATATTTACAAAATGTATGTAGATTATTTTGCCATTTATTATATCAAGAGCTTTATTAACAACATAATTCCTCATAATCTATGTACATAAATAACAAAGTCAATATCCTCCAAAAATTCCATCTACCAGTGTAATGAGATAAGGCAATGAACTTTCTTGAGTACATACTTTATCCCCATTGATGTGCTCGGTGTCTACGGGCGATTTAGCTAAGTACATAGAGTACTGAGCGCGGTAGAGTGGCACCCATCATCGTTTGAGCCCGATGACGAGAGCGATAGAGATGTCCCTATCCGGTTCAAGACGACTATGCAAATGAATTTTAGTATAGATGGGTACAGAAGCGTTTTAGTTGTTTATTTGAATTAACTTATGGATTTGATTTACTTTGTATTTTATGTTCCTTTACTGTGTATGACCTTTATTTACGCAGCCTCTTTTCATTGGTTCCTATTTGTTTAGCATTAGCATAGCAGACACTTGGAAATTAATACATATTATGTGTGGTGACTGTCCCCTTCAGGTCTTCTCTCAGGGAGAGAAGACTTATAATACACTACGTTAATAGTCTGCTTGTGTTCAATTTTCATCCTAATCCGTGTACGAATTTAGGCGGTATTATATAATAAAACATCTTCACAAACTTTCAATTATTTTAAGTATCTATTGATAAAGAGAAAATGTTAAAAGCATTGTGTAATTACGTTGGAATTTCTAGCTATGTTAGTATTGTTACGCATGATCGCATTTTTAAGTGGCGTTAAGACGAACAATGATTAGTGACGATAAAAACAATATACCGCCGGCCATATTTGTTTTATTAAAAGATGTTTTTAATGAAAAAGCATTAGTGTGAGTAAGGTCTTAAGAGGACCTGGAATTCATAATTCATAATTCATAATCATTTATTTGCTAATATGGGTAATTACATGAAGTTGTTAAAAAATATAGCACAATCCGACCATATTACACCTTGAGGCATGCAAATCACAAGCAAGTACACACATTTACTTGCAAAAAAATAATAATTTCTATTTAACAACACAATTTCAATTTAGTTTTGTTTTGTTAATTTCACCGTGTGGCAAGTAACAATGAAACATAACAAATGAAGCTATCAATAATGTCACTAGAAATTAATTTTAAAATGTCATATATTAAATGAGAATGTCAAGATATATTCGTAATTAAATGTCAAAGTAATAAATATTAAAAAATAAATTTAAATTAAATTAGCGCACCAGTCACATCAACAATATGTCCTTACATTATCTTTTAAGTAATCCTGAATACTATAATAACATTTACATAGCAAGAATCTTTTTAATTTCTTTTTGAATTCATCGATGGATGGAGTTTCTAATATGGTCTTTGGTAAATGATTGTATACACGCGGCGTCATACTGAAAATGCTTTTGGAATATAAGGCTGTCTTGTAAGATTTGCAACAAATTTTATCTCTATGCCGCCTACTTCTGTACTTATCAAAAAGATGTTTGTTGGTTCTTGCAAAGCTAGCAATCTCATAAATGTAGACAGACGGCAATGTTAATATATTATGCCTGATAAAATATGGTCTGCAGGTATCAGTCTGGTTGATATTAAACATACCCCTAATGCACCGCTTTTGCGCCTTGAACGCCGTATCCTTATTGGTGGAATGACCCCAGAATATAATACCATACCTTATCAAGGATCCCACGTAGCCATGGTATGCTGCAAGTACAGCAGAGGTGTTCACCGATTTTGCCAGCATATGTAGGGCGTATGATTGCTTATTCAATTTTTGATTCAAAGTATCAACATGTGTTTTCCAATTCAAATTATAATCAATTGACATGCCTAAGAATTTTGTAGTTGCTATCTCATTTATTTTATTTCCTGCATAATGTATATTAATGTCAGTAAATTGGGCTTTACGATTGCGAAATATCATAATTTTAGTTTTGTCAAAGTTAATTTTCAAATTGTTATTAGTCAGCCATTTTATAATATCACTTAGAGTGCCATTTATATCTTTTTTTAGGGATTCCTTATCCTTACTCGTAAAAACGACAGTACTATCATCAGCAAAAAGTATAGAGGGATGATTGGTTACTTTTGGAAGGTCATTTATATAAATGATGAATAGCAGAGGGCCCAAAACACTGCCTTGTGGGACGCCTTGTTTAATTTCCCTGTATTCCGATGTGTACTTAATTTCTTTTCTGGTTTTGGTGCATACTCGAGTAACTAATGTGGACTGATTTCTGTTGGTAAGATAAGAAGCTATCAGATCTAATGAAGTACCCCGAATTCCATAACTACATAATTTATTTAACAGTATTTGGTGATCCACGTAATCAAAGGCTTTACTTAGATCCATATACAAAGCACACGCCGGCATTTTATTGTCTAAGCTACTCATAACTGTGCTCAGAAAATCAAAGACTGCCATATTAATGGTTTTATTTTTCCTAAAACCTATTTGCTCTTTAGCAAATAAATCAAAGTTTTCAAAATAGTTATTTATCCTGACATAAATAACTCTTTCATAGACCTTAGAAAGCACCGGTACCAATGCTATGGGCCTATAACAATTCATATTGTAGGTATCATCTTTCTTGAACAGAGGTTTAATGATTGTTAATTTAAGTCTATCAGGAAAGTGACCATTTAGGATTGACAGGTTAATGATATGACTTAATATGTAGGATAATTTAATTGGCGCTTGTTTTAAAATTTTAGTCGATATATTATCATATCCAGTACTGTTAGTATTTTTTAAGTTTAAAATTATTTTGTGTACTTCATCGGGTGTAGTTGGATACATAAATAATGTTTTGGAGTGATTAGGTAAGGTCCCTGTTTTATTAGCACAACTTGTATTCCCTTTTAATTGGTCTATAAAAAAATTATTGAAACTGTCCGCAATGGTCTGCGGATCATCCGTACAATGTTTACCGTCTATATGAATTTGATTGATTTGGCTTTTTGGCACATTACACATTGTTTTATTAATAACATTCCAATAGCCCTGCATTTATTTTGAGCTGTCTGGATAAAATAATTATTCTGAGACTTTTTTGTCAATTTTATAACACGTTGCAATCTACTCGCAAAGTTTTTAAAATTGGTTTTATTTATGTCATTTCGATTCTTACGATAATTCCATAATAATTGGCGTTTACGCATGCAGCATTTTCTTATACCTTTAGTCATCCATCGGGCTCGTATTTGAGAATATATTTTAATTCGAATATATGGAAAACATAGATAATAAAATAAGGTAAATAAGTCATAAAAAATGTCAAAAGCTTCCTGCGGGTCATTATTTTCAAACACGTCACTAAAAGAAATCGAATTTATGCAATTATTAAATTTCTTAATATTATCTTTACTATAATCTCGTCTTTTTACATACCAATGTTTTAGAGAGCAGCTAAGTTTTACGGGACAAGTTAGTAATTGTGCCGTGTGATCTGATAAGGCAAACTCCATAGTTTTACATTTACATCCACGAATGTTATACATGAAATTATCTATGCATGCTCCACTAATAGTCCTTGTTGGTTCAAATAACCCTAACTGTAGGTTGTGACAAGCTAGTGTTTCCATGAACATTGTACTCATCTTCTTTTTATTTATTACATTTATGTTGAAGTCGCCACAAACGATTATTTTCTTTTTACTGTAGCAGAACTTCCCAAGTAGTCGATTTAAAGTGTCAAAAAATGTGTTTAACTCATCTATTTTTGACCTTGGTGGTCGGTATATACAAAGTATTATAATATTATGACTTAGAAGTTCGATGCCTGAGCACTCCAGAATGCCTTCGATGCAATATTGTTTAAGTGTAGTAACTGGTTTAAAAGCATGATTATTACGAACTAAGATACATGAACCTCCTCGACGATTATTTCTTGAGAAGAAGGATCCCTGAATAAAGTTAGGAATGCCGATTAAATCCGTATCAGCACTCAACATATTATGCTCTGTGAGACATACGACATCTACTGGATTTTTTGCGTCTTGGAGTGACGACAGAGATAAAGATAATAAATCCATTTTCCTAGCAAGTCCATTTATGTTTTGATGAAGGATGTTTATATTTTTATACACGAAAAAAATCTGATTTTCTTGGGGTATTTTGAATTCCAGGATTCGTTTCTATTTCAGGAATGATTAAATTTGAAATGTCAGATTCCATAATTTGATACTTTAAATTGTCAAAAATTGACTTCATTCCACAATTGTTCAATCGACCAGTGATATTTGAAAACATAGTACGATCATATAGTAAGTTTAAATTGGAGTCAAATATTACGGCATAGTCATAAATTTGTATGTCATGATATAGTAAGCTATTGAACATTTCAATTCTTCGGTTGAACATACCAGAATAATCATTGCACCTATATGTGGGCAGACATAGAATTATATTAGTGTGAGTTATCATTAAAAGGTTTTCCCTAATGTTGGAAATTAGGTCTGCATAGTTTTTAGTTAATTTAAAATCTTCATTACCTATTAGAATTACACAATAGTCTTGCATAGTATAATTAGTCAGTTTTGAGTCTAGATTACTAACAAGCGTTCTTATTCCACAGTTAGTTGTGATATAATGACATATCTGATGGTTCGGAAAGGCGTTGTGTGCTATGGATAATACTTTGTTAGTGTTATTACTACTTATTATACACAATTGGTTTTTCTTGGCTTGCAGTTGAGACGAGTTGTTATAATTTTTCTGATGACTTCCAATAGTTTCTTGAGCAAACTTCAATGCAGTTGTTACTCTATTTCGCCTTAGATCCAAGTGATCTGTAGAATGTTGTTCTTTGTAGGGAGTAGACAATCTCACATTATTTTTATTTTTAGGTGTTCCAATTTCACTAGTTAATTTCTTTGTTGCGTTCTTAACTAGTTGATATTTGTTATTTATAGTATTAATGGTCTGTTTTAACTCGCTATTTTCTATTGACAAATTGTTTATCTCGTTATGAGCTGCCAAAAGTTGTGACTTTAGTTCTCCGATTTCCCGCTGTAAGTCTTGTACTTTATCATTCTCCTCGTCATCCGATATGTTTGGCATACTGTTGGTGGTGCCATCTAGTGTCGTGTTGTTACAACTAACGTCGTTAGTACTGATATCGTTAACTGTCGTCTCTGACAATGATTTCGTTCGGTTTCGTCGCAGAGTAATATTCTCGAAGAAATTCATTCTGTTGTAATTTACTAATTTAACAAAGCAAACCTTTAAAAAGACAGTGCTAGAATCGGGGTTCGAACTTAGTGCCTACAGGGCGCACGGGTCAAAAGCACACGCCTCAGCCACTAGGCCAAGCGATCATTAGTTTTAGTAGACGAAATAGGGAAGCATTAGCTACTAGATGCTTGTTGCGTCAAATGATATAAACGTAGGTAAAGTGGCAAATGGGTTCAAAGTCCAATTTCTTTGTTCTTTTTTTGCGTACGGGACGGTTTAAATTTAAATTGTCTTTGTGTTTGCAGTCACAGTTTTTATCACTTTCTGTTTATGTTTTTTGCAAAATATGCAGTCTATCACTGATTTAGGTATTATGTTTACAAAACATGCACTTTATAATAAGATTTCAATTGTTTTGAAAAAAGTTTAACACTGTTCATACACACTTTTTGTATTGTATTGATATCACAGCTGATTGTTTATAGATTCACCTGATAACAATGTCTCTGCTGTATCAATATATCCTTTCACAAATACATTTAGTTTTATCATTAAACTGTAACTTAAACTATTTTTAAATAATTTTAAAATAAGGATTCGATGTTGACGTGACTACTAGCGCCACTCGCACAAGGCAAGTGAAATTCTATCAAAGAAAGCGTCTCCAAAGCAATTCGAACAGTCAAAAATGTATAATAATAGTAAATGTCACGTATTCAATCCCTTACATTTTTAAATTTCGACACTTTGTAAAAGCCTCTTGATCATTTTTTTTTTTTTTAATGCATTCATTGTTTGTCTTCTTCTCAGCAAACCCTTTCATTTGATACCCATATCATGGTAGTGCACAAGAAATAACTAGTCCGCAATCTTGGGCCATCCGCCATATTGGATTTAGAATGACGTCACTTAGCTTATCATGCATTGTCATCCAAACTGAACGTGTATGCAAAATTTCATCTTAATCGGTGGAGGATAACTGCTTTAAAATTCAGTTGTAAAAAGATAACGTTTGTCTAGAAATCAAAATGTATCGGATTGACAAGTGCTAGCGAAATCTCACGTGAACAGCAAGTCTGAACTCTTTATAATTGAGTTTACCCGTTCCGTACTGACAATAATTTGTTTAATTTTAAACAATAAGTTAAACATTTCGCGTGTCAGTGTTCACGTTGTTAATCTGTCGACGTTGTAGAAGCGATCGCTTTCCAGGAAACAATAAATTATTAAACAGACAGACTTGTATTGTTTTATATTATTATTTATGAAGTTCTGGACGTATTATATGAAGTTTCATGACTGTTTTCACTGGTTGATTGATAATAATTTTGATGGTTAACATGATTTTTATATTTTATGTAGGTATGCTTTTGTAAATTTTATATCAAATTCAGAAATCCGAAAGTCTGATAAACAGTCAATACACTAATGATTGTTGTATAAGGGACTTTCCTGATATTGTGTTCGTATTTTCTAACAAAATATGAAAGTACTCGCAATTTTGCTTATTAAAAAATGCTTATTAAATGTGTCGAGCCATCTGGATAGTTGCTTACTTTTAAAAGATAAAGTGTTTTTACTTCCTACCTACACGAACACGTTATCACTATATCAAAGGGAGGAAAATAAATAACAAAAATGGCAATCACTTATAATTCCGCGCGGGTAGTGTGGGGTCAAACCTTCCCCTTAGTTAACGAGCGGTATAGAACGCGCTTAACAAACGAGAGGCAGTATTCGCACGGAATTTGTACTACACGACCATATTGACGATAAAGGGTCTGCAGAATTGTAAAAATCCGTTGTGATAATGTTAATATGTCTCAAGGTAAGGGAAAATGATAGCGAGGCCCAGATTCTGTTGAAGATTCAAAAGCATCAAGTAGCAATATAAACATTTTCTATGTTAAATACACTTCTATAGCAGCCGTACCTATATTGTTCCTCTGCTAGGCAAGGGCAAAATTACATCTTTTGTAGATTTTCAATATCTCTTATGCACGTTCTCATTTAATACATTTTTAGATTCTTCAAATTTTATGCCCTTTGTCTTAGCGAAGGTACGATATGATCACAAAACTTGATGAAGGCTTGTGCAAGGATCGGTGATTTCAGACTTGATCAGATCATATTCTCTAACGATGCTTTCCTACACAGGCTGCAATTATATAGTTAATTGATGGCAACATCGCCCTCGGCACAATTCCAAAATAACTTCTGCTTCTGTAATTTTCTTATTACCCCATTGGAGATTTGGAACCCCCTTGAAGCCCCCTTAAGGATCTCCTTTTACAATCTTTACAAACTCGTAAAGTGTACACTTGATGTCTCTTCGAGAGTATCAGTATGACTGTATTTATGTCCAATATTTGCATAATATTCATCTGCATATTTTATTGTCATTTCGCTATAAAACAGAGACAAAGCAAAGATTATGTCCCTGTCTCGTCTCAGATAGCAGTTTAGTTAGTATAATGATGGACGTTGGTTCGTTTTAGTATTTTTAGTATTAACAGCGTCGGTAAAAACAAGTGATTAGTTCTTCTATAGGAAAGAAAGCATATTATTTTTTCCCATTATGAATTTCCCACAAAATGAAAAACATATTTTTTATATCTAGAAATTTCAATAAAGACGAAGTTGGAGAAGTTATTAAAGCTCTTATTAAATGTGTAATAAACATACCCAAACGTCCTTTCGAGGTATAAAGGGAAGCGATGGAATTTGGTAGAGATACAAAATTATTGTAACGTAGGCATATATGTAGGATACAATTGATTTCATGAAAATTTTACGTTTCTGGGAACAATGATCACATTCCTCAGCTACCTATCTACAGGGTAGGTTAGGTACAAATAAAAGTGATTCAATTCAACGATCAAATGAACTTGTAAAATGTCCAGGATCTAATAACTAGACCCTACTCAGGGTCAGCAAATAGGGTCTATAGTTGACGTGCCCACTCCACCATATTCTTTGTGCCAAATTTCAAGCGGTTTCCCATCGGGGCGCATTTTCCGTTACATTTTATACCGTTCCGGTCGACCGGGTTGGCCCGGAGGTCATTATATCGACATTTCCATTTTACTGTTTCGGTTGTTGTTTTGCCGAAATTTTTCGGCCATCATCAGCCCAAAGTTGTCATACTTAGCGACTTCCTGATCCTAACCATTTTTATGACATACAAGACGACGGAACCCGAGGCGTTAGCAGCAATTTGGGGTTTGTTGTCCTATATTTATCCTGATTTAATTCCTTTTGGAAGTTCGGTTTTTGTCCCGAATCTTTTTTGTTAGTGCTCATAAAGTCTTTAAGAGTTCGACCCTCGGCCTTTTGAAGATTTAAGGATCAACGTATATAAGTTGTTTGATCTTCCCTATTGAATTTCTTGCCCTCATTCGTGATTACAATACCCTTAATCTGGGAACCGATAAATTTCAGAGTAATAAAGGAATCAATGTCTGTCGTTAGGTATCGATATTGAACGTTGGTATTTTTGGTAATGTATTTAAATTTTTACTCTCCGCACTTGCAATTTGATTCGCAGATCGTTTCACTGTATGTCATCATATCAGCTTTAACAGTTCTACTCACGTTTCAACGCTTGCCAATTTGCTGACTCATTTTGACAATTGCTAGGACGGACGACTCAGCAATCAGCATATTGATAGTGGGCTTCAACAAGCCTACACACGACGCAATCAAAAGCCTGACTCGTGACAAATTGTCCGACCAGAGTGAGTGCGAAATGGCACCAAAAGACGCTTTAAATCTGAGTCAGTACTAAATCTCTACCTCAGAAGAGGGTGAAAAGTTAATAGTCACCTACTTTATTCAAGAATACTTTATCCCAGGTAATAATATGAATACATGGCCAGCACTTGTGCGCTCGAGCTCCCCGCGAACAAGTGCCCGTCGCACACATTACAATAATCGATGGCATCACTTACCAGCTTATGAATATTTTACATCCCTCATAAGACTCATATGTCCCCCTTCCGCCCCATTTCACCCCTTACCGGGTAATGTCCGCCCGTAAATTGTGTTTTGCGAGTAATACGGCGTAACTAACACCCTTTTTGCGCGATGTTATCAAATTGCATTTAATGAAATTATACGCAATTATTAAGAAATACCTCATGGGTAACATTATCCTACCTTGGTATTCTATATTATGAAGGGATTTGGGAAACCACCGGAGCGAATGAAAGGATTCTGAGGGAAAATAATTAATTGTTTTGTATGATGGATTTAATGGCGCTCTGAAAGCGCATAGAATATTATATTACGTTGAATTATTAATATTGTAAACTTTATAATGTAATGTCATTGTGGTGATATTGCAAATCTGCAGGCTGCGTTTAATTTCAGTAGATCTGTAATATATAATAAAATGTTTGTTAAAATGTGTCTTGGCGCACCCATATTTTAAGGGCCTACATACGCTTTAGTGCCATAAAACTGTAACTTTCTAAAGCATACTCCTTAGTAACGCCTAGGTTATAAGGTTTGAAAAAAATATATATTTATTATTGATTCATGTATATTTTGTTTCGTGTAACTAATAGTTTAAAAAAATAATTAACAACACGATATTTTTTCGCAACTTTTGGAAACTCCTCCAAAACGACTTGGAGTTTAAAAATATTTTTACACAGAAAAATGTATGGTTTTTCATAACTGTCAGTTATGAAAAACCATACATTTTAGCATATATGTAAATAAAATAATATTTTGCAAACAAAACTGTTCAAAAGGAGGTTCAACATCGAGCGGGCGCACTGCCAGTACTGCGTTAACATTGGGGCGTATATAGCGCCTTAAGAGAGTTTATTGTAAAACAAAACCAAAAAAGTTCTTGCAACTGTTAATCTTTCTTAGTGGATTGATAAATAAAAACAACAGTCAACCAACACTCCTAAATATAAGGATCGTTCTTGAGAAGTAAAAAAATATGGAAGATCAAAACTGATAGCAGTTGAAAGAAGACCAAATGAAGATGATATTTACTCCAACATATAGGGCAGAGGAATTTCTTTTAGGAAATAGTTACAATAAGTTGCTCGGGAGCAGTTTATAAATTTTACACGAGTCAATCTGAGTCACTGCGAGTTATTACGGAATATTTTCCCACAGTAAACAACAAAATATATTTGTAATACGTTATATCAAAGAGAGTGTATTTTTTATGTCAATAATATTATGTTGGAGTTCAAATATAGTAAGCGGGTAGATCAGATCTGCGGACGGATGAATCGCGAATACCAATCTTGTGTGCGGGGAATTTGGTTCTAAGTTACTTCACCGTGTTTCAGATGTCTATTTATGTTGCCAACTGAACTTATTACAAGCTTTATTTAGTTTCACTGTCTCGATGTTTGTGTGTATGTAATCAAAGCTTGCATGTTAAATTTGATTCACTTTCCGGTATTCTATTGACTGAAATTCAGCATACACGTTTGTTTCTCCTGAGATGCAATGTTACCTATATTTTTTTTTTCTTGTGGTCCTGTCCTGTATATTTTCTTTCTTTTCTATTTTATTTTATTATGTTTTTCTAAACGTTAATAGTTATGGTAAGTAGTTATAGTAAGCCTTTTGAGATGTTTATTTTACTTATGTAGGTATATTATTATCTGTTATAACAGTCTTTGTGGTCTGCTTCCTCAAAAACTACGCTACTAAATGATCGCAGTGACTAACTCCCGCTGGCACGTCATAAAATACATACCTAACTACCTTGTATGACTTTCCAGGAAATAAAGCCAGAGTTAGTCCATTCAAATCTTGCAGACTTACATGGAAATCAGTTAAAGATATTTCCCTTAGTAACGACTACTCAAAGATATCTATCGTCAAAGTCGGCTCTTGTAAAGCCGCGACCTTATCCTCACCTCGGAAACTCCAAGGTTGTCAAAGACTACTTCGAAAATAGTTTTACGAATAATCAAGATCTAAATATCAGATATTTTGAAGTAAATCCGGCTTGATTTGTCAATAGCGTTTGATTTTGTGAAAGTTTAACTATATTTCCGACGACAGACCCTTAATTAAATTGACCTTAGTCTTTATAGATTTAAGATTTATCACTAAATTCAATTCAATTTGTAGAGCCTTTTGAAAATAGGTTAAAATAATATATTGTTCTGTAAAGGACATCAAACCCAATCGGCATAGTTGCACGTTACCATTTTGACTAATAACCTTAATTCTGTTCTCATAAAGTGATGTTTGCCTTTAAATATCTCGGTAACAATGACACTTTAGGGTTACCTACCGTGTCTGAGGATATATTCACTACACTGTCCCTGCTGGGCAAATTCCTTCCCTAAATCCTTCCTGGTATTCTTTTCCTGAGCCGTTTCGAACCAGCCCTTGCAGTGTAGGCGTCAAGCTTATCTCACCATCTCGTTCTGGTAATTTTTTACAACGTTTTTTTTAGTTCAACCTGTCCCGGAGTCTGTGTTTAATCAAAGCTTTTGATTAAACACAGACTGACGATTTCGACGATGATCGATTGACCAAAAATTTTGTTCACGCGTTTGTTTCTCGTGACAATGCAATGTTTAATATAAAAGCTTGTTGATTGTTTCAGTTTCTTCTACCAACATACGAGGCTCTAGTTAGACAAAATGTCATGCAATCAGTGATGACGATGGCAAAAATGACAAAATGTAAGAGATTGATCAAGTGACATTTCGAGAGCGGTCTGCAGTCCTACACATTTTAAACTGTTTCCAATCGCTACTACGAAGCTTTCATTCATGAATGCCACTTGTATAGCGCCTTTTTTTTTGTTTGGGTTGAGTAATCTTCCAATGACATCTCCCGCTCTAAGTGAAACGGGAGGGTATGTCAGACTTTGCTGAGTAAAACCCACCCATGTTCCTTCAGTTGCCTGTGCCAGGGCCACGGTAACTGTATTTCATCCGCGACCCAGACAGGCATCGGCCCTAGCGGACCCCGTCAGTTTTTACTGTCATCTCTTTGAGGCGCGCATGGAACACTAGGCGCCGTCAACGTCGTTATCGGATGGCGACCCATTACTCGGCCTCCGCAAGCTCGTGCCTACGGTGGCCAGGAATCGGCTCCCGACTCCCAGGGCGTCTCCTGCAGTGGCTTGGGGCGTGAGGGCGACTCCGTTGCACTTCCCTCACGCGTTTCGCCTCCTCTTTTGCAAGCATTACCGCTTCGCAGAAGAAGGTGATAGTTTCCCATGTCCTCTCGCTCCATACCATGGCCTGAACCAGGGCCAGACGCGAGAGGTCACCACCGCTGATCGCCTACATGAGGACACGGTGGTATTACGCCCAAGCGCCCCAGTTGCGACCTTCACCGTATGCTTCACCGTATCTTCTTGGCAATCCACACAGTGGTGACACCCAAGCGATTCCACCCGCCATATCCTGAACAGGAACCTCCCGAAACAGCCGTGTCCAATGAGGACCTGCATCAGGCGGAAGGTGAGGGCGCCGTGGCGCCTCTCATGCTACTCCTCATAGAGGGGCGGGGAGGGGCCTTATCCTCGCAATAATGGCATGCCTAGCACTGGGTTGCGACAGTCGCACTCTCTATGTCACCCTGAATTCCTGCGGGAGCTCTGTCCGCTGAGACTTGTCCTCATGGTATGGTACTCATCCTATGGTACTGTCATTGTGCGCCGCAATTATGCAGAAAAATGGCGAAAGGATGACTATGCCAGCAACCATAGAGCAAAGTTCTAACCCCTTTATTTGAATCAACACAATTTCAGGACACTAAACAGTTATCTTAGTTTTCAACTGCCATTACTACCACATGCTGTTTGAAAACTAGCTAAATATTCATTACATTGCCAACTCATACGGGTGAGTTATTCAATTCAACTCGGTTCTTTGTTCGTAATTGATAGTTTGTTTGTGAACTATTAAACATTGTATTTAGAAATAGCCTTTGCTGTGGTTTCGTGGCATCGTGCATTTTCGGGAATAACACTATTCATTTATGTGTAGACGGTTTCTTGTTCTTAATTCAAATTTTCTTCGACCTAGTACCCAGCCACGTCGATAGCCCTACCGCTGGCCTCGCATGGTGCAGTTGTGTTTGCATAAGGACTCCACAGACGTTGCCCTACCTCCTGTCCTGACAGGAGGTAGGGCAACGTCTGTGGAGTTGTTCCGCAGTCAAATTTTAAAACAGTATTAGTATTCTGTGATGTTGTAGAATCAGTTCCAGAGATTACCTTTCACAAGAAATTTTTAAATTAAATAGAAAAAATTCTATGTTTATGGACCCGTGTTTGCCAAATGACGTATTTAAAATCACTTTAACCCTAAACAACACAAACAGTGTCGGTTACGATGGCATCTGTACAAACATACTGAAAGCAGTAGCCGAGGAAATCTGTAACCCTTTGAGTCATGTCATAAATTTGAGTATAAGTGAAGGTATTTTTCCAGAAGCCCTAAAAAAATCTATAATAAAGCCATTGTTCAAAAAACAAGATAAAGAATTAATGGAATTTTACAGACCAATTTCCTTGATACCAATATTCTCAAAAATAATTGAAAAATATATTTATAATGAACTCAATTTATATTTAGAAACAAATCATATTCTATGTAACGAACAAAAAGGATTTAGAAAAAACAATACAATTAACATGGCAATTTTTGACTTCTTGCATACGGTTATGACAAATATGGATACAAATACTCCAGTGTGTGCGATATTCTGCGACATGACTCAAGCCTTTGATTGCGTGGACCATAATATTTTACTGAAAAAGCTTGATGCTTATGGTATTAGAGGGAACGTTTTTGAGCTCTTTAAATCGTACTTAAACAACAGAAAACAAATAACCGAAATAAGCAGAATAAACATAAATACAAAAAGAGAAGACATATTTCATTCTGAGGAACGTAATATTGTGTACGGAGTTCCACAGGGAAGTATACTAGGACCACCGCTTTTTACGATTTACATAAATGACTTTCCAATGGCAATCAAGCATCCGATGACACTGTTTGCGGATGACAGTACAATAACAATACCGTGTAATCAAAGAAATTTATATAAACAGGACATAAATACAACATTAAATAAAACTATAGATTGGTTACATAATAATAATTTAAAAATTAACTTAAGCAAGACGATGATTATGCATTTTAGTCAGCGCGTACTGACCTTTCCCAATTTTGACATAACATATAATAATATTGCAATTGACACAGTTAACACAACCAAGTTTCTAGGGCTGTCAATAGATCGTAGTTTAAATTGGAAGACGCACATAGAAGCCCTAACTAAAAGAATAAGCAGTAGTGCGTATGCCTTGTCTATACTATCTCGAACCGTTAATATAGATGCGCTATTAACCGCTTACTACGGGCTAACTGAATCGGTTCTTAGATATGGGGTTATCTTTTGGGGTAACTCAACGAACAAAGAATTTGCGTTTAAAGCACAAAAGAGATGCCTAAGAGCCATGTTTAAGTTAAAACCCACCGACAGTTGTAAGCCCTATTTCGTCCGTTATAAGATATTAACATTGCCGTCTATTTATATTCTGGAAACGGTAATATTTGTTAGAAATAATAGTGGCTTATTTTTACGTATGTCAGATGAATTTCCGAGAAACAGGCGGGATCAAAGTCAGCTCTGTATGCATAGCAGTAGAACGGCACTTATGCGCAAAAGTGTTTTTTGCATGGCTCCAATTGTTTATAATAAGCTACCCAAAAGTTGGAGGGACCTTAATAATGTGCAACTGAAGAAACAATTAAAGTCGTTTCTAAGTACCAGGGCTTACTATAGTATTAGCGAATTTCTGGCAGAATCTTTCGTTCTGACATAGATTGTTATTACTGTATTGACATTAATTATTTGTTGATAATTTTATTTTTACAAGGATTTGACATACATTGTTTTTATATATTTTTTTAAATTGATTGTAATATTTTCATAGATTTGACATTTGATTGATATTTTTACATAGACGATGTTTCAATTACTTTAATTACTTGATATTTTTGGACATTGTTATTATATATTTTTACTGTTGACATTTGAAATTATATTTACATAGATTTGACATTTGCTTAATATTTTTGGTATTTTATTAATATTTAGTTTTTTACTGTTGACATTTGACATTATTTTTACATGGATTTGACATTTGCTTAATATTTTTGATATTGTTGTTATTATTATTTTTCTTTTAGTGTTGACATTTGGAATTATTTTTACATGGATTTGACGTTTGCTTGATATTTTTGACATAGTTACTATATAATTTTAGTTTTTATTGCCGTAGTCATTTGAAATTATTTTATTTTTAAATTCAATGGAGTAATTAATTATTATATTTTTTGTTTTTTTCTATATAATATTTGCACGCCATAATATGGCAAACATGGCTGGACCTTTGTTTTTTTTTTTTTGTCATCCTGCATGCAAGTGTAATGATTTGTTATATGTATACACATGTTTGGGCAAATAAATATATCTTATCTTATCTTATCTTATCTTACAAATATAAAGGTAAACAAACTAAATAATCTTCTTTATATTCCCTAGTTTAGTTTAGATAGGTTATAATATAAAATCTTACTATATATTATGATTTTATTATCCTACTAATATTATAAAGGCAAAAGTTTGTGAGTGTTTGTGTGTTTATATGTCTGCTACTCAATCACACCAAAACGACTGATCCCGGGAATATGTTCTCTCTGGATAATTTTCGACTTCCACGCGGTCGAAGCCGCTGGTAGAAGCTATATTGCAACATAATTTAAAAACTCAGTCATATAAGTAAATCTTTCACAAGAGGTATTCTTGGATATTTCGTTTAAAAAAGTGGCAACAGGAAGATAACCGGGGGTCAATAATAGTTTAAACATAATATGTGAAGTTTAATAACTCTTGAGATCGATTATGAATGATTTTAAGAGTAAGGGAAACGCTGGACCGCATTATTTCTGATATGGCGGCTAATAGAGAAGTACCTATAGAAGTATAGCTCGATCAAGATAACTGAGCACCCGAAATGACAATGTCACTCAGACATTCAACTCTCTCTATTGGTTCACGAGGCGAACGCGGGGCGCCGCGCGGATAGCGGGAGAGGGGTCGTTTGACATTTCGGGTTGGATTTCGGGTGCTCAATTAACTTGACCGAACTATAGAAGACAAGTTGCTCCAACTCCAAATAAATTAAGTTATGAGGAGGATAGATAACAAAACATGAAAAGTAAATAACATACTTTATAAATACAATAATCAAAGCTCGTTCCTTCTCTGTTTAAAATTAAACCAACCAGTATATAATTACAAAAAACAAAGGTATAAATATTGCTATTTACGACTTACTTAGTATAATAATGGGACAGATTGATAAAAAGTACCAATTTGCGCAATCCTTACAGACATGACAAAGGCTTTCGATTGCGTCCATCATGCAACCCTGATTGATAAGTTTAACTTGTATGGAATAAGAGGGAACATACTCAGTCTTATTAAATCATATTTAAGTGACCGTAAACAATATACGGAAATATCTAAAATCTGCACAACCACTAGGCGTGAGAAGAAATACATATCCAAATCAAGAGTTATCAGACATGGTGTGCCACAGGGCGGAGTTCTTAGCTCACTTTTGTTCTTGCTATACATCAATGACTTACCACTCCACATTAAACACCCAATGGTTTTATTCGCTGATGACAGCACCGCACTTGTCACATGTATAGACTTCAATCAATATGAACAGGACATAAATAATACCCTTAATGACATTGTAAATTGGCTTGACGAAAATAACTTAGTAATTAAACTTCATAAAAATAATGTTATGCATTTTTATCAACGCACATCAGTACCCAATATAACAATAGAATGTAATAACTGCATTATAGACCAGGTACAAGTTGCAAAATTTTTAGGTATAGTGATAGACAGTCAGTTGACATGGAAGACTCAAGCAGAAGAGGTTTGTAAAAAATAGAGCATATCCGCGTATGTTTTATACAATCTGGCGAAAAAGGTCCACATCACCACAACTGTGGTTGCATACCATGGTATAGTCACGTCCACTTTAAGATACAGGATAATCTTTTGGGGAAACTGTACTCTACGAGAACAGGTGTTCAAGGCCCAAAAGCGATGCTTAAGGGCAATGCTAAATATGAAAGTGACGGATAGTTGCGTTACTGTGTTTAAGTCCCTAAAAATATTAACTTTTCCGGCTATGTACATTTTAGAAGTCGCTATTTTCGTTAAATGTAACATTAACCTTTTCACTGCAGTGTCAAAAGAAAGAAAGAGAACTTTAAGAAGTCAGTATAAATATCTACTTCATGTTGAGAGTTGTACTTCATGCATTACAGAGAAAAAGTATTATTAGTATGGGCCCCATAATATATAATAAAATACCTAACATAATTAAAAATGACACAATGAGAAGCTTTAAAAAGAAACTGACAGAATTATTCATTGTAAAATGCTACTATTCTGTAAATGAATTTCTAAATGACACTGACATATTATTTTGTACTCAATAACTTGATTTATATAATTGACATTCTTACCTAATTATGACATTGTTCCAATTTATTAATTATATTGCTATTATATTAGCTATTGTACTAAGACATTTAAATTAATATATTATTATGTGAATGCACCTCATAATATCATTGTATCTCAATAAATAATTTTTGCATGCCTAATTTATGGTAGATTGTACAAGGATCACCCATGTTTTAATTGTCACATCTTATTTACTGTACCTACAATCTATGCAAATAAACGTTTACTTACTTACTTACTTACAAAATCGTCTCTAATTAGTCAAGACTAAAATAAGCTCACCATAATAAGGGTTACCAAAATAAAGTTATTCAATTTAATATTCTCTCCGCCTCCATATACGCACGTAGACGAAACGAACTGTCAAAAATTCATTCACATTCAAGTTATTCAAAATAGACAAAGTTTGTTCCATTAAGGCGCAAATATACAACTGTGACTGATTTTAAAATGAACATCACATCAAACGGCTTATCGCAATTTTTGTTTTTAGGGTTCCGTACCTCAAAAGGTAAAAAAAGGAACCCTTATAAGATCACTTTCTTGTTCGTCTGTCCGTATGTCCGTCTGTCTGTCTGTCTGTCTGTGTGTCACCACCGATTTTCTCACGAACGGGTAGACCTAGTACGTTAAAATACTAAGGTCTATAGTCCTTATTAGGTGTAAAAAAATCATGGTCCTGAGTCAACACGATAAAAAGATATAAGCAAATTTAGATATTCGCGAAATCTTGTAAGTACCAAAATTTACCTTAATTTTCAACTTTTTATATTTTTCGGAATTTTCCCTTTACTTGGGCTTTAAGACCTTGCTTTTAACCAAAATTGACAATTCTAGTTCAACCGGAAGTACCCTATAGGTTTTGGGTCAAAAACCTATATGGTAGTTCCCGTTGACCTAGAATCATGAAATTTGGCAAAAACTAAGGTCTTACAGCGCAAACAAAGGAAAAATTCCAAAAAATTAAAAAAGTTGAAATTTAAGATAAATTATGGTACTTTCAAGTTTTCTCGAAAATCTAGATTTGCCCATATCTTTAAAACTTAGCCACCAATAAAAATGATACCAATTTTACTGTGGCGGTATAATTCAAATTCAAAAACTTGATTTCAAGCTAAGACTCATATAGGGTTAGTAACAATAACACCGTGAATATGCCAACCAACATGTTGACTGCTAAGCGCCTCAATCAGGGCATTCATATACAAATTGAAGAGGGCAGGGGAGGTCATCCCCCCTGCCCTTTCTTTAGAAAGTCCTGGCCGAAACCCGAACTGATTGTCGTGCAGCACGAGATGTTCGTTTAGCTGTGTATCAAGCAGACCATCAAGCACCTAAGCGACTATGGTTGCTAGAGAAATAGGTCAAAAGTTTCCCCTATCCGATCACCTGTTTTACTTTTAATAATGGGAACCACAATCGTCCACATTAGGCCAGAGCGCAAGTATGAAAGACCAATACATAAATTGTACAGCAGTGCCAAAACCCTCGGTAAGTGAGGACCGGCGTATTGCAAACGATGAGCTACTGAGCCCGTCATGTCCAGAGGACTTACCTCTAGACGTAGGCCTGATGACCCTGGCCACATCTTTGGCACTGAAACGTGTGTCCACCTTGCCACAATGGGGCTAAGCATCCAGCATCTCACAAGAGCTCCCTAGCGGTGACTTTAAAACAAACTGATTTCTAAAAAGGTTTGCAATATCCTTCGTATCACTCACACCATTCATACTAACAGGCAGGCCTGGCCGAATGCTCAATTTATTAGCGCTCTTCCAGAAACCGCGAAAATCATGCTTTGAATGCTTAAAGGCAATTATGTCTATCTTTATCTGTATTATACAGGCAATGCCTGTATAATGGGTAGGTACGAAACCTTCGGCGCACGAGTTCGACTCGCACTTGGCCGGTTTTCATTTTATTGTATTTGTATAACATACTTGAATAAATTTGTAAAGCTATGTTTAATGCCGCCTCCACACGCTCGCTGTTTGCCACAAACAGGGCGAACACTGACCACAAACACCCAACACAAACACGTCATCCACACGCTTGGCGAACATGCTAGTCTATTCCGGATTGGCAAACTATGGAGACGACGAGCTTGTTGTGGCAGCGATTATTTTCGGGTTAAACTGCTCATTTTTCTTTACACTTTAGCTTAGGATACCCAAAATGTCACGATTCGTAAATTTGACCACCACTATTAACTTCGTCCGCCGCCAGCAAGCTCGCGCGTACTATTGAACTGAACAAGCGTGTGGACACATCACAAACACGTTCGTCGAACATCCTTTGATTTGTGTACAAAAACCGATACCGATGCCGAACACGGACGAACACAAACAAAAACGGCCAAATACACATCCACACGTTCGTGTTCGTTGTTTGTTGTTTGCTGTTCGCCATTGTTCGGCAAGCGTGTGGAGGCGGCATTACACGGACGAAAAAAATTAAACCGCACGAACAACCGGGCGTATTTTTATAAGATTTTTGAAATCTCACAGTTTATTTAATAATCCACATTTTAATTTACGGCTTTTTTAAGTTAAAGAATAATATGGAAAATATCAAAAATATGTGTCGCGCGGGCTCGCTTCACACCCGTGTGAGTTTTGTGCTGTAAAGGTTGTTGGCGTCTATCGTCGTCTTAACTAAAGTACAGAAGTATAACATTTTGAACAAATACATGTATGTACTTGGAAATACTTCAAGTGTAACGTGGAAAGTTCGAGAGTTTTAATTTATGTAATTAATGACTTTACAGCAGTTATTATGGTTCCGCACGAGTAGAGTAGGTTAGAATCTAGAGTTGGGAATGTTTTTGATAAGTTTGGTTTGTGGATCGTACTTTAATTAATAAGGTATTATTTTGTAATTATAACTTACTGTGTAAAATTATTATTGAACTTTAGTTTTGATAACGATCTATGTACCTAGTTTTTTACTGAAATGAGTTTAATTGACATTTTCAATAGTGGCTTCAATTCTTATGGCTAGAGATTAATTTCGTACCGATTCTTAACTTTTTACAACGTTTGAACCCAGTACAAATAATTATTACAATTGTAGCGTCTGTGGCTTTCATTTGGTCCTCAGCAGGACTGGTTTATTAGGGCAGTTGAGGTTGGTGTTGCCGCAGCTCTGGAGAGGGATACCGCACTCACATTGGGTATCAGATGTTGTCTGTAAGATTAAACTAATAATAGTTAAACAATCTCTTAATAACAGGTCAAGACTGAAAGAAGTACAAAAGATCCACCAAGTAAGTTTAAATTCTATAATAATTAAATGAGATTATATTTTTACACTGTAAATTAAATTGAAAATCTCCAATAATTATCTGCACATCTGCAACCCTCAGAACAAAAACCCTGTTTAGGCACTGCAAATTACATTGGTTTACTGGATGGTAAGCTCCTAAGATTGCTGAGCAACCAGTTTTAAGGTCACACTAATTTTCTCTCTAAATCACTAGATATATTAATACACGTATTACCTTACCATACACAAACTACATTCAACAGGAGTGACAAACATTTCCCCCACTTTCATAACTCAGCACAACGTAAACAAGTTTTCCTCCTACCTACAGTACGAGCAGACAAAGCACTTCCTTTGCTTTTGTTTGTCTAACGTCTATCATAATGTTCCGCTGATAGGCCTCGTCTCGGCAGCTATCGGCGGGGTCATAAACTGTTGGTGCGTCACAGTAAAAACGTCAGTAATGTGAGAGGTTATTGCGGGAACATGGACATCTGACTGCTGTGTTTGAAGGGTTTGGTTTTATTTGATTTTGTGAAGAATTATTTGCTTTATGGAAAATGTATTTCATTATTAGGATTATTTTGACACTTACCCTAGGATTTTTCCTTAAGTGACGACCGTAAATTAGTAAATATAAGGTCGGACGCCCTCAGGCAAGGTGGAGCGACGATCTTTGCAAGTTGGCTGGTAGCAGCTGAATAAGAGTTGTCGAGAATTAAGATATATGCGAGCGATTGGAAAGAGGCCTATGTCCAATAGTGGACAATCGTAGGCTGATGATGAAGCACTAGCTACGAGCAGATAAAGCATTTACTTTGTTTTTGTTTGTCTAACGTCTATTATAATGCGGCGCAGATAGACCTCGTCTCGGCAGCTATCGGCAAATTGTTGGTGCGACTCAAAAAAGACGTCTGTAATGTGCGCGGTTACTTCGGGAATCATTACTACTACTGAATTGTAATACTGTAACATGACTGACTGTTGTGTATGAAGGGTTTATTTTATTATTAGATACTACATAGCTTCTGCCAGTGTATTCACCAACGTGAAAATCAGAAATTATTCCAAGAGAACATAAAAGATAAAATTACTCGTAAGTATTCTATGTCCTAAACCTGGACATGTTGTACCCGGGTGCCTAGTTTCATCCAAAGCATTTATAATATTAGTATAATCTTATCACAGCTCTCTTTTGGAAAACGTACTCCATTATTCAGTCTTTAGAGTGGCCTATCTATATTGATCGAAGGAAAATTGACAACAGGTCTTTGAAAACAGGTTGTTGAGCCAGGTAAACAACGTACCCCATACTTGACTGAAAATTTGTTTTTGTCCGTCAGTTAGATTAGTAAAAACTATTGGACAAGTATTTTTCTTTTGACACTTAAACACTATGTGACGACGATACAGTGCGTTGAAATATCGTGTGACGTCACGGTGTGCTATACTTTATACTGACAAAATGACGTCACAAGCCCCCACTCCTGAACTTTGATGCGCTTTATCTTTGTCATTTTTTTATTATTTGATAAAGCAAAAAATACCGTTCCCATATTATTTGATAATCTCACTGACGGATAAAATAGAATTATCATTTTTCTACACAGGAAACGTCCCCATTAATAGGCACTTTTGAATTGTCAGAGCTGGTCAAAAGTCAAAAAGAAGAAGCGGGTTGCATGTCCCAAAGCGTAGATCTCTATAGAGAAAAACCTAAACATGGGCGCGAATTCTTAATCTAAGCTTGAAATACTATTTCTGCCATTCTACCAGACCAGACCAGGACTAGCTACCACAATTGCAAGCACTTACCAAACCGTACCTTTTGAATTATAAAACCAACATTGTATAAATCTAGCAATATGTATTTTACGGTACAATAAAATCGTTTTAACCCCTCCTCCATAATTCATCCATTTTTGTATATGTTTGACCACGTATTTAGGAGTTTACGAGCCTATTACACGTCAGTTGCACATGGAGAACGTTTTTCACAAGTTCTATTTATTAATATGACAAGATAAAGAATAATATTGAGTATCTACCATCAAAATATTTTGCCAGGCTTTAAGATAATACTTCTACGTCTTTAAGAGTAGGTTTTATGATAATTATTATATCTTATTCTAGACATAGGCTTCTCTATTCAGTTCCTTGTCAAAAATATAATTTATTTGAGAACTATAATTCTACCCTTCGTCGGCAATTATCCCAAGGAAACGTAATGTCGAGATAAAAAGTTACTTATGACCTAACCAACGACATGGCCTACCCGTGTGCCAAGTTAAACTATTAAATAAATAAAAGATTACAAATAGACAAATAGAAAAGCGTTCATTTCGTATTTAGAATAATAATTCAAAATATTAAAAAACCCGACCCGGGTTATTAAGGTGGACACCAAAGAAAATAACGGTTTAAGGGTTTGAATAATAACAGTTTAATTACCCTTTGTTTTATATATCGGAAAGGTGTGTGTTGCGAACATCTTACTCAAGCAAAGGTTGAGGGAATACAGTCCCGTAACCAGCTAGCATTTCAGTTTCAAGTGTTGACAAGGGCTCAAATAATAAACTATATGATTTATGGTTTAGACAGAGAAGGCGCTATAGTGTTGAATAGTATTGATTTATTTTTGATAAACTCCAACACGCCCCCTCAAAAATAAATCCCTTTCCCTTTTAATTACGTTATCGTAATAATACCAGGACATTTTTTTTTTTTTTTATACAATTTTAAAATACACACACCTTCCTTTCTGGGCAAACAATATCATCATGGTCCAACATTCGTTGCGCAGGATTAGGGAAAACCCAGAAAAACCTAACCAGACCAATCAATAATTTCAGCTCTTATCATTAATGAAATATTAAAGTTATTCATCTTCTTAATTACCATACCAAGCTCTTATAATTAAATATCCGTATAATTATTACCAAGCTTATATTATTAACATAATATGTAATCATCCTTGTAGTTATAACCAAGCCTTTTTTAACATATCCTTAATACCACGTCGCATATACATATTTGCAACACCACCCCGAACTTCGTACTCATTCAGAGACACACCGCGGGGAATTTGTCAGGATAACAGACAGCTGGTCAATAGAAACATAAACAAATTCACACAGAGAGAGTTGAGAAAAATTTACTTGATTTTTACTGATCTGTGACTGGTTGGATTGCTTTTGCATCCATTATTATCCCTACCAATTTAATTATAATCTAGTATCACAATGGCAAAACTCGACACCAATTACTTTAACCACAGAGTTTCCTTTACAACTTCATATTAAGTTATGTAAGTTCCTGCACGGCTTCCATTGCTTATTGCCTATTTATGGCATACAAATCACATTGTGCAATGATCAAATACTACAATTAACCCATAGCACTTTTTCTATCAATTACGTCATAGCCTTTTGTCACAATGAACAAAGCCACTTCCAATAATTTAATTTGTTTATTAACTTGAGATTTATGGATCATTTTAAATTTCTCAAGAGTCAAGACCCTTTGAAGTGTGACTATAATGAACTATTGTTTTTGCTTGCATACTGACTCAGAATGTTTATAGAAAAACTTAGGTCAGGTCAAGTGGCCAGCACGATATGGTTCAAGCACACAACGAATTTCTACAAGGGGCACTTGTAATTTCACACGACTTTAATACTTGTATTTCATAATATGGTTTATTTTCCACTTTGGGTACAAGTTTTGACTTATTTACACTACTTATATTTATACTTCTCAGGTACTGTTTACATACACTGAACAAAAATAACTTTCTTTTCTGATCTGGTTATTTTGCTTACCAGAAAACCTTTTCTCGCATTTCTGTCTATCATATTAAAAGTGTTCAATCAGTATGTTTTAGAACTATTCATAGTACATATTTAAATCAGCGATCGTCACAAGATCATCTACATGTAAAACTTAAATACAATTTGAAATATAACTTAACATACTTAACATCACGCCTGTATTACCCAAACGGTTAGATAGAGGCTTAGTACACTATATTATAATACTCACACATTGTTTTCAGTTACATAAATTATTTTCAAAACATAACTTAACATAACATCACGCCTGTGTTCCCCGAAGGGTTAGGCAGAAGAAAATAGTACATTATACTACATCAACATGTCACCAGTTATATCTAGGTCCTATGTTATAGGGGCGAGTCTAGTGCCGTCAACCGGGCACAATTCCAGACTCTGGGCTTAACAATCATGACCTGCAGTAAAATTGTTACTACACCGGTCTGCTGATGAGCATTGAAAACCTCTTTCTATCAAAGTTTGTTCAAATATTTAGAACTAACAGCTTGCAAATTGCTTCAATCAATGTAATGACAAAAACGAATATAATATGAATATGACTTCTTTCCTTTGGAAGCCTTACACACATATTCAGTCGGGATATGCTTGGAAATATTCTTATAATTATGTACTTAGATTTTCTTGACTAATTTACCATTTAAAATGATTTAACACCCATATGGTGTACTAGTAAATTAAATTGACTCGCTAAAGATATTCATTTATACATTTGCGAATCTTGTTATAATGCAAATGTTTCTGACTTAAACCACTAACCATTTATTCATAGGTTTTTCAAACTCATCAGCTTTAATCGTAAATGCCCACTTACAATCGATCAAAATAGATTTATTGAACATGATTTTAGTGTTATACATCAGGTAACATTTACAATAATTGAATTATATTCCTCATTGATATTTACCCATACAAGGTTATTATACATAGATTTAATTTCTAAATAAATAAAGAATCAGCACACAACAAGTCATTAGATATTATTTACCAAAAATACAGACGTCATCATTTTCATTATTTGAAACAGATAACATGTTTTGCATCCTAACATTTAGTCTTAATTTTCTATGTTTTATTATTTTATGGTAAAGTTAACTCATTTCCATTGTGATAATGTAAAGATCAGTTTCTTTAACAGATTTATTAGCAATTATACCAGGAATTAAATCCTATTTATTCACATATATATTTTATTTATTCTTATTAGATTCACACCACTTCACCAGGGTGTACCAACTCATGCCAGTTGCATGCAGTTATGCCAGGAATTAAATCCTATTTATTCACATGTACAATCTTATTTATTCTTATCAGATCCACACCACTTCACCAGGGTGTACCAACTCATGCCGATTGCATGTAGTTATGCCAGGAATCAAATCCTATTAATTCACATGTACATACAATCTGATATATTCTTATCAGATCCACACCACTTCACCAGGGTGTACCAACTCATGCCGATTGCATGTAGTTATGCCTGGAATCAAATCCTATTAATTCACATGTACATACAATCTGATATATTCTTATCAGATCCACACCACTTCACCAGGGTGTACCAACTCATGCCGATTGCATGTAGTTATGCCAGGAATCAAATCCTATTAATTCACATGTACATACAATCTGATATATTCTTATCAGATCCACACCACTTTACCAGGGTGTACCAAGTCAGAATATTCAACAGAGTTATTGCTACTTTTAGCCATAATCCGTTCGAGCTCAGATTTCACTGGCCATTTGATAAGATATTAATTTCATCCATTATCACAACACTGACTCTCAATAACAAATTATCTACCACAACCTCAGGTATACCATTTCGTTTATAACCACCGAATTATTTCTCTTTTTGACAACACTTTGTCAAATTTCGTTTTCTTCTACTTATTACAAAGTAAACAGTAAAACCAAAAACATTTAAGTACTTTTGTTATGGCTTCTTATTATGTCATAACTCATAAGGTGTGTTATATAACCACAGTGCTTCCCAGAAATTATTTTACACATTTAAACCGTAATAGTAGGTACAACCTATTACATACGATTCCGGTCTTTATTATTAATTGTTCTTACCATTATTCGGCAATTCCATTCAATGCAAAAACACTGTAATGGTAACTAATACCAATTCGAGTTCATTTAATTGGATACAATTTCCTCTCCATCATCACAACATAAGTTAGGAATAATTCTCAGACTTAACTTTACAACATAACCATTCCCGAAACATAACAAAAACATCTGGTCTATCGCAAAAAACACAACTCAGTTTTTGTTTTCAATAGGCTCAAGTGTCGTAGTCGTAACTCATCTGTGAGCACTTTAAATGTCTACTTTTTCAATTTGTCAATTGCCAAACAAGCTTGAATTTCCATAAATACAAGATTCACACTATTTTTCGTAAGGCACAATATTATTAATTGCTTCACTATTAGAAAAATAGTTAATTAAATATTTAATCCAATTTGCCTTTATAGCCTCACATTTCGTTTCACAATAAATCATAATTGTTATTATTATTTACATACATTTGCTAATTAAAGCGTTTATAAAATGCAGACAATTAATCGTCAATTAGATTATTCAAAGACTTACCCTTTATACCGGTTTAACATCTTTGAACACAATGACTTCGCCGTTTTATCAAAAACGACAGTCATTCCTGCTTGCTGCACTTTTCTTACCGATATGGGATCTCGCAGAAAAATACATTCTGGAGCACACCTTGAACGTCCATCTTAAAGGTAACCGGCAGATCTCTTTCCTTCGTTGCGTGTATAAATGCGCCATCATGACTGCCCATCACGAAGGCAAATCCAGACGTATTTTCATCAAGTGGTTCTGGTTTTGAATTAACCTTAAGCACCGTTATATTGTTCCTTCTTTTGTTTTCCATGGCTTTACCATTTCTTGAGTTGTTGAACGGTTTCATTGACTTATACTTTTGTTGACGATCTTTTGAGACTGTGTGACTTATGGCCTCGAAATTGCAGCCTGATGTACTACACTTAGAGACCTTCACTTTGTAAGTTTGATTTTATGACCGAATAATCTGGTTTTCACAAACGCTGGGATTATATTATCTTTAGTAAATTGTCATTGTCTCGATTGTGGTGACAATAGTACTTTGTCTATTCACTAAAGTCATGAAAAAGATTTATACCTTTTTTCAAACTTCTTTGAATTTGCACCCGCAGCTTCCAGTGCAGCAACCTTTTTCAATGAAACAGCTACGTCGCACTTCAGGACATATTTTCGTCGGTACTTCACTATCGACAATGTTCAGTACTTCAAGTTCACTTAATAATTTTCGATATTCGAAATGTCTACACACTTTACTTATTTCAATCAAAATTTTAAATGTTCATATTTCTCATTTTAATTTTGAACAGTCTTATTCATTTTTATTTGTTTCACTAGACGCACAACTCGTTTGTATTATTTAGTGTCCAACCATCCAATAATTATTTTCACTTTGGCTTAGCGCTCTGGGCCCATAACCTGTTGGGGTTATTAAGGTGGACACCAAAGAAAATAACGGTTTAAGGGTTTGAATAATAACAGTTTAATTACCCTTTGTTTTATATATCGGAAAGGTGTGTGTTGCGAACATCTTACTCAAGCAAAGGTTGAGGGAATACAGTACCGTAACCAGCTAGCATTTCAGTTTCAAGTGTTGACAAGGGCTCAAATAATAAACTATATGATTTATGGTTTAGACAGAGAAGGCGCTATAGTGTTGAATAGTATTGATTTATTTTTGATTAACTCCAACACCGACTGCTTAAAAGTGATCTAAAAAGACGTTAACAAGAAAAAAAATATGCTGTGCATTCAGAGGATATATATTCGCGAGCTGGCTGACCAAAACCAGATGTATTCTCCGACTGCACAGCATATTTTTATTCTTGTTTACGTCTTTTTAGATCACTTTTAAGCAGTCGGGTTTTATTAATATTTTGATTTTATTTTTTTATTTTACACTTTTAATTAACATATATTCAAATTAGGTACATTTAAACATACAACAGATATATATTTTTGAAATCGCCTCTTAAAACCCTTTATTTTGATACCCCACACGATGGAAATGAAAGAAAACAAAAATTGGGCCCCTACAATATGGCGCCCGAAAGCCGCCATTTTTCTATCTTCCAATTTTAATGTAGCCAGTGACATTTGCAAGATTAAGAAGAATCCATCGAGGTACGAATCTTCAAAATCGGCCTACGCGTTTGGTCTCTGGAACGCCACATAGGAACAAACATACATACATACTTACATACATAAATACTTACATAGACTGATAAACACATTACCCTCCTTCGGCAGTCAGGTAATTTGTATGGATACGCTAGTAGGTACCTATTATATATTATCTGTGTGTTGGATTAACATTTAAGTCATTTGTGCCGCCAATCATTTAATCTTAAAAAAAAATATCTTCAAGTACGCTGTTACATCAAGGAGAGCATTGAACATTACTTTGTTTTGAAACCAGAGAAACTGAAATATCTTAATTTATTGAATCAATCTGTTTTCACATAAAATAAGTCTAGGTAACTTAATTTTATTTTCAAATAACTCGCCTGCAACAACTCACAATAATTTCCATATCTTTGTCTCTTTACAAAGCACCTACGTTTTTTTGACAAATTATGAGATACATATTTACAATTGGATTGCCAAAGTTGTAAGGGACGTAAACATATGAGTACAAACGTATTCCTGTCACGTAATCGTTGTCCCCTAATAAACTGATAAACGCTGCTGAGATTGCGAAATTTTTATCGGAAATACGATTTTAAATTAATATTGTTTTATCTAATATTAGCATCAATGAAACGCCGTGCGGAATAAAAGCCCTTTGATTTGTGAAAGATGTTTATTTTTGTAATTTTAATATTAAACGGTCGTGGTCTCCAATAGATTTAACGGATCTGGAACGAATTTAAATTGTTATGGCAATTTCATTTTCAGTTTTATGCTCTGTTTTTTAGATTCAAGAATTCTTCACTGTTTTACTATAAAATTTATATAGTATTTTTTTTTGTGTATTTGATATTAAGAGCGTGTCAAAACCTATCTTAACGACGAAGGTTGATAGGTTTTCGGGCTAAATTAGAGTTTGACAAATACTAAACTTCAAATTATGAATTCAAAAATCAGTAGTTGGTACTGTAAGTTTTGGTATTTGCTCGTTCTTAAGCTCTTTCTTTAAGTAGACAAAAAACAATGGGCTGAATTTTGAACAAACAAGATTACCATTTTACTACCATTCAACGCAGACCAAAGCCACAAGTATTACCCCATTACTATCGAAACAACCGAACAAACAAACAAATGAACACACACACCTTCAAGATTAACAGAGAAATCACCAATCTGTTTATTAATCTAAGCTTAAGCCGAAACACAATCACAAGCCGGAATAGTGCAAACCAACAATCGCAAGTTGCGCCGTCAAGCCCGTCAAACTAAGTTCGAAGGGAACCGAGTAGCCCAAGTTGTGTGACGAACGTGAGAATGGTACACAAATGGTACACTCTGTTACACAATCGGGAACAAGTTATGACACCCGTAAGTGATCCCAATTAAGTTGAACTGTGTGCACAAGTGTGATGGTTTTAAGTGGCGACGTGAGGTGGATGTGCACTGGAGCGGTGTAGACGCGCGATTGAGCGGTTATGTTAGGAAGTTTGTTGAGTATTGTAAGTGATATTGATAAACATATTATATTATTTTTTAAATAAACGAATCGTAAAAGAGAGATCTTTGCGTTAAATTTAAACAAGCTTGATTAGAAACTGCAATGAACTTGGCCTTTTCTTTCTAAAGTCTAAACAGTCAGTAGTCAGTTTTAATTATATCGCGTTATACAACATTTACGACCTCCTAATAATATTTCTTATAATCAAAACTTATTCATTAAAGTAAGTAAGTATTTTCGAATAAAGAAGTCCAGCTCACTAAAACATAATCTCATTGCATAGGTGTAAAATAATACCACAATTAACATAATAAAAAATCATATCAGCTCAGACTTAACATACCACCATAAAACTCTTTCAAGCCTCCAATTAAGGTATGAGTACACTGAGTCGATGCACGCACGCGCGATTTAGCGATAACCGTAACAATTTCATGTGTATAGGCTTGTTGGAGCGGCGCCTTTGTAGTTTTCTTCAATAAACAAATAAAGCTCAAAGTGGAGTAAAACGAATTTCAGTAAAGCTATTTGAAAATCGTAAAGAATAATGTATAAGCTTTAAGGTTCTGCCGTACGGATACAATTTGCATAAACATAGTGAAAGCCCGTCGAATGCGCGACCATTTCGCATAGCCATCAAATTGTTGGATGTTTGAAAAAAGTCGTGCAAAGCTAATTATGATTTAAGTGTTTTGCAGCTAACTTAAACTGAATTTTATTTAAATAAATCAAAATTTACTCGTAATGTGTTACAATAATTGTACTCGTAAATGTGCATCGTTATAAGATAACCAAACATTTCTAAAAACTTTTGTAAAAGTTGTATTACATTTTTGTGTGTAGGTACAAGATACAATAAAAGTATATATTCTGTCTATTGGTACCCTATAAACAAAATAAATATACAATGTAAATAGCTGCCTACATTACTAAATCCAAATGTCACATAAACCATAGCTCATTCAAAACGACAAACCATTGATTTCGCGTAAACGTCACATTTATAACCCACGGAATCGGCTTGTATAATATTGTGGACTACTAAAGTTATTGTTGTATATGTTTGACTTTTCCTCGCGATCGCTCCAGCAGAATTGTGTGCTGTTTTCTTTAATGCTTGTTTACGAATGATAACGGGATAAACTACAAGCGGTCAATGTGTCATATCGCGTGGTCGCGTGACGCATTACACCGCAGTGATTGCATGGCTTTATCTTCGAGAATTTTATGTAAGCTAAGTTAATTCCCTTAAAGGTTTTTGAGGCATTTCCAATCGGATATTGGAATTAATGGGACTGGTTGGGTTGAAAGAAGAATTAAAGTATTTGGCCTTGAACGTGGAGTGGTGATTCGTATTCGTAGCAGATAATTAAATATTTTTGAAAGCCATTTGCTTTTGCTTAGTTAGATTAAAAATAGCGTGTCATACTTATTTGTTAAACTAGCTAGTAGTTGAGCCCGCGGCTTCACTGCCGTTAACTGACTGCCTACCGCCATTCTGAAAATAACTTCAAAAGCACAATGCTATCTATCGAATATCGAGTTCAATTGTCCGAGTATCTGAATTGCGTGTGTTGTGATAAATTTACTTCTTGAACACTTAAAATTATTATTTTTCTTTTATTTATTTTAGTTTGGTAGGGTGTACCGATTGCAATGAATCAAAAATTTATTAATACTTCAAGTTGCGCACAGCTTTTATGTATAAAAGTTATCTACATTAATAATAATAATAAAGCCCATTTATTTCCAACAACCTTAAATAACATTTTCTCTTATTACTAATTAACTATTACTACTCTATTATTGGAACCCCACGCTGGGTAAAGGCCTCCTCTAGCTTACTCCACAATTTTCTATTTTTTGCTTTGTCTCTCCAATTTTTTCCTGCTACTAGAATTATTTCGCCTATCCACTTGTTCCTTGGACGACCTCTTTTTCTTATTCCCGCCGGTCCTTTCCATGTTGTGGTTTCTAATGTCCATCTATTGTCTGTGTATCTCGCTATATGCCCAGCCCATCGCCATTTTTGTGTGCGAGCATGATGAAGTACGTCTATTAAGTTGGTTTTTGCTCTTATGTCTTTGCTTCTTATCTTTTGAATTTTTCTTATTTTTAACATACTTCTTTCCATCGCTTTCTGACAGTTTGTTAGTTTTGTTTTTATTTTTGTGTTATACGTCCATGTTTGGCAGCCGTAGGTAAGAGTCGGTAGAATACATGTATCCATTACAGTCTTCTTCAGGTGAAGGGGGAAAGTGCCTTTTAGAATTTCCTTTAGACTCCAGTATTTTTTCCACCCAATGTTCACTCGCCGTTCTATTTCATCTTCCTCATTATTGTTACTGAATGATACTTGTTTGCCGAGGTATATATATTTGCTTACGTATTCTAGTGGCTTGCCATACAAGTCGATGTTGGTGGTTTTGCTGTTTGTCATTAGCTTGGTTTTATCTTGGTTCATCATGAGCCCAACTTTTTCGCTTTCTTCTCTCAGTGTGCTTATCATTTCGTCTAGTTTGTCACTGGTTTCGGCGAAAATGACGATGTCGTCAGCGAATCTTAAGTGAGTTAGCCTCCTCCCATTTACCCTGATTCCGTGTGTTGGCCAGTGCAAATTCTCAAAGATAAGCTGCAGTACCGCTATAAAAAGTTTTGGTGAAAGAGGATCTCCTTGTCTTACTCCCCGATAGATTGGTATATTTGTTCCTCTTTTTTCCAGTTTTACCCTGCTGGTACTTCCTTTGTAGATATTCTTTAATACTTTTATGTATTTTTCTTGGATTTTGCAGTGATCCAGGGCTTCCCATATAGACTTATGAGAGATTGTATCAAAAGCTTTAGCATAGTCGATGAAAGCTATATATAGTGGTTTGTTGAACTCTTTGTGTTTTTCTATAACTTGTTGGATAACGTGTATGTGGTCTGTTGTGGAAAAGCCCGAACGGAAGCCAGCTTGTTCTAAAGGTTGGTGTTCATCAATTTTTGGAGACAATCTGCTTTGCAGAATTGACATAAATAATTTGTACACGCTTGAAAGAAGACTTATAGGTCTGTAATTACCTACGTCTTTCGGGTCTCCTTTTTTGTACAATAAGATTATATCAGATCTCCTCCATTGATCTGGCACCTGACCAGTGTCTAGAACTTTATTAAATAGGTAAGTGAGAGGACGTGCTAGGAGCAGATAACCTGTTTTTAAAGCCTCGTTATGTATAGCATCTGGTCCTGGGCTTTTATCATTTTTCATTTTTTTGATATCTTTAATAGTTTCCAAATCGTCTATTGGTGGTATATCGATATCTTGATTGGTTACTTCACTATGTAGAATATTGTTACTTATATGAGACGTAATCGATATGCCAGTTTTCTCTGCATACAGTGTTTTATAAAATTCCGTTGCACTATTTATCACGTCGTCTCTGGTTTTTGTCTCGTTCTTCCTAGTATTTAGGTTTTGAATCCAATTTTTATGTGTTGTCAACTGTTTGTAGGCTTTTTTGGAGCTTTTATATTTCTGCAGGTTGTCTTCTATTATCTTATTTCTATAATTCTGATAATCTGTTCTGATGGCTTTGCTTGTTGTTTTAAAGATAACACTTAATTCATTTTTCATTTCTTTAGTTTTTTGTTTCATTTTTATTAACTCTGTTCGTTTTATCAGCATGTCCCTGGTACTTTTACTTATAATATTTTCAGTTCTCTCTGTTACTGAATCAGGCGCTTTTAATGGCATACTCTTATTAATGACGTTTTCAAGTTTATTGTATAGTGTCTGAACGTCATGGTCGTCGTCTTGGAAATTCAATTCTTGTATATTATTTTTTAAGTTTTTCAAGTAGCGATTGTTATCTTCTGTTGTTTTTAATGGCTTGGGTTGTGATTTAAAAGTTGTTCTGGTTTTCTTTTGTTTTCCTAGAAGATAAGTAGCTCTTACTAAGCGGTGGTCTGATCTAAATCCTAAGCCGTGGAGAACTTCTATGTTCCTTATTTTTTTGGGTTCGTTTGATAAAATATAATCTACTTCATTTTTTGTTTTTCCATCTGGGGATAGCCACGTCCATTTACGGTTTTTTCTAGTTTTGAAGAAGGTGTTCATAATCGATAGTTTGTTTTCTAAGGCATATTGTACTAACTTTTCACCCCTTTCACTTCGTATTCCGTAACCAAATTTTCCCATGACTAAACTGTCGTTCATATTTGTTTGTCCTACCTGAGCGTTAAAATCTCCAATCAGAAGGACGTGTGCTCCTACCAGGTTAAAAGCTGTTTCCAGGGTTTTGTAAAATGAGGTAATTGCTTCTTCTGATGACTTTTCTGTGGGAGCGTACGCCTGTATTATTGATAAACTTTCATGTTCGTATTTCATTTGTAATACAGCGACCCGCTCTGAAAGGCCTGTGAAGTTTATTATGTTTCTCTTATGTTTTTTCTTGATGAGAAAGCCTACTCCGTACAACCCAGGCGTTTCTCCTTTATAGCATAGGATATAATTCTCATGTTCTTCAATATTACATCCCATTTTCCGGACTTCCGCTATACCGAGTATGTCTATTTCTATATTTTTTAGTGAGTACATTAATTCTATGTATCTTATCTCTGACCCTAATGATCTGACATTAAAGGTGGCAATTTTTAGAATTTCATTTTGTGTTTTTGTGCTAGCTAGAGGGTTATGGTCTCTTTCCCCCACGGGGACCAGCCGGCTTGGGGGAGTCTTTGTTTGGTTTATTGGTTGTGAGTTTGTGTAGTTAACGTTGTCGTTTTTCCGGTTGCTGGCAGGTTTTGATTGCTAATTATCAGTCTTTTCTTTAAGAGAGCTGCTTCTAGGACGTGTCATAAACTCGAAAGCGTTCTTTACAGCAATTTTCTTTGAGCCTACTGAGGAGGGTAGTTTGTTTTGGTTAGGTGAAAAGGATGATTCTCTTTTCCTCTTCTCACTCTTTTGGATATCCGATGGTTTCTTGACTATAAGTTTTTCTCCTCGCAGGTAGGCAATATTGCCTTTGTTCCTTTCTTCTTCGAGTTTTGGCTGCAGAGACTTTCTTATTTCTAACGTTTCTTTCGTAAAGTCCTCTGAAACGTATATTCCTTCAGGAAGCTTCTTTTTGTTTTTAAGGATTGTGTTTCGTCTCCAGTTGGAGGTGAAGGCAATAAGTATAGGTCGAAGTCCGTTGCTTGTTTTTTGTCCTATCCTATGAGCTTTATCGATTTCAAATTCCTGAATATCCAGTGACAGGTGGGTGTTGATTTTTTCTTTCATAAATTTTACTGTATTTGATTCTTCTGCGCTGCCCTCTTTTATTCCAAAAAATAACAAATTGTTCTTTTTCTTCTGTGTCTCTATCCCTTTAATTTTTTCTTTTAGTGTCAAAACTTCTGCTTGAAGATGCTGGTTTTGTTCCTCTAGCATTTTGAACTTTTCGCTCATTTGCTGTGTAATATTTCGAGTAACAGCCTCCGTAATTGAAATTGTTTGCCTATCCATCTGTTCTTGAATTTTTTTCAGTAAATATTGCATCTGGTCTTCCATATCTTACTTGTGATTTTTCAAAACTGACGCGCAATATATATATATATATGTTTAATGGTAGAAATTAACTTCTTTATATGGCAACACTATATCTGCCAAATTTAGTTTGTAATGTTGGCTGCATTGACACCTGACACTTGTCTGACAGTATTGTCTATGGTTTACACTCAATATTATTTGAGGTTATCTTAAGAATATTTTCACAGCAATATTTTAGCTACTTGGAAGATAGTTCGTGCGTGGTTTTTTTAGTTGGTGCACTTTCCACGACTAAATGTTTATTTATAACTATTGTAGACACTGTTTAAACTTGTTGAAACACTTTATTAACGAGGTTTTATAGCGAGTGATAATCGGAACGTCTGTTGTTTACTACGCCGGAACCGGATGTCATCTACATTAGTTTCGTATATTTTACGTGATGCGTGCACGAAAGAGCAAACAAGACAAAAATACCAAAATTACTGGGAATTGGTTCTGTTGATTATCCCTTAACACCCTGTTTATTTTTTTGGAAATATTTTCGATGTACAAAAACGACTTTTACACAGATTTATTATATGTATTGATGATTGGTGGTGATATTCTAGTTTTTTACGATAAATGAAAATCGTGATACTCAGAAAACGTGTTACTAAAGCTCTAGACGAAGAAGCATTCTATCAGCGAAGGCGATGGTTGAAATGCAAAAATGATAGGGATTGGTCTCGTGACATTGCGATAGCACTTGAAATTCTTATACATTTGTGTCATTTTTCCAATCGCTTTCGCATTGATACTTATCTATAGCCTCTAGTTTACTAATTAGGTAGGAATAGTATTGACTAATCTTAGACTGTTCACTAGCTTATCAGGTGTATTGAAGCGTGGAAGAAGTTACAGTAAATCCTGACGTTATCTATACCAAGAGGAAAGATTTTTTTGTTTGTTTGTTTGTTTGTACCGAATAGGCTCCAAAACTACTGGACCGATTTCAAAAATTCTTTCACCGTTGGGAAGCTACTTTATCCCCGGGTGACATAGGCTACTTTTTATCCCTGTTCTCTCACGGGAACGGGAACTACGCGAGTGAAACCGCGAGGCGTCCTCTAGTTTTCTATAAGAGTATAAGTTTTTTTTTAAACATTTTTTCTAATTTTGTGTCTCACAGTTCGGTCAAAGTGACCGTCTTCTGCTTAACCGGGCTTGGGGATGTGTGAAAGCTTACCCTCCCAGTCCACCACTAGACTGGGAGATATGTACCTGGGTGAGCCCTAAGCTTGTTATCCTGTCACCAATCTTATTAGGGTGACAGGGGTCCTAAGGTACCAGTGAACCCACAGACATACACACACTCGGGGTAGACACACCCGATCGTGCCAGGTGAATGCTGTGGGACAGAGACAGGGGTTGACTAGGCTATTTGCCAAGGCCAACTACCCTGCTCCCGACTCCTACTGGCTGCCGTGCCCTGAAGAGGCTTGGCAAGTGCGCGGGTCAACAGTCCACTTGGCTTCGTTAACACCGTTAGGTTTCCGCCAAGGACCACTAAGTCGCGGATTTAACCCGGAATGGGTCAATAAGATGTCCCTAATAGCAACCTAAGTTACTAGTAGCGACACCTGTAGGCGGCGTGCGAAGAAGCGATGGCCGCAGTGACGTCACGCAGAGGCGCGACGAGGCTGGAGAGCGGGGCGCGATGGGGCGCGCGGTGGTGGCCGTGAGTGCAGCGAGCGACAGCGAGACGTCCGTGCAGGAGATCTGACTGATCCAAAAAACGATAGAATTTTACAACAAATACATTTACAATATATACAGCAATAAATCCTTTACATAAATCAAAAATCACAAAATAAAGCGGAAGCAAAACAATCTCCACTTAAACATTCTATACACAAAACTTGAATTCGCGCAAAGTGTTGGTCCACTTAACAGCGCAAACACTATACAGCGTAGCTGATAGACTGCTGTGCTAAACACTACACAAAAATTTGCCGAGCACACCTCACGTTCTTAGCTATTGTTCTAATAGTTAGGACGCAAAGGCCAAAAACCTTCGTTTTTTGATGAATTATTTTTATTAGAGATTTCTTTGAACCGTCGGTTTTTGAACATGAAAAAGCGCTTTTTGTGGTTAAATTGTGGTTGGATATAACGGGCAGGTATATCCAGCATATACTGGGACCCGAAGTACTCTGTCCCTCGGAAAGCACGTTAAGCTGTTAGTTTCGGTTGTCATATTATTTACTTTAAAACTTGTCCCAGTGTATTGTCGTGACGACTGAGTCGATCTGATTTGAAAAATGGGCCATACTTTATATTTTTCGTGTAGTAAAAACCAGCAATAATCTTCCAAAACCTAATATTTCTTCAAGCCCTCCATAATTCAATCAACCACAAGCCACAAAACAAAAAATCAACTCTTCACATGAAAAATTTATAAGCATTCAGCTCCATTTATCCGAAGATAACTAAATATGGCCAAAAAAGCGTGGAGAGCAGACACGAGGACAAATTAGGGTTCACTCCATCACCCGTTTTGTAACGTTGTTAGCAACAACACATATATCGTGCATGCAGGCCCTTGAGGCTCTTCGGGGACGCATTGTGGGTAGGGTACGGGAAACAAGGCTTTAATAAGGATGTGTTCCTGTTCAATGTCATTGAAAAGGAGATATCGTATTTTTCTGTGGAGGTACTTATAAACACTTTTTCACAAAACATAAACTGACTTCTAAGAAAAAGCACTAAATAGTCCAAAAATAACTTTCGTTTCGGAAGTCGGTGTATTTGGTAGCTTCTGTTTTTATAGATTATGCACACAGAATATTAAAAAAAAAAAATACCTCAGATATTTGACCTGGTAACCGACTTAGACTGGAAGCCAAGCACAACATAGCTAGGAGAAATCTTGGCAGATGTGTGTTTAGTTTTTTATTTTATTTGTAGGCTCGCCTGTGACCACTAAGTATCTCACCTGATGGTAAGTGATGATGTGGTCAACGATAAAGTACGCTTGTCTAGAACCTTCCCATTCTTGTTTTAAAGGCCCCAAGGTTGTAGCTATCAGGAAACACAGACGCAAGGAACTCCATTCCACTCCTTAGTTGAACGCACTATGAAAGTATTCCCAAAACGTTTATTGTGATGATTATAAATGTTACAAAATGCTTCATAAATATCGTTGAAATAAGTAGGAATTAAAGCTTTTAAAAACACTCATAACCTTATTAACGCAGCATAATATCCCGAGGTGTTGTCTTAATTGGTTTGGAAGTTCTTAACTTAATTTTCGGTTCTAATTTACGTTAATCGCTTCCTTGTTTAGTTTATTTTGTGTCCAACAAGATAGAGACCAATGTTGATTAAATAAACAGCTGGCGAGATGTTTCATGATACCGGTTGACGTCATCATGTCAACGCCAGCAGTCGTTCAATCTGTCTGGCAGGCTTAAAGCATTTTGCTGAGCGGCGGTCGTTTTCACGAATATGATGCATATTTTCCCCATCTGTATTATTTTTGTATCTATGTATTTTATTTTTTACTTTGTAAAGAGTCTTGGAGGAAATACTTTTATTTTTCCTCCTATATTTTTTTCTAGAGAAACTGACACTTCTCTACCCACAATCGCATCAAATACGCTATAATTAACGTTACAATTAAAAGCATAGATCTCTTAAAAACCTAAATTAATCGTATTTTGGGAATATGGGTATGGGTACATTCGTAAATAAAAGTGCTGGGTTAAAAAATAAAAGATCATCAGGTAGCCGATCATCGGTACGACCTTTGGGCAATTTTCTAACCCATTAAATAGATCTGAGAGGGGTCAGGGCTATCGCACAAATTGCTCAATAAGATTCTATATTTCTTTTTGTATTAAATGTCTCTTTATTTGGAAATTCAAAGCTGGTTTCGACCGATTGACAACAAAATTAGATTATTTTCCACAAGCCTACGATCTTTTGATAAATAACTGTCCATCCCTTTTCTCTGGCAGGCTCATTATTTTTCTAGCACATTTATTGGGAAAATTATTTCGGCTGATTATATTCAGAAATAAATGAGTCTTTCACAATAACCGGGTGACTAGTTTGATTGACTCCACACTCAAGTCGCCCTTAGCAAAGACAATCATCACAGCTGGAGGAGTTTCTCGGATGGTTCCAATCTCCAGTGTTTATGCGGTGTCACACCGCACATCAAGAATCACCTCTCTTTTGTGCTTCAAGCCATGTCACCTGTACATGTGATGACTTAATGACAGCGACCGCAAATGGTGTTACCGCAACTAAATGCTGGACAGGACCAGGACTAGGACCAGGTCTTATAGGCAGTCACCCCATGATTGGTACTCAGCTGAATCCGGTTGGATTGGAAGTTAATCCCAAAACAGTTGGGAGAAAGGCTAGGCAGATGAATATTTAGAAATCAATGAGTTGCTTATTATAAGTTCGTATTATGTTCAGATAAGTAATATCAAAAAGCAAGTGCAGCATTTCTTTGTTGTAATCGACAAACGAGTAGTGGAAACTAGCGAGTATCCAGCTATGGAATAGAGATCATTGCTCACAGCTATAAAAGATCATGAAAATGCAATTTACTTGAATCGTTGATACGAACTGAGTCTTCTTTTAATTTCTTAGGAAATAATGATGTTTTCTGGGTAGAAAAATGATAATTCTATTATGTCCGCACGTGAGATTATCAAATAATATTGGACCCGTATTATTTGCATTATTAAATAAATAAAAATAGACAAAGATATAGCGCATCAAAGTTCAGGAGTGGCGGCTTGTTGGCACAAATATGTGGATGTCTCTAAATATTCTCAATCTCATTTTTTCTTTCCTTCTTTTAATTAGACTTTTTACAATGGTTTTCAATTATCTTTATAGCCCTTTGCTAAGAATAGTTACAGCACTGATAACAACATTTGTGCCACATGTTAAATTTAGTCTTGTTATACTTTTTTTTTTTTACCTTTGTATAGATTCTTTTACCGATTATTTTGTGAATGTGTGAACATTGTAGGCCTTCTAGATGCTATACTCGGAATTTTAATTCGATTCCAGATTTGACAATTTCAGTGTTGCAACGTTATGACAAGTACTAAATAGTGACGTTGCAAAATTATTCGATATGGAAATGGAATATTTCCGGATCGATTCTTCTCGTTTATAATTTTACTCTCGTAAACTAAGTATATCAGGAAATTAAATATTTCTGAACCGATAATTTAGTTTTGACGATTAATTAACGATCTGAGACTTTTCTTTTATAATTGTGTGTGAAATAAATAAAAAAATGTGATCATGAAGGAACATGACAAATAAAACAGATAGATGTATGATGGTAATAATTTATTTTATATATTGTCGCCGTCATCGCTATCGCTATCGCTGTCACTTTCTGTAACATTTATTATAAATGTGTCTGTGATATTGTCAATTAACATATCTAGCCTACTCATGTTTTCCTCTTCTTTGACATGGGATACGCATTTAGACCATTCGGTAGCCGTAATTTTTTCACACACTGATTGTTTATCGATTTTTGTGTTCATCACTACACTATTATATGTGGTATCATTATTTCACAAAATGACAGTAGCTAATGTCAAATCTGGAATCGAATTAAAATGCCGAGTATAGTTAACATTCGTTAACTTTTTTATATAATATACAATCTTTTTTTTTTTTGGTTTCTTCTGTTTCTTATGTTGGGCCTACGTTGTCCCGCCATTTCTAAGTACTAATGCTGTAACATGGAAATATTGTAAAACCAAACCATTTTTAAAAGAGTAACCATGGAGTTTCTTGCCGGTTCTTCTCCATAGGAAACGACCAACCCGAACCTTGCACCTTTTGTCAACGTTTTATAAGTGCCCATGTAGGCCTATGTCAAATAAAAAAAATGTATTTTTTTTTTGACGGCCCATGTCAACCAGAAAAAACTGTAGCACATCGTGACGTCACACGATATTTCAACGCGCAGACGAAAAAATACGTGTCCAATATTTTAGGTTATTTAACTGACGGAATAAATAGTTTTTGTTTGTCCACTACCCTATTGTGCACATTAATATTTTATTGGTAATTCGGCTTCTTTTTTCGTTTTAGTTTTAAAACACCACAGACATAACGGGTTTATTAACATTTCGGTAACCAATGACTAGACATGATACGAATAAATGTAATAAATGTACATCTGTAATAAATGTACATCTGTAATAAATGTTCATCTGTAATAAATGTACATCTGTAATAAATGTACATCTGTAATAAATGTAAATCTGTAATAAATGTACATCTGTAATAAATGTACATCTGTAATAAATGTACAGTGAAAATGATTTTACAATCCAATCTTTCTTGACAATTTGAGATCTTTAAAACTTGTCTCCGAAGCAAATATAATTTAAACGACATATATGTTGTCTCAGAAACACATCAAAACGGAGACTCTTTGTCATGATGTCTTTGCTAATTAAGAGTAGATTTGTCTTTTAATAACAATGGAAAACTTTTATAATGAAACAGGTAAGCAGTCTATTACTACCATTGTTAAGCAATGTTAACAAAACAAACTACTGCTTGTAAATTCAAGCAAGTGCAGCATTTCTTTGTTATAATCGACAAACGAGTGGTGGAAACTAGCGTGGTCATTCATTGTTAACTAAAAACTATTGAAAGCTAGTTCGACAAGCAAAGCATCAAGTAACGGCATTAAATATTTACTAAGATCCAATTTAAACCGACTATGGAATTAATACAGGAAGGTCGTTTTGATTACCGGGCCATTAAATAATAGAAGAAGTAAATCAAACTTTAATTTCCAAACTCAAATTAAGTCTACTTTCACGGTTACGTCCCCTTACAGACGACAAGTAACGATAATTGTGAGTCATTAAGTTGTTATTTCAAGGGTGGATATAATAGCAAATCGATTGAATACGTAAACTAAGTTATCTGACTATACGGAACTCTAAAAAAAATCCGTTATGATTGCCCATAGTTTACTTGGCTGAAGCATGTTCGCACGAATGTTCGTTTGCTCTAAAAACTGATGGACGAACGAACGATTGTCTGAAGACCGGCCGCGTGATCGTTTGGCCAAAGAATGATTGAATTAAGAACGTTTGCCCAAAAGATTATTTTGCTCAAGGAACTGTTGGTCGAACTAACGATTGACTGAAGAACAATTTGCCAGAAAGATCATGCGACGGAAAGGGACTTGTGTGGCTGTGGAGTGATGTAATGTCACTTTCTCTATTAATCAATCAATAATTTATTTTGTAGGGTATTGTCTAGGTCCACACATACATCAGTTAATAGTACTTCATTCTTTAAATCGACGTCTATGAGTGCGATGTTAAAAGTGTACACTTTGCAAAGGAAAATTCTCGTACATACAGTTTTCAAAAGCAGAAAATAACTACTTTGTAAAATATCAAAAGCTTAGGACATATCTATGAATGCATAAATATCTCGGAAACGAGAAAACTGCAAGACATTCCCATTCAGCGACAGAAAGCCGTATATTTATTGCAGCTTTTATACATATTTATGAATATTGCTCTTAATTTACCCAATTAATTCTCTCTATCATAACTAGGGTCACCAAAGAATTCGACTAATATGAAAAAATGTATGTATGTTTGTTAATCAATCACGCTTCAATGACTGTACGGATTTGGAATTTGGAATTTTCGGTATTTGGTAGATCGTTACCTAGGTTAAAAAAGAAAATTTTTATATCAATAGTACATCCACATACCATAACCTCACGCCTGTATTCCGATGGGTTAGGCAGAGGTATTACACCCAAATTTGTCCAGTTTTTTTAAGTCCCATGTAATAGAAGCCGAGCCTATTGCCACCAACCGTCCACAAAGCCAGGGGTATTCCTCGAAGCGCACCTGATTCAGTGCACCTAAATTATTCCTCGAAGCGCACCCAAGATGAAACATAGAGAAGAGCATGAAGGATTCGTAATAAATGATATCAATACGTGATTTTAAAATTCAACTGTCCTTGTTATGCACCAACGATTAAAAAAAAGAGGAATATAAATTATTCGTTATTAATCATTGAAATAAGTAGTTATTCGCTTAAGCATCTAGTTCCAGTTCATTTTTGCTTTCCTAGTAGTTTTAATATATAAACAATTAGGACAGTTTTATTTTAAAACGTCTATCGATATCATTTATTACGACTCCTCCATGCTCTTCTCTATATTTCATCGTGGGTGCGCTTCGATGAATACTTTAGGTACGCATCAAATTGGGTGCGATTCGAGGAATACCCCTGGATTTTTGGACGGTTAATGCCAATAGGTTGGTTGCGCTTCAAGGAATTCCCCCAAATCCAGACACCGGGCTGCTACGAAAAAATCCCAGTTTAAAAACCCGATAACACTAAGCCCGATCTGCGAGTCGAACCCAGGACCTTTTGCTCAGCAGTAACACTTGCGAACACTAGACCAACAAGGCAGTTAATTTATCCCCGTGGGATAATTTCCACAATCATGCAAGCGGTGCCGCTGGAATGGGCCAGTGTTAAACAAACCTACTTAGGTCCAGTTTTTGATCCGAAGTTTAACTCAACCAGTGGATAAATATGCTATACAACCATATCAAATTTCGTTATTATACGTTTTTATCAATTGTTAGCTACACAAATGGTCAAACAATTTAGAGGTTTAATTAATTGACCATTTGTTAGACTAAAAATTGATAAATAAACACGTTTCACCGAAATTTGAAACCATAGGTAAGCATATTTAACCATTACTTGAGTTAACTGCTGATCACAAAACTGGGCCTTAGTCGTCTTAATTTTATGTCACTTCATCCGAACTGATCCTAAGTCGCATATATGAGACAAAATTATTAGACTGTAATAAAAGAATTGCTCGGGGCTATATTTTTGCGGCGTGAGAGGTCAGCACTAAAATGAATCAATAAAGTACCGCGGACAGATTCGGATGCTGCTACGAAGATTAAGGATTCAATTTGGAAAAGGTTTGAGTAATTTTTCGGCGTGCTATATTGTTATTAGGTGATTTGTTTAAGTGGTACGATTTAGATCCAAATATGAGGCAATTTTATTCTGAAGAATCAATATATTGTAAGCGGTTTTAATTACTTGTTGCTCATGTCTTTGGTTGTGATTGACAGTTTGAGTTCGATTCGCGAAATCGTGAACTATGCACGTAAGTCTGCATAGTTCAGGCTTCTTTATAACTGAAAATAGATGCGTATAACCACACAAGCTAACTTTTGTAATATCATATTTAATCATACGAATTAATGTGTTTTTAAAAGATCCCTGCACTCAAATTGTTTTAATTCATAAAAGTATTCAAGCTAATACAATCTTCCTGGTAGTAAAAATGGTATATTGCATTTTTGGTCGACTTTTATAGTATGCAAGAGATTGCCACCTAATACATGAAACAGTTTTCATTTTGTCTGCATAAAGGAATATAAATAATTATTTTACATGTAAAACTTTGTACGCAAAAATGGTTTGAAAAGCGTCCGGAGAGCCGTTCAATTTGTTTCCGTTATTTTGCCAAATTTTGCATGAGCCGCAGGTGTCCGTGGATGGCGCAAATTCGACGCCATATTCGTTGCAGTCTATCTGAGTATCGAGTGAATATCGGCTAACAACATTTTGGATATATTATAGCAGTAAAAGTAAAATGGCGGATAGATTTTTATGAAGAGTATATTTTTATTTATACCTGCCATGTGCAAAGCCCTTCTACGTTCACAAATAACTGCTATTTGTATTGTTTTAAAAATCACCCTTCTACTTCCTAACCGGTCTCTCACTGATAATAATCAAGCTTGTTAACTGATTTTCTCCATCTGTTACGATCAGCAGTCTGGTGAAATGCGGCGCTGATATGTATCTCCAGATACTCCGATACTTGATCAGACCCTCTGTCTCCGTCAGTTCTATCAATCACCATGAGACATCAATGTGACCGAAGTAGCTCACGACATATTGCAACCAAGTTGAGGTGAGTTGTTCAGGTGAGTTGAAAAATCATCCAAGCACGCAGCTTTAAAATAAATGCTTTTAAAGATATTCATGGTAATGCCTAAAAATACTGCTACTACAGCTGTAACATCCTATAAATTGATTTACTATCCATACTCCACGCTTATTACGGAAAAAACCAACTATTTTACAGAAAAACTTATAAATACTTTTTTATGTTAACCATTTCAGGCTTTATTAACATCTAAGCGTACAGTTTAAGTGTTCACCTGCCTACCCATAACGAAGTAAGCAACTTTATGCCCTCCTTAAGGGGTGTCTTGTGTTTCCACGAACAACTTTAATATTACGAACGTCCGTCAAAAGTAGACGGTACGTCAACAGTATCTTTTACCAAATACGACTCACGAAAATGTCGGATCTACATTAGTATACATTGCGTGTTTTATTACAGAGCGGTCGATGGCGTGTCGCACAAAAGGGGTGATGGATTTGAAAGTCAGGTGGATGAACGTCTTTGGTTGCTTAGTAAAGGTGAAGACCCAAGCTAACTTTTAATCATTGTTGAAATATCTATTCCCGAATTCACTCCGAGTGTACAACTTCACTGGCTGGCCGCTCAGATGCTCAGTTTGTTATAAAAGTTAGAGACATTTGAATTTTGTAACAGTAGCTGTTCTACAAGTTGTAATGGTAATCATTGAATTATAACAAAGGGATGTAGTTTTATGCTAATTCTGCAAATGAGCCAAAATTAAGAGGGATTCTGTTCAATTATTTGGTAGAAACTTATAATTGGAAATTTAATTACTCTACATTAAAATGTTAGCTGTAAGTTTTCTTAAAATTAATTTTATAAAAATGAATAAAGGATGTAGGCGACTCAATATGTTTAACAGTTGTAGTGGTAATCTCCGTCTATAATATTGCTCAAAAATTATTGAACAATGTTTATACAAATCCATATATTTATTTTGAAATAACACAACAGCTCGTTTAATAAACATAAATATTTTTATTTTTGATTCTTGGCACATTGGAAACTATAACTGTGTTGTAAAAGTCGATATTTATTCTGGTTGATGTAAAAAATCGTAGGTAGTAAATATTTGCCAAAAGGTGGATTCAAAACCCACCCCTTACTTTCTTAAAACATCCATCTGGCTTTACCAAGTCCTTAAAAACACAAATAATATTGACACTAAAACCTCAGTCCCCCACAGAACGGGTAGGAACAAAACATCGGCATTTCCTTTGTAAATAACAAACGTTCAAGCGGATATATGTCTTCGCTTTTAAACTCGACTATGTTAACCATTTTTTGAATGCGCGAGTACACTTGGTTCAGGCTATTTAAGGTAAGAAAGGGTTACTCACAGTTCCTGAATTGAAAAAGAAGTTGAGAACTAGTCAAATTCTATTTTAACATGAGAACTTGTAAAATTTTGCATTCCGATGCAATTCTCATACTTTTAAAGAAAATTCTTCGGGCCCGTAACTATTGCAAGTCCGTTTAAAGGATCTCCACAAGGCTATAGCCATCACGACTGCGGAAAAAAGTATCGATTAATGTCAATAAATAAGTGGTTATTATTAAACAGTAAATTTAATGATTCGAGGTGGATTCGAAGACTTAACTTGACATAATATAGGGGTCAATCTCAATATATCCAAAAACTCTATCTAATAAAGAAACACATAAAAATCTTAATAAAGAGTAGGTATTCTGTCTGATTTCATAGGAAAATATTATAATAATTATTTAGAAGTAACTATGTATTTCATAAGCATTTACATTGAACTGTTTGGCAAATAAATGTCTTTTCATCACATCTATTTTAATAGCGCTAGTTTATTCTTCGTAAACAGGGACTAAAATAGCTCATTAATTCATAGCGACTAAAAGTGATTTGTATTTGGAATGTGGATATTGTTAGAAAATGTTCAAATCATCAAAGAGATAAATCACAAACCATGCGGTCCAAAATAGGATTACATCGCTAAAATCGAATACGACGAATGTATGAGGTGAATGGCTAATGAGCTATTTCGGACCTGACGGGAACATTGTATTGAACAAGTGACTGGCTGGAAAACAGTGCGCGGGCCAAATTAAAAAATAAATCTATAACTTTAACGGATGGCACTAATAAAATGGTTACGATGCACTTCCATAATTGTTCAAATATAAACATTAGCCTCTAATTATTTCCACGTATGTCTTATGGTTCTTAATAAACGCGCCGTTCTTGTTCATTAGTTGCACTTACTTATTTTCTCATAGAGGGTGATAAAAAGTAGAGTATCCACATCGGGAGAAACACTATTTTAAGCTCGAGTGACGTACTTGGAATCCTTCGCTCCGTTCTGGATTGAAAAAATACTTTTTTCAGTTGTTTGCTCCCTAGATAAACAATCTACCTACCCGTAATCCCGTAATCTACCTATTTCACAACATTTTTTTTTGATATTGTTTATCTATGGATGAGATTGGTACCTACTACTTCAATCTGAATGTTTTAAGGACGGGATTTGGCTTTCAGGTTAAAAGTTCAGTATTTTGAAGGTAAGAAAATGTCGGTAACCCCTTTACACATTTCATCATCACCATCGTATCAGCTGAAAGACGTCCACTGCTGAATTTAGACCTCTCCCAAGCGTCGCCATATCAACGGATCCCCGCAACCTTCACCAGGTCATCGGTCCACATGAGACATATTTCATTAAATCTATTGTCTAGTGTTTTGCTTTTCTATTGTTTTCAGCGCCTTGTGAAGCTGCACTTTGCTTTGTGTCCTGCTCAACGGTGCATTTTCTCGGCATCACAGCTGATGCTCTATTTTAATGAAATGACGTTTGTTTACTTATTTCTTTTTGTTAGTCAGTTATATGGCCAAAAATAAATTTATATACTGATTCAGTTTATGAAAAATCTTTTGATTGGTCTAATATTGGAGAAAGAAATAGACAAGAGCTAAACCTCAATTTATGACTTTTTACTTAGTAGTCTAGTAATTAATGATATTTGCTGTAGCAAAAATCATAGTTAAGTTCTTTCACTGGAATTACGGTCATATGGTAGCAGTAACATTACCAGAAAAGTTTAAAAAAATTGTAACAAGCAAAAAAAAGGGCCATCAAATGTCCCAGTAATCTGTGTTTTGCTTAAGTCTCGTAAAGTTTTGATTTTACTTGTGCTCAGAGCCCTTCCTTGTTCAATTGTGCACTAAAAAGTCCCACATAAGATTCACTAATTGTCATTAGTTTTCGAGATATGAGCCATTTTATTTTCTTTTTTGTTCTAAATCTGTGTGTATGGTAATATAGGCTAGTCAAATTATGTTTTTATTTGCAAGAGAACAAATACCAGCCGCATGGTTAAGAGGAAATGATTTAACAGATATTCCATAAACTGAAAAATTAAGATAAATACCTATTTATGTTCCCTAATATTATAAAGACGCATGTTTGTGAGTGTGTATGTGCGTGTTTGTAAGATTATTACTTCTTCACGCTCAAATGGCTGGACGGATATGGATGAAATTTGGCACAGAGATAGATTATAGTCTGTTCCCTTGGGATAATTTTCGAAATTCACGCGGGCAAAGCCGCTGGCAAAAGCTAGTCATTTCAAACAACACTCACAGAACAACATGAACACTCAGAAGCTAAAATAAAAAAGTTGTAAAACAATCACACGAACGGCGACGGCAAATTTAACAACCTTATGGAAGTTATATGTTTGAGCTGTTTGGGTTTGAAACATTAGGTCCGATGCGCACTCGGATGGGGTCCGTGTGCGCATCGGCATCGAGTTTTTCGAGAAATTAGCACATAGCTCGTCGACTCTTCACGTTGTGAGGGCTGGCCTTTTCTTCGGCCAGAGAATCAGCATTGCCATTCAACGTGGCAATGATGCCAGCGTTCTGGGCACGTTTCCCATTGACATCGATGTTGACGAATTTTTTGATGCACAATGAGCTCTTTGCCGTCTTCCCTTTGTATTTGTATATAGGTATTTTATTTTTTTAGAATATTTAATTGTATATATGTTTCAATAAAAATAGGACGATAAATAGATATCACACGACTGTTTTACCTCGGCTCTTACAAACAAAGAAAACTTTATAACTTGCTAATCTGACAATAGAAGACAGTGCTCCATTTCCACACTCTAACAGATATACTTCAAGTTTTCTCCACCACCGTATGGAAAGGAGAATGACCAAAAGTGGTACCAAAAAGTCTCACGCATCAAGACCAAAATTATATAGTAATTAGTTTCATATTTTTTTACTACGTTACGCGTCGGGGATTTGATTTTTGAATAGGGAATTTAATGTTGAGTTTAAAAGTATGGATATTGTTATACTACTCCCTTTAAATGACGTTCCGTTTTACCTGATATGATTAACTTACCCTTGATTTTTGAAAGAGTCATGATAACTTTAAAAAAAATATATATTTAGCCGATTCTACATTATTTAAAAATAAACTAGAATATAGTAGAATCTCACAGAATCTTTATTTAAAAGATTATCGTTATTTTATGTATGGTTAATTGGCCGTTCACAGCCGGTCATAAAGATGTAGATAGAATGTATCTAATAGAATCGATTTTTGATGAAAAGACGAACCAGTAATCGTTTCTTTTGTGTAATAAATAACTATAACATCCATGTATATCGTGTCTATATAAATTACGTCGTTGGTAGCGTCGTACAAAATTGACTAAATTTTAGGTTTTTCGATTTTATAAAATAACTCCGAAATCCGGATTTTGTTTTCAAAAAGAACTTTTGTAAGAGTTAACATGATCAGTGTAATCTATAAAAAACAAAGTTTAATTTTGATGCATCATGGTACGGGATTCCATACATCCATGAGCATTCTCCTTTCCCAAGACAAATACACCGTGCGATATATCCTTGCGATCTATCTACATAAACGTTCAATCTTGCCGGCATACGTTAGGCAGTACGCGCAATGGCCCTTCTGTCTTCGTACGCAGCAATAACATGCCTGTTATTATCATAATACAAGAGACCTTGACGCCTGCCGGTATTACCCCAAACGTCTGCCGGTATTACCGCCTATTACGCACTCTCCCCAGACCGCGTATGTACTTTTTATTTTTATTTTATTAAAATCACATGAAGGAACAAGTTTTGCGAGTCTTTCAAGGAAAGTAACCGAGACTCGGAGTTGGGAATACAAGTTAAAATGTTGTTTTATTGCGGGTTTTTCTTTCTTAGAAAGGTAAGCCCTATTTTCGGTCTGATTTATACGACGAAATATTAGGATACTTTTGCGTAGGTAGAAAATTATTATTCAGCACTTGAAGCCTTATTTTTTCTTGAGATATCTTGCGAATGCCTCTCCTTCTTGTTCCCAAATCATGTCAACGGATATGAATGTTTTTGTGACTTCTTGTTGCCGAAAAAACCGACGATCGATATTTAGGTACCTGCGAGATAAGGCTTCAAGATTATTTTACTAGCCTTATTACATTATTAAAATATTATATTATGTTATCACTGAGCCACACTTGTATTATATACCAAGTACCTAAATATTAATCCAATATAGAAAGAGAACTCAAGCAAGCCCAATTGCCCGAAAAGACAACCCAAGACAGAATAACTTAGGGCAGAAAAGTGAGAAGACCCGACCCCAAATAATGGAACCAGGGAAGGAAGAATAAGGGGAGAAGGAAGACCAATTACCTAAATATTGTTAAACACAAATAAACTTTAACATCAAAACTATTCCCTTGAACTAAATCCGTTCTGTACATTTGTTCTGTATAAAAAGTTCAGTTATCTTTTAAATGTTGAGCTCCCTAAAATAGAGTTGAGCTACACGATGACTGCTGAATGACATCTGTCGGTCGACAGGTCAAGACAAGTCTGCAGTAGCTGTTTTTTGAAAGGGCTACGCCAGACTTTACACTACTTATTACGACTAGTACAATATTTTATAAAAAATATCTCACCTTTAAAAGTAACTGTAACTATATCTGCTGTTAGCATTTCTTTTAACAGATCGATATCTTAAAGCTTAGGAAATGCTGTAGCAGAAACGTTGCCTAAAAATCCATAAAAAAACGCAAAGGTTATCCTTTGCTTTTTTATGTAGAATTTTTGGGCAGTCAAAGCACATTCAATAGAATTCCGGTGAAAATACTGAACTAGGAATTAAAATTCGATTTAGAGAAATCAGATTGGCTCCAATTACAGATATTTTCCTATTATTATTTTATACACTTCATTATGTTCGAAACTGTTTCATTCCTCTAGTACTGTAGATGAATAACACTGCAATGAAGTATATTTCCGTACCGTTAACTTTGTCTAATGCCGTATTTGGTACAAAGCATTGATAATATTGCTGTTAAAAAATGCAAAAATAATAGAATAATTCATTTTTAATGTAAAACAACAGAGGTAAAACATTCGTGTAATTGTTTATCATGCGGCTGGTATTTGTTATTATTTACATAGCTCCTACGTATTTTTTAATCTTGTATTTGGCACGTGGTTCCTTGTCACAAATCAGGACACGCTTTTGACCTCGCGACCTATAAAGCCATAGAAGCAAGTAACTAAACGTTTTCCCTATCCTCGCTCATTATCTCTGTAACGAATAATAAATGAGGAAGTACACATAATTACGAGGAAGCTTATGTACTGCATTGGTAAACCAAAGGCTTATTATATTTCAAGTGACCTTCCTTAATTGCTCTTTAACAACTAATCAGGGAACTTGATGCTCTATCCATATACATATTTTTATGTGAAAGTAGTCTAATCAGTAGTCTGTCTGTTTGTTACGTTTCCACGCTGAAACCTCTAAATCGGTGTTAATGAATTTTGTTATAGAGATAGATTAAACATTGGAAAAAGAAATGGATTTTTTTTTCCGGGATCACGTCCCCTTTAGACAGTGCTTTTAGATAATGTCTGAGTTCTTCTGCATAACAAACTATCTTTGCAAATGGACAACTACATTCATAATATTATAAGAGCCTGCTTTATCTCACTGCAGAGGGGAATGGTTCAAATGTTTCCTGACGCTTGCTACAACACAAACTCATCTGGAAAAGCCGATGGAGAGGGGCCGCTCGTCAGGGCTTTTACCGATTAAGCTGACGACGTAGTACCCAACAAGAAGGTTGCAGTGCTGCTTGGTAACTGAGGCGACATTGCAACTGAAGCGGGCGGTAATGTCGTATGGAGCGACCCAGTTCCCATACGATATCGCGGCCGAGGGTTGGAGGCCGCGGCTGGAGAGGAGTGCCGGTATTGCGGTGCGCCGCTCTCCCTACCTTCCGCGGCCTGGATGAGGTCGCCACCGTCTGATGGTGGACGCGGTGGGCCGTAGGGGAGGTCCCTATCCCCTGCGGCTGAAAAGTGGTAGGTGGCTGGGCCACTGATCTGTCCCTCCACAGGGGGATGTCGGATACACGAGGTCGTCTGGCACCCATGTGCTGGTTTTTTCCCTATGGTAGTCACGGCGTGCAATGTGTATTGGTGCGCCGGTGATGGGGGTACACACCAGAAGAGGAACCGGTGCCGGACAGCCGCGGCGGGTTCGCTGTGAGTGCTAACGCGTGCGCGTGTTCCTGCCATACGCGACACAGGAGAACACCGTGGCGTTTTAGTGAGTTGGAGTCCCATATAACTATGCTATCGCCCCGTGGCTCTCCAAGCCCAAAAAAAAACAAATTGGGTCCAGAATCATGAACTGAAACCATAATACTATTTTTCACGTCGGTGTTAAGCACACCCTGTAAGTATAGAATCAGTTATTTTTTACTATGAATTTTGTTATTCAAAACTAGCGCCATTGAAAAAAAAAACGAGTATAACTTGTTCCTTATACGACCGAAGCGTCTGGCATGATTTAGTCTATTATAATCCGATTACGAAAGTAGAAAAGCGCCAGTAATTATACCGTTCCTGATATATAACACAAAACGAAAAATTTCACCTGTATGAGTCCGTCGCTACCAATAAATGTAGTTCAATCGCCGGCTACTAACAACACGGCTGATGCAAAGATAACATACGTGTTGAACGATCACCACTTCGGTTGATTGGTTTTACACTCTTCAACTATAGTGTGTTATTTAGGGTTCTATATTATTTTGAAACACGCTCTTTATGTGTGGGGCTCGGATCTTCAGGGTTAAGCAAGCCGCATGCATGTCTCGGCTATCATTCGTAGATCTTTGACAATCAGCAGGGTAAGAAAGTCTATCGACCAGTTTTTCCAAAGGGTTACCCAGTATCCAAGTACTGGGTAACCCACTATTTAGTGTCTATCTGACCTTCACAATCCAAATTGACAATAAATTAGTCCAAGAACGAGCGAAGCGAGCTCGGGAGCTTAGGGCACCCAGACACCGATAGGTTAGGTTCGAAGGAGTTCGCTCGCTTTGCTCGCTCACTTCAGTTTCCGTCTTCTCCTTCATGTCAGGGTACTTTAGACCCTGCAGACAGAAATACGAGCCCCAGGCATGTCGATTTTTTATCTAAGTAGTATCGTTCTTACCTATTCTGTATTAACACCAATGTCAACATTAAAATATTAAAAAAAAACTTTTTTTTGCATGGGCATTATTCAGAAAGCCCGGTCAATTTAATTATTTCAGTAGTTTTTATCATATAACCTATTCATATCGGGCATTTTTCAAAATGCCCGGGGATCACATCAAACTTCACACTAATATTATAAAGGCGAAAGTTTATGAGTGTGTGTGTTTTTGTGTGTGTTTGTATGTTTATTACTTCTTCACGCTCAAAGGGCTAGACGGCTCTGGATGCAATTTGGCACAAAGATAGATAATAGTCTGGAATAGCAGATGGGATACTACTTTTATGCCGGGAATATGTTGCCTTGGGATAATTTTCGACATTAATGCGGGCGAAACCGCTGGCAGAAGCTAGTTATGAATAATGCCGTATTAATCACTTGGTCCTTAACAGATACAAGTAGTAAATGTTACTAGCTGTAACCTGCTTGATGGGACCTCAATCCCAACATATATTAGACTAGCTGACCCCCGGGTTTTCACTCCCGTCAATTGGCTACCTACCTAACCTACCTACCATACCAACTCTACCCACCTACCCCATCTACCCTACCCTACCCCACGTACCATACCCTACCTATTTTTTTTTTTTTTTTTTTTTTTTTGATCATACTGGGATAAAATGCATTACGCATACCCACCCATTGGGGGAATGGGGGGCTATGTGGGACTCCCCGGGCAAGCCCGGTATACCCACTAAAATAACCCAGCGGCAGTCCCACATCGTCTGAATGGAGGAGGACTGGGAATCCGGCACAGCCTTTACGTCCAGTCCTCCGCCGACGACCGCCCGCCTTTTAGGGCAGGCCCTTCACGCCCCTCCAATGGAGGGGCCCGGGAATGACCGCGAGTGCTCGGCCATTCCCGCCCGCAAGGGTGGTGACTAGTGCAATGCAGGCTAAGGCGGACCCCACGCCCGTCGCCCGCTAGTCACCACCAGGAGGTGGGAGGAAACGATCGTACGACCGCCCCCTTCCACCCCCTCTCCGCCACCCCCTTTTGCGACTTGGCGTCCTCGCAAAAGGGGGACATCCGCCGCCCAGGACCCCTCACTCCCCAGCATGGAATTCACCACACCGGGAAGCGAGAGGTCCCGCCCGACATCTCCTCAGGGCACGGCGCAGCTACGCCCCCGCTGGGCACACCTAGACGGTGTGCTGCGCCGTACCCTCCACCGCGCTGGACCTTACGGTCCCCACCGTTGCGGCATCTGGCCCGCTAAGGTCAGATGCCGCCCTCCGCGTCTGCGGCGGCGCGTCGAGACCGACGCTCCGCCGCCTCCTCCTTCCATCGACTTGTCCCTGCCGACCATCCCACGCCAAAGGAGGGCCGGCAACGACAAGTCAACACCACCTCGTGAGCCCACTTCCCGCCCCCGGGCGGCGGCCGCCCCCACCCGCAAGAGAGAGAGCCGGGCGCAGAGCCAGGTGCAGAGCGGGCTAAGCCGGATGCAGGTCCGGGCAAAGCAGGGTGCAGAGCTGGTCAGTGCAGGGTGCAGAGCTGGTCAGTGCACTCGGGTAACTCAAACCGCACGAGCGCCGAGTGCAGAGCCAGGTGCAGAGCGGGCAAAGCCAGGTGCAGAGCGGGCAGAGCCCGGTTGCAGAGCCGGACAGAGCAGGGTGCAGAGCTGGTCAATGCACCCGGGGAACCCCCCGCAGGAGCGGGCGGCCCGCCCAGAGGCCCGGAAGTGAGCCCCACCGCAGACCTACCTAACCTACCCAAAACCTACCTACCCAACCTAGCCCCACCCCTATGTCGCGTCTGGAGTGTCCCCTGCTAATCAGGGGAACACCCAGAGCGACATCCCCCCCCGTCAGGTATTCGCCACCGCAAACAAGAACCCACGAATGGGAAGTTATTGACGGTGCCGGGGTGCACCAGCCCAGCGGGTTGCTCTTCCCCCCGGACGTATCCGAAAGAGACCAGCAACCAACTAGGCCAACGTGGAGGTTACCATACCCTACCAACCCTACCCTACCTACCCAACCCTACCTAATCATGTAGTAACTACATATTTGTTATGTATCATCAATAGTTTTCTCAGCGCACGCCAAAGGATGAATTTTATATGCAACATTTTGCTACTTTGGGTTACATTATTGCAATCTTCATAAGAATCTCTATTTTTTTTGGTCATAGTGGCTTCCACTAAAAAGGTAGACATATGCTGTCAAGAACTTTTATTTAGAACTATTTAAGACAAACAATCCTATGGTACATTATATTTGTGTATCTCCAACGGTTTAGGCAGCGCACGCGAAGATATCTCTCAGAGGTTTTTTTCTGACTTACTTGGTATTTATCGTTATATTATAACCAAATTACAAAAAATCATTATAAATTATAACCTATGTATTATTCTGATTTATAACCTATATTACTGTAAAGTTTCATCCAAATCCGTTTAGTAGTTTTTTCGTGAAAGATTAACAAACATACATACATCCAGCCTCACAAACTTTCGCATTTATAATATTAAGACGACGACTAACGCCAACGACCTTGAGGGAACAAAACGCGTACTCGTTTCACACCCGCGTGACCCAAAATTTAGTAGTTTTTTGTACTTTCCGTATTATTCAATGAATTTAAAAAAAAAGCTTCAGATGAAAACGTAGATAATTAAATTGTCTTTGAGATGGTGTCGATTTAATTAAAATACGCCCAGCGGTTTCGGTGTGATTGTCGTGTTTTTGTTTGTTTTAGACACAACTTTACAAATTAATTACACCATTTTATACGAAAAAAACTCAAACTTTTCTTAGATTAAATTATTAGGAAAATGGTCTAATGTAACATATATTTTTTCCAAAAAATAACGACTAGACGTTTAGACGTGATTCTCATTTTAAAATCGGCTACTCAAGGTAATCGGCGCCTTAAGTAGGAAGTAGCACTAAGCAGTTTGCCTTTATGGTATTTTTTATAGTTTCTAAACTTGCAGTGGAGACTGATGTACATTCGAAGTGATGATAATGGTGAAGGAGCATTTCCTTTCACAATTATTAGACTCCTTTCTCTTTGATAATTTTTAACCGACTTCCCAAAAAGGAGGAGGTTCTATGTTCGACATTGTGTTTGTTTTTTTTTTTTGTTTGTTCACCGTTATTCCGTGAATTATGGACCGATTTTGAAAATTCTTTTTGGTTTGGAAAAGTATGTTTTGAAATTGGTTCCATTTTAATTGAAAGCGAAGATCTGATGAGAAGAAGAACTTCGAAGATATACAACGGAACTCTTCAATAAATAACGGCAAATCTCTCGGGATTGCTGCAATCGCATGTTTGTTTATTGTTTATACCATTTCATAACATAACTTCACGCCATCATGCTCTTAAGGGCTACGCAGATCTCTCATTTCACTGGTTATGTTCAAGTTTAATGATATTCGCGAAATCTATTCTGGCGTTATAGGTACCTTATTAAACAACTTGCCTATTAGTTAGGTACAACTAAAAAGTGAAGAAAAATAAAAAACTTTTTTGCAAAAAAATACTACCGACTTCCAAATAAAAAACTACAAAGTGTAAAATAATATTATTTTTAGAAAAGGGGTACGCAGATATCTCATTTCACTGGTTATGTTCAAGTTTAATGATATTCGGGAAATCTATTCTGGCGTTATAGGTACCTTATTAAACAGCTTGCCTATTAGTTAGGTACAACTAAAAAGTGAAGAAAAATAAAAAACATTTTTGCAAAAAATACTACCGACTTCCAAATAAAAAACTACAAAGTGAAAAATAATATTATTTTTAGAAGTCGGTGTCTTTTGTAGGTACCATTTTTTGCGTTATGGACGCCGACTTACTTGATTTACTTGACGTATTTTTTTGCAAAAAAGTTTTTTTGTTATTTAGTATATTATTTATTAGTATAGAATGTATTTTATGTTATTATGTCTAAGTATTATTATTTAAGATATATTGTACACTGACAACCCTAAATTCCACTCCTCTCGTTCAGTCCACCCAAAGGTTGTCTGTAAAAGTTTGCTCTGTGCAATAAGACCGCCCATTGTACACTTGCTTTTATGATTGTTTGTCCTAAATATATATTTTTGTGGTGTACAATAAAGAATATAATAAATAAATAATACATTAGGTACTTTCAATGCTCCTAATAAACACCGTAAAAATATCTAATATCCAAAACAAACAAAACTCTTCAGCCATATAAAAGCACAGTCGTAGTATTTTTGTATTCAAAATGTTGTGTTCAAACCCAAAGCCGACAGGATAAGATAGACTAGCTTGCTCTTTGACCTGTAAACTATACACTGAATACATTTTTACCCGACTGCCGAAGGAGGGTAATGTGTTGATCAGTCTTTATATGTATGTAAGTATGGATGTATGTTTGTTCCTATGTGGCATTCTAGAGGCCAAAGCCGTTGGCCGATTTTGATGATTCTTACGTAAATCGATTCGTCTTAATCCTGCGAGTGTCACAGGCTACATAAAAATTGGAAAAGAAAAAAATGGCGGATTTTGGGCGCCATTTTGTGGGGGATGTTATTTTTTTTTCTTCCGCACCTATCGTCTGGGCTATCAAAATAAAGGGTTTTAAGAGGCGATTTCAAAAATATATAACACTTATATGTTTAAATGTAACTTATTAAAAAAAATAACTAAAAAGTTGTAAATAAAAAAAGGTAATTAAAAAAATCAAAAAACCCGACTGCTTAAAAACCGAAATAAAAAGATTTAAACAAGAAAAAACATGCTGTGCAGTTGGAGGATACATCTGGTTTTGGTCAGCCAGCTCACGAATATGTATACTCCGACTGCACAGCATGATTTTCTTCTTGTTTATGTCTTTTTAGTTCGGTTTTTAAGCAGTCGGGTTTTTTGTTTTTTTTATTATCTTTTATCGACCACACAGGCTGTACCCATAATAGTCACTTAATAGGTTAACAAATTAAATTATTATTGCTTCGGTAGTGTAGTGGGGCATGAGAGGTTATGGGTTCGATTTGTCCATCTAACATTACTTATAAACAGCCCGGAGTCCTGATAACGTCATCGTGGTCACTCACAATGTGCCTCATCAGAAAGCTTAAAGTCACCCAAAGGGCAATGAAAGTTACCGACATATCCCGAAGAATTGCGAAACTTAAATGGCAGTGGGCAGGGTACATTGCTCGCAGAACGGATGGCCGATGGGGCCGAAAAGTTCTGAAATGGCGACCATAGAAGCTTGATATAACTGGTGAAATGTTTATATTACTATATCTCTCTGCCTAACCCTTCGAGGAGTACAGCGTGATACATAATTAAGTTATTTAGAACTCGATTACCAAAACCTCTTCCATACATCGTCACAGTGTATTTACCTGTAGATAAATAGTTTTACATAATAACATACATCGTTAGTCCGCCTGCATAATATTCATAACGATGTGCACACCTCACAGACGCTCTTGCAGAAGTGTTTAGAACGCTAAACTATGCGACTATATTGTGATATAGAATATGTACGCTTACAGAAAAATGTTGACTTATTTTGTTTATTACTTTTTAGTCAGGTTTTTTTTTCGAATTAATTTTTAACATTTTATGTGGTATACTTTGAACTTTGTCTCTTTTCCTTTTTTGCGAGTGAAGTAAGGTGAGGAGAAGGAAGTGAGATGCGGTTCCATGCTGCTAACCTACAGACACACACTGAAAGCACAGTTGCTTTCGTCAGTTGGCGGGGCAGCCTTTCGTGTGGGGCTGGAACACTACTTGGGCGCCCAAATACCTGCGGTGCATCGTGCCTCGGATCCCGCTACCCTCCGCGACCACCAGTCTCCAGATACGTCCCTAACAGCGTGCGTCAAGCTGGTCTGCCTGCAATGGAACCGCCATATCGACCCATCACCTGAAGTGCCTAACCGAGCATCGTACCGGAATACGGCTCAGCCGCGTGGCAGTACGACTTTGCCCGGTGGGTGGTCGCATGCCTTCGGCCGAAGCCGTTAGTGTCACCTGATTAGCAACACCTGGGGACCACGTGTAGGGTTTCGTAAGGTGTTCTTTCTTACGAACGTGGGAGACTCGGTCCCCTAACATACAAATAAATATACCTTACTGCCAGAGTTCCATGTTACTCGGGGTCGGTGAAGTCGCTCCTTCATCCATTCCGTCCTATCCACCGTCACGATATCACTCCCTTTTCTCTCCTCACAAAACCCATCTAACTTATCTTTGGCCGTCCACTCCCTATCCATCGATCCATATTTATATTCATAACTCTATAATATAGACAAGAATGTTTGTCTTAATTAATTGCACTGTTAATGATAATATTTCAAAGATGAAACTGTTTCTATTTCTTGAGAGGTGTTCAAATTCTAGTGATTATCGAATATAAAGTGGATTATAAGTGGGTTTCGAATTAAACGAGCTGTTGAACATGATAAGCACATTAATTTGAGAAGCTTGTTATGAATTACACTGAATTATTATTTAGACTTTAAAAAAATACATACATGCAATGATAATCCAGTTAAAGACGTAACACAACCAAATTAAACAAAAACCGGCCAAGTGCGTGTTTGACTTTGCACATTTAGGGTGCCGTACCAAACCGCAACAAAAGTTGGTTTTAATAGGACTAATTAGGAAATACATATATACATACATAAACTCACGCCTTTTTCCCATGGGGGTAGGCAGAAACTACAGAACGCCACCTGCTACGATCCTTACATACTTCTTTTGCTTCACTCACATTCATACATCTAGTCATACACACACGCACCTGGCCTTTTTGAAGAACTCACCTATAAGGTTTGTGTATGTCTTCCTAGGGCGTCCCCTCCCGGCGTTTCCATTCACGTCTGCCTTTTAAATACATTTCGTTAGTCGCCTTTCATTCATCCTCTCAACATGGCCAAACCATCTTAACATACTCTTTTCAATTTTAGTCACTACATCTTCTTTTAAACCACAACGTTGTCTTATTACCTCATTCTCAACCTATCATTTAAAGTTACACCATACATACTTCGCAAGGAGCGCATTTCTACTGCATTAATCCTATTTTCATGTTTTTTTTGCCATACCCACCCTTCACTTCCATACATAAGGGTAGGCACCAGCACGCTGTTGTGAACGGCCAGTCGAGCTTCCGAAAACATCGATTTGCTGGTCACAACCGAAATTAGGAAATTTTAAAGAAAATCTGATTTATTATTATTTTATTGTTTTTTTAGTAAAATATATTTAATAATAAACATTATCACCAAATTTGAAGTACATAGGTCAATGGGAAGTTAAAATACGTCGCAACAAAATTCTGAAGAAAATGCTGATTTTGGTAGCTTCTTATTTCTTGGTTTGCCAATATATTTTAGAACAAAAAGTACAGCATTTATCGACTCATCGAGTTCTAAACAATGATACAACTCGATGGTGGAGGTATGGGAGCCTACCTTAAAAACCTTTCCGAATATATTTTGACAATTTGTATGGATTTGGGTCAACAAGATGCTTATACTGTGAACATTTGAAGATTGTAGCTACAACCGTTTGGCTGTAAGGCCTCGGTCTCGAATTTTGCGGGCGGCGGAGCGGCAGCGGCGGCGGCGCGGGAGATCTCCCGCCGCGCCGCTCCTGCGCCGCTGTTTTCGAGACCCGGTCCATTTGACGATACGCATAAGATCCTGCCGCTCCCGCTCCGCTGCCGCCGCCGCCCCGCTGCCCGCGGAATTCGAGACCGAGGCCTTAAACCTATGTGACAGACGACATACAGTCTGATGGACAGGTTCGGACACCTTCGGGTACGGAATCCTGAAACTACACACAATAAATTGCAAGAGGAAGAACTGTCCACTGCTCATTACTGCACTGTTGCTAAATTACTCGTGTGATAACTGTTCATTCTTATTTGTTTAACCAACTGCCCAAAAAGGAGAAGGTTCTATGTTCGACTATGTTTTTATATTGTATGTTCACCGAGTTTTCCATCAAGGATTTATAATTATTTTTTGCTTAAAAGTACATGTTCTCGAATTGGTCCCATTTAAATAAGTAAAGATCTGATAAAAAGTTCGGAGATAATCAATGGAACTCTTCAATAAATGACGACAAAACACCCGGCATTTCTGCAGTCGATATCTGTGTACTATTTACACCATTTCATAACATAACACCGAACGCTCTGAAGGGTTACGCAATTATTTGCCAAATTAAAGTTATCAGCACATTGTAGTGTTTTTATTTGGATGTCGGTTGTATTTTATATGCAAAAAGTTTTTTTAAAACATCAAATGCATTATTTAAACGATTACATGAAACTGAACGACAGGTCACGAGTTTAAATCCCATGAGTGACGTAGCGGGGGCAGATCATTTATATTATGATGTGATTACGAGCATGATGTGCGCGAAGGTGTAACGTGACAAGAAATATATAGGTTATCAAAAATGAATGAGAGAAAAAAGGTCCTACTAAAATTATATGACCTTTTGTTCTTCTTGGTAAGGTACAATTTTATAATCACAATTAAATTTACACAAGTCAAAACACAAAATACAAAATTATAAATTATTTGAGTATTTATTTAAAAAAATACATATAATAAAATAACACTTCTATAAGTAAATTTTTAGGTCAATTTAAACCAGATGAGCCGGTATCTCCTCTGGCTATTCTGAAAAAATCGAAGTATTATAAACCATAGGGTCTTTAAGTCTATAGTGAATAGGTTTCTCAAAGGCAAACGTGCTTCACCGTCGCCCTCATCGTCGCTTACCATCAGGTGAGATAGTGGTCAAAGGTCAAACGCGAGCCTAGCAATTTTAAAAATAAACATATAATCACATGACATACGACAAGTTATTATATAGGGCACTATGTATAATGCTCGGGCAATATGAACCAAGTCAAGTCAAATCGTGCAATATAATGAATTCTGATTTAAACTTCTATATTCATCACGTTGTCTGGTCATTATGAATACTGCTACGTATCTGTTGAGCAAGCCCCGCGCAGCCGGGAGCTCCGTCGATTTTGTTACATAAATAGTAATCGTACTTACCTATTTATTCTATATTGAAAACAATGTTTATATTAAAGTAATTTTAAAAACAAATATTTTATTACCTGGCCCAATAAGTGATGGATATTATTCAGAAAGCCCGGTCAATTTAGTTATTTCAATAGTTTTTATCATATTGCCTATTCATATTAGGCATTTTTCAAATTGCCCAGGCATTATGAATAAAGCCATATTAATCACTTGGCCCATAACGTATATAAATAGAGGCTTAAGCTACTCTCAACGTCTACAGCACAACCACGTATACGCTCATACCATGTCCCAGTAAACCAGCCGCTTGTTAGCAAAACTTCACAAATAACAAACTAACTCTACGCTCATCCAAAAATGTTTCCCTGCGAAGTAACGCCGCGCCGCATTCTGTCTGAATATTTAACTACGATCTGACGGCAGCTCTGATCTACCCGGAAATAGGACCTGTTTTCTGTCTATCTAGCTAAATGTTTGGCCTGCAGAAAATGTAAGAGAAAACTGTTTTGTGATGTTTTTTAACTGGATTAGGACTGTTGAAGTTAATTAGATTGGAAGTGGATGAAAGTATCATCTTAATTTACAAGCTAGTTGTCATTCCAGCCAGAAGACGTCCACTGCCAAACATAATTAGCCTCTCCCAAGTGTCTTCACAACGACCGCCAGCCTTATTAGGTAAGTGAATTCGGCAGATTCCCACAGCCTTAACCAAGTCATCCACCGAATGTGGGGCCTTCCAACGGTGCGTCTTCTAATACGCGATCGCCACTCCAGAACTTTTCGGTTCAATCAACCCTCCCTTGTAAAATTACTCACGCCTTTCTCAAAGGATTAGATAGAGGCTTGTAGTACACCCTTGTTCCGCCAATTTATGTTCTAGTCAGATGTAGTAAGGGTGATTCTAATGTCATTAATCTTATCATTTAATCATGCTTTTGTGTGTTGTGCTGTGTCTTTTCTTTTTTTCAAATCAAATCAAATCAAATCAATCAAATCAAAATTTCTTTATTCAATTAGGCCATTAAGCGGCACTTTCGAACGTCAAAAATAAAAATTAAATGTAATAATAATTGATTCTACCGTCCATTCGGAAATGTAGCTTGTTATGGAGAAGAACGGACAAGAAACTCCAAACTTACTCTTTTAAAAAAACATAAATGTGTTTTACAAGTATTTGGTTACAATAATCTTGTAGGAAAAATACATATATGTGAGAACGATGTAAAAAAAAAAAAAAAACGCACTTAAAAGCGTCTAGAGTAAAACAAACAATTAAAAATACAATAAATAGGTAATTAAAAACATGCGGAGGCAGCTAAGATATGACCAATCCCAACTGACGGCGCCCGTTCACGAACATGACACATGGATCGGCACCACTCAGCTCAACCATCATGAAGGGAACCGAATGATCCAACACATGTGCCACCATCAGAGAGACATTAGAGAGAGCATGACACACTCAACTGCCGGGGCACACTGAAGTCAACGAACGACACATAGGTACAGTAAATGGTAGATTTACAGTTAGTACATAGTACTCACATATGTGCTGTGCAGTTATATAATCCAAAAAATAAATTGAGTTTATACAACACAAATATACATTATAATTATTCGTACAGTCTTCAGCAGGTCCAACAATACTTCAGAACTTTTCTGCTTATCACTTGTTTTTGTGCCCTAGTGGCTGTGGAGCTGGAATAGCGTTGGGCCAAGCATTTTTATCAGCGATGTAATCCCCCAACCTATAATATGCCTGCCTGCATAGTGTGCGTTTTATACAAGTTTTAAATTTCGTCTCATTCAATTCTAGAATGTGTGGCGGTATTTTATTGTAACATTTTATACAGTACCCCCTAAAAGATGACGCTACTTTAGCCAGCCTGAAACCTGGTTGAATTAATTGGTCCCTATTTCTAGTAACATAACTATGTCTATCGCTGTTTTTACTAAAAAGATGTAAATTCTTTCTAACGTACATGATGTTTTCGTAAATATACTGACAAGGTACCGTCATGATGTTAATGTCTTTAAACAGTTCCCTTAGAGAATCGCGCCGGCGAAGATTGTATATCGCTCTGATGGCTCGTTTTTGTAGAACAAAAATTGACTGAATGTCTGCAGCCCTTCCCCATAGTAATATGCCGTAAGACATTATACTATGAAAGTAACTAAAATAGACCAGCCTCGCGGTATCTACATCAGTAAATTGACGAATTTTTCTAACAGCATAAGCCGCCGAACTTAACCGCCCCGCAAGTGATATTAAATGAGGACCCCATTGTAACCTTGAGTCTAGCGTGATACCCAGGAAAACGGTTTTGTCGACGAATTCTAGCTTCTCGTTGTTTAATATAATGTCACAATCATAACTTTTGACATTCGGCAAGGCAAATTTTACACAATTAGTTTTTTTAGCATTCAAAACTAAATTATTAGCAGTGAACCAATTTAGAACTTGCCGCAATGCATTATTTACGTCGGCAACGTTACTCGTACGTCTATTTATGTTAAAAATCAAAGAAGTGTCATCAGCAAATAACACCATGTTCAGTTTGTTTTTCAATAGATGGGGTAAATCGTTAATGTATACTAAAAATAAGAAAGGACCTAAAATTGAGCCCTGGGGTACCCCCATTTTCACGTTCAACCCCGACGAATTGACACCGTTTATTTGAACTAATTGCTGTCTATCATTCAAATAGGATTTTACTAAATTTAATGCTGATTGGCCTAGCCCGTAATGCTCAAGTTTCAAAAGCAATGTTTCATGATCAACGCAATCAAACGCCTTCGACAGGTCGCAGAAGATACCTATGGCATCTTGTCCCTCCTCCCACGCATCAAAGATGTGTTTTATTAAGGTGACACCAGCGTCGGTTGTACAACGTCCTTTGGTGAAACCATATTGTTTCTCGTGTAGGATGTTTTTCGTATTAAAATAAATGAGCATTTGATTTAGCATTATCTTTTCAAATATCTTGCTGAAAACCGGCAACACGGATACTGGTCTATAATTATTTGTGTCTTTACTGTCCCCGGATTTAAAAAGTGGTATAACCTTACTATATTTCATTAGATCCGGAAAGACTCCCTGATCTATACACAAATTAAAAATTAAAGCTAAGTACGGCGCTATAGTCTGAATAATGGAGGTACAAACTTTGATGGACATTCCCCATAGATCTTCTGTCAGTTTTATCTTTATTTGCTTAAAAGCTTTTATCACTGTTATTGGGTTTATATGTGAAAAGTTAAATTCAGTCGGGCATGCTGAAACGTTAGCGTGTAATAAACCATAAGCGAGCGACGGCGAAGAATTTAAGGTTTCAGTAGTTTTAATTGGGATGCTGGTAAAGAAATTTACAAACTCTTGAGCAACCTCTTTGCTATCTCTAACAAGTCCATGTGTAGTCTCAAGCGTGTAATCAGTATTATTTCTTTTGTTCCTGTTTGTTTCATTGTTAATAATTTTCCAAACCGTCCTAATTTTATTTTCTGCGAATTTAACCTTATTGCTAATGTATAAAGCCTTAGCTAGTTTACATGAATTTTTAAAAATTCTTGAGTAAGTAGCAACATACTTATTAAAAGTTTCAGTGTTTATATAAGGCTTAAGGCCATACAGCTCGTAAAGTCTTTCCCTACTTTTCCTGATTCCTTTAGTCGCCCAGTCACTGAATAAAAACTTACGGCATATAATTTTAGTTTTCTTCTTAAAAGTGTTATTGAATTCTGTTTGAACAACTGAGAAAACTTTTTTGTATAAAATATTACCATCTTTCACTGTGAGGTCCTGACAACTTAACTTACCAATTAAAGCGCTGTTAAATTTATTTAATTTGCCGGATGTTATTGGTCTGGATTGAATCTGCACTTGCTGTATTGGTATGCTGGACTCAAATGTTACCAGTAGCCCACTATGATCTGAAGGCAGACAATTCATAATGGCTTTGTTTAAGTAGTCGCAGCAACAAAAAACATTATCAATACATGTAGCAGTAGTCACAGTTGTTCGGGTTGGTTCCTCAAACACATGCGACAAATTAAATGATTTGAAGAGATTCAATAGTCTACTGCTATCTGAATTATTTTCGAAAATATTTATATTAAAGTCACCACAGATTATGACTAGTTTATTACCAGTTGTAAGTTTTGCCAAAACATCTTCCATCACTGACTCAAATATACAGTAGTTTTTATAATTGGGGGGTCTGTAAACGCACACTATAATATGCTTATCCAGCTCAACACAGGACAGTTCAACACTATGTTCAACTGATAGATCTACAATATCTTTACGAGATTTTGATTTAATACCATTTTTGATTAAAATAAGTGAACCTCCACGTAACATAACATTTCTGTTAAAACAGCTGCCCACAGTATAATTTTCATAATTAATAAGCATTGAATGTTCTTTCAGCCAATGCTCAGTAAAACAAATAATTTCAAACATTGTCTTTTCTAAAAACAGTTCTATTTCCAATTGCTTTGCAGAAAAACCTTGAATGTTTTGATGGAATAATTTTATAGAATTCTGCTTAGCCCCTTTTTTTAAATTAACTATGTGAGAGCAAGAAGGTACCTTCTTGTTGGTGGATGTACTCCTAACTATTTGGTTATTGGTACCCTCCCTTGTCCTACAAACTAGTTTAAACTATAAATATTAATAGCAGAATTGCTAACGTTATTAATGTTATTGGATACCTGTAAATTAGTATTACTACTAATATCAACTACAGTACATGACTTCGACATACTATTTATGTCTGAGTTTAAAGTAAAAGATAATAGCCTCGCTATTTGACGTCTTACCCTAATAGGCAGATACACTGTATTGCCTGTCGACTTTAATTTATCAACAAAAATGTTGATGTCAAAAAAAACTAATTTGTCACTGTAATGGCTGACAAGGAAATGAATATGTTTATTCAGCATGTGAATATAATTATTTTGTCTACTAGACAATTTTTCCAAATATGGAAAAGCACACAATATTATTTTATTACAATTTAATTTTAGTAACTTTGTTACACACTCAGTGATGTCGTCTTTTTTTACATCCAAACTGTTACCTATAAAGACAGTTACATTGGTGTCTGATTTATATACATTGTTTGTTACAGATTCCATGATATGCTTGTAAGATGACCCAGGCATACAAATTTTAAAGTTGGACTTAAAATATTTTGTGATTTTGACTTAAGCTGTTTGTCCTGACATACATTTCGTAACATAGGGCGTTTGAAACGTTTTGCCTGTTTCTAAATATAAGTGATTTGAGGAAATTTTGTATCACATGGTATTTATTTTCCGGTAATAACAGCTTTATTAAAATGAAAACTAGACAAAATTGTGCGGTTTTTGTAAAGGACAACAACATAGACCAATTCTTTTTTCTATTTATGAAACTTTGAAATGCTCTTCTTTAAAGTTCCAAAACTGTCACTTAATTGTGAAACCCCGATATTATAAGTCAAAATAATGGGTTGGCGTGGGTTAACAGCCTAGGAAATCACTTACCTTGAGGTCAGCAACCTATCGGACGCCAGCTATTTATTAAGTTCATTAGCCTCGCAGAAACAGAGTGTAGAAGAGATCGATCTTACTTTGTAGAACCTCTAAAGCTAACCACAACTATCTGTACACAAATATCAAGTTTGAAGTAGGTATCGAAACCGCAAGCCTTTCAGAGAAGACAACATTTAGTCGGTCAAGTAACTATCTCTTAAGTTTTCTATTTGTAACCACAACCCAAACTAAACAAACAGTTTACCTGTAAAGAAACTAAGTCTTCGTTAACAGAAAGCCATAAAACATAATCATAAGTGACTTACAAACTTCATAAATAAATGGTACGCTTCTCGCAATGTATCTTGCAAACCTCGGGGCAGTTAATTTAATCAAGGGAGAATTACGGCCCCCGGGCTACGCACTGGGGCCGCGGAGCTCAGGGGCCGGTAAAACCCACGTGATAGAAAAATGTGGCTTCTTAAGACAATGGCGTGATGGATGACACAATGGTGGTAGGGTGTCGATGTGTTTGGCAATAATAGAAGCTTTCTTAAGGCTAGTGACCGGGTTGAATGTACCTTTGTTTTGTTCAGTACAGGTTCATTATTTTGTTGCCTGTAATAAGTTGTTGAAAGGGTTCATCAGTTCCAAGAAAAGCGCTGATTGTTTTACAGAAAAAAACATCTCAGCGTCTCGGTTTATTTGTTTGCGATGTTTAAAATAAACTCGTAAATTGTAGGGTACCTAGTGTAACTATTGTTGAGGAAGGTTATACAAGTGTTAAATTAAGGCAGAGTGCCCTATTCAAAGATGCATGAAAGAAAAGGAAACAGGTTTATTTTTAATGATTAATTAAATTTTGAAATTAAAAGGTGGAATAAGTAAGGAGTAATATTTATGTTTGAGCCATTTTCGGATGAGACAACACACATACACACACATTTGGGGGTACATGGAGTCCGAGTGCTCATCCAGTGTTCCGAGACATCAATAAACAGTTAGATGACTCTTTACGTGTTTTTTTTTTATTGGCAACAATGTGGACAAATTTTTTGACACCCAGTGAGCCCCTTCCCCTCTCTCCTTTTTATACGCTTTTTTATCACCTTGACTGCCTGAAACATGGATACACGCGAGATATAATGGCTATTTAATTGTTTAGGTCATTATGGCATTCAAATGGTTATATAGTTTTGTAAAATAAAAAAACTTTTTGCAAAAAAATACTACCGACTTCCAAATACAAAACTACAAAGGGAAAAATAACTTAATTTTTTGAAGTCGGTATCTTTCGTAGGTACCATTTTTTTGCGTTATGGACACCGACTTCAACAAATTAAGTTATTTTTCCCTTTGTAGTTTTGTATTTGGAAGTCGGTAGTATTTTTTTGCAAAAAGTTTTTTTATTTTTCACTTTTTAGTTGTACGTACCTAATAGGCAAGTTAGTAAGGGAACTATTTCGCCAGAATAGATTTCATGAAACTTGAACATAACCGGTGAAATGAGAGATCTGCTTACCCCTTAAGAGCAAACTGGCGTGATGTTATGTTATGAAATGTTATAAACAACAAACAGACATGCGATTGCAGCCATCCCGAGAGATTTGCCGTTATTTATTGAAGAGTTCTGTTGTATATCTCCGAAGTTCTTCATCAGATCTTCACCAAATTAAAATGGGACCAATTTCAGAACATATTTTTTCAAACAAAAAAAGAATTTTTAAAATCGGTCCACAATTGACGGAGTAATCGGTGAACATACAAAAAAAAAAAAAAAAAAAACAAACAAACTTGAAGTCGAACATAGAACCTCCTCCTTTTTGGAAAGTCGGTTAAAAAAGACGATACAGTGTCTAAAAAATAATTGAGTGCATAATGCATAATAGTTTGGTGAGAGCTCGTGATTTAAACAAATACCTAATCTCCAAGAAATAGTCATCCACTCACATTTTTTTGTTTCTTAATAGTTTGATTCGCTAACAACTTAAACTTACAACTTTCTTAACATACAACTTAAAGACTTTGTTTACAAACTCAATAAAGTTTAATAACTTAGAAAAACTAAACTTTTGAGATAATGTCAGTGAAGTGCGGCGGATGCGGCAAGTGACACGACCAGGTGTCCTAAATGCAGTGGCGTATATCACTGATTGTGCGCCGGTCTCTCTGCAATAAGTACCTCAGCTAAAATAAGGCGGTGTCCTGAGTGACCAATAAAGAAACGCCAGCCAGCGCCAGCGTCCATTATAATATCACCGCCACCAGCTGTGAAGACACCTAGGACTATGCTATGCAGGGTTGGTAAAATCGACGACGCTGCTGCCAGCTGCTGCATCACCGTCGCCTATTGTGAAGGGCATGGATAATGCTGGTTTAGCGGCGCATGACCACTATGTCGTAGGCAAACCGAAAGTGAGTGATGTACTCGTCATTAGCGTTGATGCCAAGCCGCTGGTTTTAAGCTATAGCCGGTGTTGACTGGATGACGCTGACCGCGAACGAATAAAACCTTAGGTGCAAAGTGCCGGAACGAAATTTTTTATTTATATATAAAATAAAAGAGTAAATATAAATCGGTTAAATAAGTGTCATAATATATAAATAGGTGAATAAGGTTTAGATATAAAAAACAAAGTGTTATAGTTATAATTATATTATCTAGTATATATAGTACCGTAGTAAATATAATAAATATTATATTTCATCGAAGGTTGATAGTTATTATCTATACCAATATTATAAAGAGGAAAGATTTTTTTGTTTGTTTGATTGTTTGTTTGTTTGTACCGAATAGGCTTCAAAACAACTGGACCGATTTCAAAAATTCTTTCACCGTTGGGAAGCTACTTTATCCCCGGGTGACATAGGCTTTTTATCCCTGCGGCTTTTTAACCGCGAGGCGTCCTCTAGTTATTAAATAAATTTAAGGTAAGGTTAATCAGAAAAAAGTCATCTTGTGTCCTGAGGGACCGCTAAACCACAGTCGCCTATTGTGAAGGGCATGGATAACGCTGGTTTAGCGTTCCCTCAGAACGTGGCTTCCGCATTGAAGCTGGTAGTGAAGGAAATGAGCACATTGTGGTTCCGGTATTGGAGCTCCGAAAACATGTAGCTGAGCTGAAGGCGTCCAATGTCTTATTTCATACCCGGATTGATGGAATAACGTCTAGGTGCTTGAAAAGAGTCCCGATAAAGCAGCCTCTCCGTCAGCAGCTGTAGGTGTGGTGGAGAGCGTCGTGCTGCAGCTCAAGAGAGACATCAATGATAGGGATCAGGTGTTGCTGGCTAACGACCTGATTATTGCAAACGTACCAGAGACACAAGCAAAGAATCTCACGCTCTTTTGCCAGCGCTAGGAGTAACACTGGACGTATGCAACATCGTGAGTGTGGAGCGAGTTGGCGGCAGACGCATAAAAGCAACAAGCCAGTACAGTTTCAATAGAGCCCCATCCCCGCGCTATCATGGTGCGGTTCGCCCGATGGGACCAGAGGGAAGCCGTGTTAAACGACGCCAGCGTGCGACGTGGCGCTACGACAGAAAATCTCGGGATCGCTGGCAAACCGGTTCTTTGTCAACGAGCGTCTAACCAGGGGGAATCAGTAGTTATTTCGAAAAACGAGGGCTGCCGCAGAGATTCACGGGTAGCGTTTCGTTTTAACGAAGCGCGGCCGCGTCTTAGTCCAAAACGAGCCCGAAGAAGGCATTCACAGGATTGCATCTGAAGAAGATATTCAGCGGCTTGTTGGACCATATACATACACTTTCAATTAACCTTGGTTTGGTGCGGCTCATTATTCATCATGGTGTTTTATTCTACTGGGTTTTTAATCAATAAGTCTGCGTTGTATTTGTCATGATGTGGGGAGAGGGAAAAATGTAAGCGGGTACTATAGAGTACTATAGAGTAACGAAAGGAACTATTTTAATAAGGATAGTATTTAAACGACTGAATATAAACTCAAATTAAAGGTGTAAAAAATACTGAAATGGCTTACTGAAATACTAAGTGGGTTTAAAACAGAGACTTGAAAATAAAAGTTTGTCGATGGAGCCCCGCTGCGCGGGTATCCTTTTTCTGTCATAGATATAATAAACAAGGTCTAAAGTAACCTAAAATATAGGAGATGACGGGAGCTAAGTTCGCTCGCGCACTTCAGCTCCCGTCATCCCCTTCGAATCTAACCTATCCGTGTCGGGCGTTATTTAAGCTGCCAGAGCTCGCTCTTGGACTAATTCGTTGAAAACAGGAATACACCCGAACTCCCGCGCTGCACAGCGATGTCGTGTCGATACAGATATTTTCAAAAAGATGATATGCTCTAATAGAAAATAGAATTCCAAATACAATTAAAGTATGTAACGATATTAGTACCGCAGCTCACAAAAACCTCTTACTCAACTGTTACACTTTACACAAGACGACTTTTTTTCTGATTAACCTACCTTAAATTTATTTAATAATAATAACTATCAACCTTCGATGAAATATAATATTTATTATATTTACTACTGTACTATATATACTAGACAATATAATTATAATTATACTATAACACTTTGTTTTTTATATCTAAATCTTATTCACCTATTTCTATATTATGACACTTATTTACCTATTTATATTAACTTTTTTATTTTATTTAAAAATAAAATTTTTGTTCCGTCACTTTGCAGCTAAGGTTTCATTAATTTGCGGTCAGCGTCATCCAGCACCGGCTATAGCTTAAAACCAGCGCTGTGGCTTTGTCTTGCACGCGAGTCCCAGCATTATGCTGAGCGATGACCGATACTTTGTTGTATTCGTATTCTAGTTATTTATTCCTTTTATGTTATGTGTCGTGCCTGGCGCAAATAAACTCTTTTTCTTTATTTTCATTTTTATTTTATTTTCTCTTTTTATTGTAAATAATGAAAGAATTGTAATTTAAATTGAAAACAATTTAGCCAAATAATTTATTTCCTGTTTATATTATTCTTTCAGAAAAAGGCAAAAAGAAAAAGCACACATAGATTTCGTGTGGACGTTGTGGATAAAAGGTGTACCTATATCAAATAAATTAATGGTTTCGTAGACCGGCAGAGCGCTGCGTGGGCATTTGGGCAAATTGGGCCAAACACATTATGTACTGAATATTCAATTCTTTTGCCCTCTTCAATTTGCTATAGTAGACGGGCATTTGAATTTGGGCAGTATAAGTTGGCACATATACCACGTTGATTTATTATTGTTACATATAGATACGATTAGTTAGATTATAGGTAGAATAAATATTAGTAATTTGTTTCGTGTCGTTTAAAAATAACAACTAGGAAATTACCAACAACTAAGATCGTATATTAATTACCTATCATGAAATCCACGCACTAGATTTATTTCAAACTCAACCACGCGGTAATTGATAGGGCGTTCCATTCCCAGAACACAGCTCAAGTACAAAGTAAATATCCTATACCCTTTCGACCTTACAATCTTCGCGAAATAACAAGGAACTCCATTTTTCCCTTACACGCAAGATAACTTAGTAGCTCATCGAGGACTTCGCACCTTTGTCGGACCCTTACAACTTACACAAAATAAGCAACTCCTTTTTATCCCAAACCGACTTGACAGTTCATTTCAGAACAAAAGATATAGAACGTGTTTTGTTTAGGGCGAACACATTTAAAAATGAAACAGAGTTTTGTTTGAAATTATCCTCCAGAATAGTTAGCCAGAACTTTTTTGGAGATGGTGGTGAAGTTTGAAGTGGTGTGAGCAGCCTTCGGGATGGTTCGATGCGATTCATTTACATCATACCGATAAACGATTTTACAAAGCAAAATTGCATGTTCGTTCACATGGCCGCAATTCGAGGAAGTGAAATTTGAAATTGAAAATTTCTTGAAAATTTCTTGAAAATTTCTTGAAAATTTCTTGAAAATTTCTTGAAAATTTCTTGAAAATTTCTTGAAAATTCCTTGAAAATTTCTTGAAAATTTCTCGAAACCATTTAAATTGCCACGCACCATCAGCAAGGTTAGCCCGTAGCCTAAATAATGTAGCCAAAGTTCTAAGGCAGTCACTACTAGTTAGGGAATTACCAACTAATATCAAGAGGTATTGGATTGGTATCGGCTTCTAATCCAATCGGATGAATTTCAATATTTAACTGGAGAGCCTGCCGTAAGGCCTTTGCTAACCAAAATCCAGTTTACTCGGCGAAAACAGTAACCTTTGGCCTCAAACGCTATCACAGGCTACGGCATGTTCAATCAAATATCTTTTATGTATGACATATTGTTTTTGGAGCCCGCAAGATTCTTTCAGAGTAACAACAGTCGCGATTAAAACAAACAGGCATAAATTGACACAGTAAACGACTATTAGAAGGTCATTATCATGAATTGCTTCGATAATATTTACAAAATGTATGTAGATTATTTTGCCATTTATTATATCAAGAGCTTTATTAAGAACATAATTCCTCATAATCTATGTACATAAATAACAAAGTCAATATCCTCCAACAATTCCATCTACCAGTGTAATGAGATAAGGCAATGAACTTTCTTGGGTACATACTTTATCCCCATTGATGTGCTCGGTGTCTACGGGCGATTTAGCTAAGTACATAGAGTACTGAGCGCGGTAGACTGGCATCCATCATCGTTTTAGCCCGATGACGAGAGCGATAGAGATGTCCCTATCCGGTTCAAGACGACTATGCAAATGAATTTTAGTATAGATGGGTACAGAAGCGTTTTAGTTGTTTATTTGAATTAAATTATAGAACTATTAAGCATGAATCCGATTTTGTTTTATGTTCCTTTACTATGTATGAACTTTATTTAACGCAGCCTCTTTTCATTGGTTCCTTTTTGTTTAACATCAGACACTTGGAAATGAATAAATATTAAGTGTGGTGACTGCCCCCTTCAGGAAAAAGAGACTTATGCTACGCTGCGTTAATAGTCTGCTTGTGTTCAATTTTCATCCTAATCCGTGTATCAGTTTAGACGGTATTATATATTAAAAATCTTCACAAACTTTTATTTATTTTAAGTATTGATGAAGGAAAAAATGTAAAAAGCATTGTGTAATGACGTTGGATTATCTAGCTATATTAGTGTTGTTACTCATGATCGTATTTTTAAGTGGCGTTAATACGAACAAAGATTAGTGGCGTTAAAAAAAAAAATACCGACGGCCATATTTGTTTTATTAAAAAATGTTTTAATGAAACAGCATAAGTATGAGTAAGGCCTTTAGAGGAACTTGAAGGTCTAGACAAGTGAAAGTCTATCAAAGAAAGCGTCGCCAAAGCCATTTGAACAGTCGAAAATGTATATAATAGTAAATGTCACGTATTCAATCCCTTACATTTTTAAATTTCGACACTTTGTAAAAGCCTCTTGATCAAAAATTATTCATTAAATATTTTTTTTTAATAAAATCATTTTTTGTCTTCTTCTCAGCAAACCCTTTCACTTGATACCCATATCATGATAGTGCACAAGAAATAACTAGTCCGCAATCTTGGGCCGTCCGCCATATTGGATTTAGAATGACGTCACAAAGCTTATCATGCATTGTCGTCCAAACTAAATGGGTATGCAAAATTTCATCTTAATCGGTGGAGCATAACTGCTTTAAAATTCAGTTGTAAAAAGATATCTTTTGTCTAGAAGTCAAAATGTATCTGATTGACAAGCGCTAGCAAAATCTCACGTGAACGGCAAGTCTGAACTCTTTATAATTGAGTTTACCCGATCCGTACTGACAATAACTTGTTTAATTTTAAACAATAAGTTAAACATTTCGCGTGTCAGTGTTCACGTTGTTAATCTGTCGACGTTGTCGGAGCGATCGCTTTCCAGGAAACAATACATTATTAAACAGACACACTTGTATTGTTTATATTATTATTTATGAAGTTCTGGACACATTATATGAAGTTCCATGACTGTTTTCACTGGTGGATGGATAATAATGTTGATGGTTAACATATTTTTTATATTTTGTGTAGATATCTATTTGTAAATTTTATATCAAATTCAGAAACCTGAAAGTCTGATAAACAGTAAGTAGTACCCTAATGGGTGTTGTGTCAGGGACTTTCCTGATATTATGTTCATATTTTCTAACAAAATATGAAAGTACTCGCAATATTGCTTAGTAAAAAAATGCTTATCGTTGTAATATAATTTGAATCGTGTCGAGCCTTCTGGATAGTGGCTTGCTTTTAAAAGATAAAGTGGTTTTGTTTCCTACTTATTCATATTTACCTACACGAACACGTTATCACTATATCTAAGAGAGGAAAATAAACAACAAAAATGACAATCACTTATGATTTCGCGCGGGTAGTGTGGGGTCAAACCTTCCCCTTAGTTAACGAGCGGTACAGAACGCGCTTAACAAACGAGAGGCAGTATTCGCACGGAATTTGTACTACACAACTATATTGACGATAAAGGGTCTGCAGTATTGTAAAAATCGGTTGTGATAAGGTTAATATGTCCCAAAGTAAGGGAAAAGGTTGGTGAGGCCCAGATTCTGTTGAAGATTCAAAAGCAACAAGTAGCAATGAAAATATTTTCGATGTTAAATACACTTTTTTAATAGCTGCCGTATATTGTTCCTCTCCAAGGCAAGGGAAAAATTAAATGTTTGGAAAATATTCAATATTTTTTATGCATGTGCCATACTTAATTAATTTTCTGATTTTTAAAATTGTATGCCCTTTACCTTAGCGAAGATACGATATGATCACAAAACTTGATGAAGGCTTGTGCAAGGATCGGTGATTTCGGACTTGCTTATAAAGATCAGATTCTCTAACGATGCTTTCCTTCACAGGCTGCAGTGATGTCCAAGATAAAGTTAGAAAGCAAAAACAAAGCAATATGTTTATTTCAATATCACTGAATTCCAAACTGTATTATGTAGAGTGTCGAGAAATTGTAGAGAAACTTGGAAGGAAATTAAAGTCTAAAATACCAGCAAGTGAGCAATCTACGAACGACTCTCAATGCTCCTCTGTTTAACAAAAAGCTTTTGCCAAACATCGGGACAGTTCCAGTCAGATATTATATAGTTAATTGATGGCAACATCGCCCTGGGCACAATTCCAAAATAACTTCTGCTTCTGTAATTTTCTTTTTACCCCACTGTAGACTTGGAACACCCTTGAAGCCCCCTGAAGGATCCCCTTTTACAATCTTTACAAACTCGTAAAGTGTACACTTGATGGTTTCTTCGAGAGTATCAGTGTGACTCTATTTATGACCAATATTTGCATAATATTCATCTGCAAATTTTATAGTAATTTCGCTATAAAACAGAGACAAAGCAAAGATTATGTCCCTGTCTCGTCTCAGATAGCAGTTTAGTTAGTATAATGATAGACTGGTATGCTTTTATAGAAAGCCGTTGTTTTGTTTTAGTATTAACAGCGTCGGTAAAAATAAGTGATTAGTTCTTATCTAAGAAAGAAAGCATCCTTTTTTTTCCATTTTGAATTTCCCACAAAATGAAAAACTTTTTTTTTTATCTAGAAAGTTCAATAACGACGAAGTTGGAAAAGTTATTAAATACCGCCCTTATTAAATGTGTAATGAACATACCCAAGCGTCCTTTCGAGGTATAAATGGAAGCGATGGAATTTGGTAGAGATACAAAATTATTACATATATGTAGGATACAATTGATTTCATGAAAATTTAAAGTTTCTGGGAACAATGATCACATTCCTCAGCTGCCTATCTAAAGGGTTTAGGTTCAAATAAAAGTGATTCAATTCAACGATCAAATGAACTTGTAAAATGTCCAGGATCTAATAACTAGACCCTGCTCAGGGTCAGCAAATAGGACCTATAGTTTACGTGCCCACTCCACCATATTCTTTGTGCCAAATTTGAAGCGGTTTCCCATCGGCGCGCATATTCCGTTACATTTTATACCGTTCCGGTCGACCGGGCTGGCCCGGTGGTCATTACCCATTGGCTTTACCGTTTTACTGTTTTTGTTGTTGTTTTGCCGAAATTTTTCGACCATCATCAGCCCGAAGTTGTCATACTTAGCGACTTCCTGCTCCTAACCATTTTTATGACATACAAGACGACGGAACCCGAGGCGTTAGCAGCAATTTGGGTTTTGTTGTCCTATATTTATCCTGATTTAATTCCTTTTGGAAGTTCGGTTTTTGTCCCGAATCTTTTTTGTTACTGCTCATAAAGTCTTTAAGAGTTCGATCCTCGGCCTTTTGAAGATTTAAGGATCAACGTATATAAGTTGTTTGATCTGCCCTATTGAATTTCTTGCCCTCATTCGTGATTACAATACCCTTAATCTGGGAACCGATAAATTTCGGGGTATTAAAGGAATCAATGTCTGTCGTTAGGTACCGATATTGAAAGTTGGTATTTTTAGGTAATGTATTTAAATTTTTACTCTCCGCACTTGTAATTTGATTCACAGATCGTTTCACTGTATGCAATCATATCAGCTTTAACAGTTCTACTCACGTTTCAACGCTTGCCAATTTGCTGACTCATTTTGACAATTGCTAGAACGGACGACTCAGCAATCAGCATATTGATAGTGGGCTTCAACAAGCCTACACACGACGCAATCAAACGCCTGACTCATGACAATTTGTCGGACCAGATTGAGTGCGAAATGGCACCAAAAGACGCTTTAAAACTGATTCAGTAGTAAATCTGTCTCACCTCGAAAGAGGGTGAAAAGTTAATAGTCACCTACTTTATTCAAGAATACTTTATCCCAGGTAATAATATGAATACATGGCCAGCACTTGTGCGCTCGAGCTCCCCGCGAACAAGTGCCCGTCGCACACATTATAATAATCGATGGCATCACTTACCAGCTTATGAATATTTTACATCCCTCATAAGACTCATATGTCCCCCTTCCGCCCCATTTCACCCCTTACCGGGTAATGTCCGCCCGTAAATTGTGTTTTGCGAGTAATACGGCGTAACTAACATCCTTTTTGCGCGATGTTATCAAATTGCATTTAATGAAATTATACGCAATTATTAAGAAATAATACCTCATGGGTAAAATTATCCTACCCTGGTATTCTATATTATGAAGGGATTTGGGAAACCACCGGTGCGAATGAAAGGATTCTGAGGGAAAACGACTGAGAAACCAGCGCTGTTTTTCCTTACGGAGATGCAGATAGCGAGTCCGTCAGACGTGTCGTACCTGTCTTACCCAGGATTCACCCTGGAGCACAATTTTAGACCACGGGCGGGCGTATGTATGATCGCCCGTGACGATCTTTGCTGTCGGCGTCTCCGTAACCTTGAGGACTCAAGATTCACAACGCTCTGGGTTCTGGTGGACACAGGTCTGGATAAAATTATCTACGCCTGTGTCTACCGTTCGCACAGTGGAGATCAGGAGGCAACCAGGCTCACAGAGTACCTCACAGAGTACCTCAGTGAGGCGGCTGATGCAGCACAGCAGCGGTACCCTTCTGCCCAATTAGTGTTACTGGGGGACTTTAATGCCCACCACCAGGAGTGGCTCTTCCCATACCAGTGCACTGATCATGCTGGACGGGAGATGCGTAAGCTTGCGCTAGCGCTAAACCTCACCCAGCTGGTCCAGGGGGCAACGAGGGTACCGGATGTTGATTCGCACACGGCGAATTGCTTGGACCTTCTGCTGACAACAGATCCAGACAGATACTCTGTGTCGATAGCATCACCATTGGGTAGTTCCGACCACTGTCTGGTGAAGTCTGTGTCCGTCTATTCCCCGCCCGATCCCAGCCCAAGGGGCACCCGGCGGGTTTGACGGTACAGGTCGGCAGATTGGGATGGCATGCGATCTTTCTTCGCATGCTATCCTTGGCAGCCTACTTGCTTTTCTTCGACTGATCCATCGTCGTGTGCGGATGCCGTGACGGATGTGTTGCGTCGGCGAATGGAGTACTACATTCCGTTCACTGACATAACAATGTCTAGCGAAGCGCGCCGACGCGCTTAAACATGGGGCGTACCTGGCTTGGGTCGACGCTCGATCGCGTAAGGCGAGTGACGTGGGTCAGAAGAAGAAGGCCTTCAACAGGGCTGTCAAGTCCTGCAAGATGGTGTTGCGAAGGGCTCGGTTTGATCACATTGGCCGAATAGGGACCAAACTTGCTTCTTACCCAGCAGGTAGTAAAGCGTTTTGGTCTCTGGCTAAGTCGGTCGAGTCGAACTTTTGCCGTCCCTCACTGCCACCACTGCTGAAACCCGACGGGTCACTGGCCCACTCCGCTGAGGAGAAAGCAAATTTATATGCCTCTCTTTTTGCGGAATCTTCACGTCTGAATCCTGGTGATTCGCGGCCCCCTCCTCCTCCTGATGGATGCGAGACGAGTATGTCGGACATTCGTATCCATCAAAAGGACGTCCGTAGGGTGCTGCGAAACCTTGACGTGAACAAGGCTAGCGGCCCTGACGGAATACCAGCACTTGTTCTTAGAACCTGTGCGCCTGAACTGTCTCCGATCTTGACACGCCTATTCCGTCTTTCGTATGAGGCTGGAAAAGTGCCGAATGCTTGGAAGCAGGCTAACGTACAGCCCGTGCCCAAGAAGGGCAGTCGAGCTGACCCGGCCAACTACAGACCCATATCTGTAACCTCCATACTCTGTAAGAGTATGGAACGTGTACTCAATACTAAGCTCCTGGCATACCTAGAAGCAAACGATATCCTTAGTGATCGCCAATACGGCTTCCACCGAAATCGGTCTACTGGGGATCTTCTAGCGTATGCCATTCACATCTGGAGTGAGGCTATCGAGAGGCACGGGGAAGCGCTTGCCGTCTCCCTAGACATCTCGAAGGCTTTTGATAGGGTCTGGCACGAAAGCCTTATTGCTAAGCTTCCTTCATTCGGTTTGCCCGGTGGTCTGTGTGAATGGATTGCAGACTTCCTGAGAGATCGGTCCATTCGAGTGGTTATCGATGGCTGCTCGTCGGAATACTTGGATATTAATGCCGGGGTCCCTCAGGGGTCGGTACTCTCGGCAACTTTATTCTTGCTGCATATTAACGATCTGCTAAAACCTTTGGGTATGCAGACGACAGCACCGTTACTGAGAGATACTTGTCCAACGCTCGTGCTACCGGGCCTCAGATCCAGTCTCTCCGGGAGGCCATGGTGGAGCGCTTAATCCTGTCCTTGCAGGCAGTCTCCGAATGGGGCGATGCCAATCTGGTCAGGTTTAATGCTGCTAAAACCCAGGCGTGTCTTTTTTCCGCAAAAAAGAGTCAATTTCACCCGGCTCCAACTTTCCGAGATGTGACCATGCCAATAGCTGACCATCTTGAGCTTCTTGGCGTTACGTTGACATCGACTCTCAATTTTGGGCCATACATTGAGGCAAAGGCTCAGCTGGCCGCCAAAAAGCTGGGGATCCTTGCAAAGGTGAGAAGGTATTTCACGCCAGAACAGCTGCTCAGCTTGTATCAAGCGCAAGTTCGATCATGCATGGAGTACTGTTCTCATCTCTGGGACGGATCTGCCAAATACCAGCTTGATGCACTGGAGTCGATCGAAAAGCGGGCCAAGAGACTCATCAGCGATGAGGCACTGGTTAAGTCAAAGCTCCAGAGCCTTGAACATCGTCGCCGAGTTGCCAGCTTGTCGGTTTTTTATCGGTTACATTTCGGGGAGTGTGCGATGGAATTGCATGATTTAATTCCACCCAGCCCGTTCCATCATCGGACTACCAGACGTACGGCGATGCATCATCGATATATGGTGGACATCCCACCCATACGCACTAAACGTTTTGGGAATACTTTTATTATGCGTACAGCTAAGGAGTGGAATTCCCTGCCGGAGTCTGTGTTTCCCGATAGCTACAATCTAGGGGTCTTTAAGTCAAGAGTGAATAGGTTACTTCTAGGCAAGCGTGCTCCACCATCGACCACATCATCGCTTACTATCAGGTGAGATAGTGGTCAAGCGCGAGCCTATAATAGATAAAAAAAAAAAAAAAAAAATGTTTTGTATGATGGACTTAATGGCGCTCCGAAAGCGCATAGAATATTATGTTACATTGAATTATTAATATTGTAAACTTTATAGTGGAATGTCATTGTAGTGATGTTGCAAATCTGCAGGCTGCGTTTAATTTCAGTAGATCTGTAATATATAATAAAATGTTTGTTAAAATATGTCTTGGCGCACCCATATTTTAAGGGCCTACATACGGTTTAGTGCCGTAAAACGGTAACTTTCTAAGGCATACTCATTAGTAACAGCTAGGTTATAAGGTTTGAAAAAAAAAAAAAATATTATTGATTCATGTATATTTTGAACACAAGGTTTTTTCGTGTAACTTATAGTTTTGCTTTAAAAAAATAATTAACACCACGATATTTTTTCGCAACTTTTGGAAACTACTCCAAAACGACTTGGAGTTTAAAAATATTTTTACACAGAAAAATGTATGGTTTTTCATAACTAACATAGCATATATGTAAATAAAATAGTATTTTGCAAACAAAATTGTTCAAAAGGAGGTTCAATATTGATATTTCGGCATCGAGCGGGCGAAAGGCCAGTACTGCGTTAAGATTGGGGTGTATATAGCGCCTTAAGAGAGGTTACTATAAAACGAAAGTTCTTGCAACTGTTAATCTTTCTTAGTGGATTGATAAACAAAAACCACCTAACTATAAGGATCGTTATTGAGATGTAAAAAAATATGAAAGACTAAAACTGACAGCAGTTGAATGAAGACCAAATGAAGATGATATTCACTCCAAAATACAGAGCAGAGGAATTTCTTTTAGGAAATAGTTACAATAAGTTGCTCGGGAGTAGTTTATAAATTTTACACGAGTCACAATCTGAGTCGCTGCGAGTTATTACGGCATATTTTCCTACAGTAAACATAAGAATATATATTTGTAATACGTTATATCAAAGAGAGTGTATTTTTTATGTCAATAATATTATATTGGAGTTCAAATATAGGAGTAAGCGGGTAGATCAGATCTGCGGACGAATGGATTACGAATACCAATCTTGTGTGCGGGGAATTTGGTTCTAAGTTACTTCACCGTGTTTCAAATGTCTATTGATGTTGCCAACTGAACTTACTAAAATCTTTATTTAGTTTTACTGTCTCAGTGACTGTGTGTATGTAATCAAAGCTTGCAAGTTAAATTTGACTCACTTTTCGGTAGGTATTTGAATAAACTAAAATTTAGCATACACGTTTGTTTCTCGTGAGATGCAATATTACATTTTTTTTTTCTAGTCTTCCTGTATACTTTCTTCCTTTTCTATTTTATTATGTTTTTCTAAATGTACATAGTTAGGATAAGAAGAATTGAAAGATGTTTATGTTACTCATGTAGGTATATTATTATCTTTTATAACAGTCTTTGAGGTCTGCTTTCTCGAAAACTACGCTACTAAATGATCGCAGTGACTAACTCTTGCTGGCACGTCATAAAATACATACCTAACTACCTTGTATGACTTTCCAGGAAATAAAGCCAGAGTCAGTACATTCAAATCTTGCAGACTTACATGAAAATCAGTTGAAGATATTTCCCTTAATAACGACTACTACTACATATCTATCGTCAAAGTCGGCTCTTGTAAAGCCGCGACCTTATCCTCACCTCGGAAACTCCAAGGTTGTAAAATCAAAGACTACTTCGAAAATAGTTTTACGAATAATCAAGATCTAAATATCAGATATTTAGAAGTAAATCCGGCTTGATTTGTCAATAGCGTTTGATTTTGTGAAAGTTTATCTATATTTCCGACGAAAGACCCAGAATTATATTGACCTTAGTCTTTATAGATTTAAGGTTTATCACTAAATTCAATTCAATTTGTAGAGCCTTTTGAAAATAGGTTAAAATAATATATTGTTCTGTAAAGGGCATTAAACCCAATCGGCATAGTTGCACTACTTTGACTGCGTCACTATTTTGACTGATAACCTTAATTCTGTTCTCATAAAGTGAATCAAATCAAATCTTTGCCTTTAAACATCTCGGTAACAATGACACTTTAGGGTATCTACCGTGTCTGAGGATATTATTTTTATATTCACTGCACTGTCCCTGCCTTCCCTAAATCCTTCCTGGTATTCTTTTTCTGAGACGTCTCGAACCAGCCCTTGCAGTAGGCGTCAAGCTTATCTCGCCACCTCGTTCTGGACATATTTTACAACCTTTTATTTAGTTCAACCTGGCCCGAAGTCTTTGTTTAATCAAAGCTTGCAAGTTTAATTTGATCCTCTATCGATGTAGGTACGATTGAGCAAAAAATTTTGTTCACGCGTTTGTTTCTCGTGACAATGCAATGTTTAATATAAAATCTTGTTGATTGTTTCAGTTTCTTCTACCAACATACGAGGCTCTAGTTAGGCAAAATGTCATGCAATCAGTGATAACGATGGTCAAATGACATTTGATTTAGATTGATCAAGTGACATTTCGAGAGCGGTCTGCAGTCCTTTACATTTTAAACTTTTTCCAATCGCTACTACGACGCTTTTATTGTTTGTATAGCGCTTTTTTTTTGTTTGGGTTGAGTAATCATGCAATGACTTCTACCGCTCTAAGGCCAAGCGGGAGGGCGTGTCAGATTTTTACTGTCTAAAACCCACCCGTGTTCCTTCAGTTGCGTGTGCCAGGGCTGAGTCTCTTTTATCCGCGACCCAGACAGGCATCGGCCCTAGCGGACCCCATCAGTTTTTACTGACATCTCTTTGAGGCACGCGTGGAACACTAGGCGCCGTCAACTCGGGCCTAGTCCTTATCGGATGGCGACCCATTACTCGGCCTCCCCAAGCCCGCGCCTATGGTGGCCAGGAATCGGCTTCCGACTCCTAGGGCGTCTCCTGCGGTGGCTTGGGGCGTGAGGGCGACTCCGTTGCGCTTCCCTCACGCGTTTTGCCTTCTCTTTCGCGAGCATTACCGCTTCGCAGAAGAAAGTGATAGCGTCCCATTTCCTCTCGCTCCGTACCATGGTCTGAACTCAGGCCAGACGCGAGAGGTCGCCACGGCTGATCGCCTTCATGAGGACGGACCTTCACCGTATGCTTCACCGTATCTTTTTGGCAATCCACACAGTGGTGACACTCGAGCGATTCCACCCACCATATCCTGAACAAGAACCTCCCAAAACAGCCGTGTCCAATGTGGGCCTGCATCAGGCGGAAGGTGAGGACGCCGTGGCGCCTCTTAAGCTACTCCTCAAAGAGGGGGCGGGGAGAGGCCTTATCACCGCAATTATGGCATGCCAAGCACTGGGTTGCGACAGTCGCTCTCTCTATGTCACCATGAGATCCTGCCGGAGCTCTGTCCGCTGAGACTTGTATAGATCCTATGTTACTGTCATTGTGCGCCGCAATTATGCAGAAAAATGGCAAAAGGATAACTATGCCAGCTACCATAGAGCAAAGTTCTAACCCCTTTATTTGAATCAACACAATTCCAGGACACTAAACAGTTATCTTAGTTTTCAACTGCCATTACTACCACATGCTGTTTGAAAAGTAGCTAAATATTCATTACATTGCCAACTCATACGGGTGAGTTATTCAATTCAACTCGGTTCTTTGTTAGTAATTGATAGTTTGTTTGTGAACTACTAAACATTGTATTTAGAAATAGCCTTTGCTGTGGTTTCGTGGCATTTTCGGGAATAACACTATTCATTTATGTGTAGACGGTTTCTTGTTCTTAATTAAAAATTTCTTCGACCCAGTACCCAGCCACGTCGATAGCCCTACCGCTGGCCTCGCATGGTGCAGTTGTGTTTGCATAAGGACTCCACAGACGTTGCCCTACCTCCTGTTCTGACAGGAGGTAGGGCAACGTCTGTGGAGTTGTTCCGCAGTCAAATTTTAAAACAGTATTAGTATTCAGTGATGTTGTAGAATCAGTTACAGAGTTTACCTTTCACAAATATAAAGGTAAACAAACTAAATAATCTTTATTATATTCCCTTGTTTAGTTTAGATAGGTTATAATATAAAATCTTACTATATTATGATTTTATTATCCTACTAATATTATAAAGGCAAAAGTTTGTGTGTGTTTGTGTGTTTGTATGTCTATTACTCCATCACACCAAAACGACTGATCCCGGGAATATGTTCCCTCGGGATAATTTTCGACTTCCACGCGATCGAAGTCGCTGGCAGATATTATATATTGCAACATAATTTAAAAACTCAGCCATATAAGTAAATCTTTCACAAGAGGTATTCTTGGATATTTCGTTTAAAAAAGTGGCAACAGGAAGATAACTGGGGGTCAACAATGGTTTAAACATAATATGTAAAGTTTAATAACTCTTGAGGTCGAATAGTAAGGGAAACGCTGGACCGCATTACTTCTGATATGGCGGCTAATAGAGAAGTACCTATAGAAGTATAGCTCGATCAAGATAACTGAGCACTCGAAATGTCAATGTCACTCTGACGTTTGACCCTCGCTATTGGCTTACGAAGCGAACGCGGGGCGCCGCGCGGATAGCGGGAGAGGGGTCGTTTGACATTTCGGGTTGGACTTCGGGTGCTCAATTAACTTGACCGAACTATAGAAGACAAGTTGCTCCAACTCCAAATAAATTAAGTTATGAGGAGGATAGTTAACAAAACATGAAAAGTAAATAACATACTTTATAAATAGAATTATCAAAGCTCGTTCCTTCTCTGTTTAAAAATAAACCAACCAACATATAATTACAAAATCGTCTCTAATTAATCAAGACTAAAATAAGCCCACCATAATAAGGGTTACCAAAATAAAGTTATTTAATTTAATATTCTCTCCGCCTCCATATACGCGTAGACGAAACGAACCGTCAAAAATTCATGAGTAATTCAAAATAGACGAAGTTTGTTCCATTAAGGCGCAGATATACGACTGTAACTGATTTGAAAATGAACATCACATCAAACGGCTTATCGCAATTTTTTTTTTAATTTTATACGTCTAGTATTTTTTTAATATTTGGATTTTCTTAATATTTTAAGCTGTGTTTTATTATTGTATTTGTATAAAATACTTGAATAAATTTGTAAAGCTTTGTTTAATGCCGCCTCCACACGCTCGCTGTTTGCCACAAACAGGGCGAACACTGACCACAAACACCCAACACAAACACGTCATCCACCCGCTTGGCGAACATGCTAGTCTATTCTGGATTGGCAAATATTGGAGACGACGAGCTTGTTGTGGCAGCGATTATTTTCGGGTTAAACTGCTCATTTTTCTTTACACTTTAGCTTAGGATACACAAAATGTCACGATTAGTAAATTTGACCACCACTATTAACTCCGTCTGGCGGCCGCAAGCTTGCGCGTACTACTGAACTGAACAAGCGTGTGGATACATCACAAACCCGTTCGTCGAACAACTTTTGATTTGTGCAAAAAAACCGATATCGATGTTCGGCATCGGTATCGGTATTATATCACGAGCGAACACAAACAAAAACAGCCAAACACAATCAAACACACATCCACACGTTCGTGTTCGTTGTTTGTTGTTTGCTGTTCGCCATTGTTCGGCAAGCGTGTGGAGGCGGCATTACAAGGACGAAAAAATTAAAACCGCACCAACAACCGGGCGTATTATTATAAGATTTTCAAAATTTCAAAGTTTATTTAATTATCCACATTTTGATTTACGGCTTTTTTAAGTCAAATAATAATATAGAAAATATCAAAAAAAAAATATGTCGCGCGGGCTCGCTTCACACCCGTGTGAGTTTTGTGCTGTCAAGGTTGTTGGCGTCTTATCTATCGTCGTCTTAACTAAAGTAAAAAAGTATAACATTTTAAACAATAAATACATGTACTAGGAAATACTTCAAGTGTAACGTGGAAAGTTCCAGAGTTTTAATTTATGTAATTAATGATTTTACAGCAGTTATTATGGTTCCGCACGAGTAGAGTAGGTTAGAATCTCGTGTGGGGAATGTTTTTGATAAGTTTTGTTTGTGGTAGGTACTTTGATTAATTAGGTATCATTTTGGAATTATAACTTACTATGTAAAAGAAATATTGAAATGGTTTTGATTACGATCTATGTTCCCAGTTTTATACTGTAATGGTTTTGATTGAAATTTTCAATAAGGAATGTTTAATAGTGGCTTCGATTCTTAGGGCCAGAGATTATTTTTTCGAACTGAATCTTAACTTTTTACAAAGTCTGAACCCAGTAGAAATATTTATTACAATTGTAGCGTCTGTGGCTTACATTGGTCCTCAGCAGGACTGGTTTATTAGGGCAGTTGAGGTTGGTGTTGCCGCAGCTCTGGAGAGGGATACCGCACTCACATTGGATATCAGACGTTGTCTTTAAGATTAAACTTATAATAGTTAAACCAACTCTTAATAACAGGTGAAGACTGAAAGAAGTGGAAAAGATCCACCAAGTTAGTTTAAATTCTATAATAATTAAGTGAGATTATATTCTTTATACTGTAAATTAAATTAAAAAAACTCCAACAATTATCTGTACATTGTACATGTGAAACCCTCAGAACAGAAACCCTGTTTAGGCACAGCAAATAACATTGGTTTACTGGATGGTAAGCTCCTAAGATTGCTTAACAACCAGTTTTAAGGACACACTAATTTCCTCTCTAAATCAATAGATATATAAATACATGTATTTCCTTACCATACACAAACTACATTCAACAGGAGTGACAAACATTTCCCCCACCTTCATAACTCAGCACAACGTAAACAAGTTTTTCTCCTACCTACATAGCTACCTACAGTACGAGCAGACAAAGCACTTCCTCTGTTTTTGTTTGTCTAACGTCTATCATAATGCGCCGCTGATAGGCCTCGTCTCGGTAGCTATCGGCGGGGGTCGTAAACTGTTGGTGCTTTACAGTAAAAACGTCAGTAATTTGCGAGGTTATACCGGGAACATGGACATCTGACTGCTGTATTTGAAGGGTTTGGTTTTATTTGATTTTGTGAAGAATTATTTGCTTTATGGAAAATGTATTTCATTATCAGGATTATTTTGACAGTTACCCTAGGATTTTTCCTTGAGTGATGACCGTAAATTAGTAAATATAAAGTCGGACGCCCTCAGACAAGGTGGAGCGACGATCTTTGCAAGTTGGCTAGTAGCAGCTGAATAAGAGTTGTCGAGAATTAAGATATATGCGAGCGATTGGAAAGAGGCCTATGTCCAATAGTGGACAATCGTAGGCTGATGATGAAGCACTAGCTACGAGCAGATAAAGCATTTACTTTGTTTTTGTTTGTCTAACGTCTATTATAATGCGGCGCAGATAGACCTCGTCTCGGCAGCTATCGGCAGGGTAAATTGTTGGTGCGACTCAAAAAAGACGTCTGTAATGTGCGCGGTTACTTCGGGAATTATTACTACTACTGTACTGTAATACTGCCACATGACTGCCTGTAGTGTATGAGGGGTTTATTTTATTATTAGATTTAGATACCGGCAGAAGCTAAGTACATAGCTTCTGCCGGTGTCTTCACCAATGTGAAAATCAGAAATTATTCCTACACTCCTCCTTGGATAAAAGTAAGTATTCTATTTCCTAAACCAGGACATGTTGTACCCGTGTGCCAAGTTTCATCCAAAACCATTCAGCTGTTAAGACGTGACAGATTTAATTTTCTATTTATAATATTAGTATAATCTTAGCTTATCTCTCTTTTTGGAAAATGTGATCCATTATTGGGGCTTTGGATTGGCATATCTATATTGGTCGAAGTAAAATTGACAACAGCTCTTTGAGAACAGGTGACAGGGGTACTTGACTGAAAATGAGTTTTTATCCGTCAGGTAGATTAGTAAAAACTATTGGACAAGTATTTTTCTTTTGACACGTAAACATTACGTGACGACGATACAGTGCGGTGAAATATCGTGTGACGTCACGGTGTGCTATAATTTATACTGACAAAATGATGTCACAAGCCCCGACTCCTGAGCTGTATTTATTTGATAAAGCAAAAAATACCGTTTCCATATTATTTGATAATCTCACTGACGGATTAAATAGAATTATCATTTTTCTACACAGGAAACGTCCCCATTAAAAGGCACTTTTGAATTGTCAGAGCGGGTCAAAAGTCAAAAAGAAGAAGCGAGTTGCATGTCCCAAAGCATAGATCTCTATAGAGAAAAACCTAAACATGGGCGCTAATTCGTAATCTAAGCTTGAAATACTATTTCTGCCATTCTACCAGACCAGACCAGGACTAGCTATCATAATTGCAAGCACTTACCAAACCGTACCTTTTGAATTATAAAACCAACATTATATAAATCTAGCAATATGTATTTTACGGTCCAATAAAATCGTTTTAAACCCTCCTCCATTATTCATCAATTTTTGTATATGTTTGAGCACGTATTTACGAGTTTACAAGCCTAATACACGTCAGTTGCACGTGGAGAACGTTTTTCACAAGTTCTATTTATTAATATGACAACATAAAGAATAATATTGAGTATCTACCATCAAATATTTCGCCAGGCTTTTTGATTTTACTTCTTCGTCTTTAGTGGGTTAGAGTAGGTTTTATGTCAATCAATATATCTTATTCTATTTCTAGACATAGGCTTCTCTATTCAGTTCCTTGTGAAAAATATAATTTATTTGAGAACTATATTCTGCCCTTCGTCGGCAATTATCGCAAAGAAATGTAATGCCGAGATAAGAAGTTATATATGTCCTAGTCAACGACATGGCCTATCCGTGTGCCAAGTCAAAGTATAAAATAAATAAAAGATTAAAAATAGACAAATAGAAAAGACTTAATTTCGTATTTAGAATAATAATTCAAAATATTAAAAAAACCCGACTGCTTAAAAGTGATCTAAAAAGACGTTAACAAGAAAAAATATATGTAGTGCATTCGCGAGCTGGCTGACCAAAACCAGGTGTAATCTTCGACAGCACAGCATATTTTTTTCTTATTTACGTCAGTGACACTCGTAAGATTAAAACGAATCCATCGACGTACGAATCATCGAAATCGGCCTACGCGTTTGGTCTCTAGAACGCCACATAGGAACAAACATACATACATACATAGACTGATAAACACATTACCCTCCTTTGGCAGTCAGGTAATTAGTATGGATACGCTAGTAGGTACCTATTATATTATCTGTGGGTTGGATTAACATTTAAGGCATTTCTGCCGCCAATCATTTAATCTTAAAAAATCTTATCTTCGGCTGTTACATCAAGGAGAGCATTGAACATTACTTTGTTTTAAAACCAGAGAAACTGAATTTTCTTAATTTATTGAATCAATCTGTTTTCACATAAAATTAGTCTAGGTAACCTATTTTTTTTTTCAAATACTCGCCTGCAACAACTCACAATAATTTCCATATCTTTGTCTCCAAAGAAAAAGCACTTCCGTTTCTTTGACAAATTATGAGATACATATTTACAATTGGATTGCCAAAGTTGTAAGGGACGTAAACACATGGGTACAAACGTATTCCTGTCACGTAATCGTTCTCCCCTAATAAACTGACAAACGCTGCTGAGATTGCGAAATTTTTATCGGAAATACGATTTTAAATTAATATTGTTTTATTTAATATTAGCATCAATGAAACGCCGTGCGGAATAAAAGCCCTTTGATTTGTGAAAGATGTTTATTTTTGTATTTTTAATATTAAACGGTCGTGGTCTCCAATAGATTTAACGGATCTGGAACGAATTTAAATTGTTATATCAATTTGATTTTCAGTTTTATGCCCTGTTTTTCAGATTCAAGAATTCTTTACTGTTTTACTATAAAATTAGGGCCAAATTTCTGAACTGTTTATTTGAGCGTGTCAAAATCTATCTTAACTACAAAGTTTGATAGGTTTTTGGGCTAAGTTAGTTAGAGTTTGATAAATACTAAACTTCAAATTATGAATTCAAGTAATTCTGTAAGTTTTGGTATGTGCTCGTTCTTTAGCTCTTTTCTAATGTATATTTTAAGAGGTATTTGCCCTATAATAGACAAAAAACAATGAGCTAAATTTATAACAAACAAGATTACCATTTTACTACCATTCAACGCAAACCCAAGCTTCATGTATTTCCACTTTACTATCGAAACTACCGAACAAACAAACAAATGAACACACGTACCTTCAAGATTAACAGAGAAATCACCAATCTGTTTATTAATCTAAGCATAAGCCGAAACACAATCACAAGCCGGAATAGTGCAAACCAACAATCACAAGTTGCGCTGTCAAGCCCGTCAAACTAAGTTCGAAGGGAACCGAGTAGCCCAAGTTGTGTGACGAACGTGAGAATGGTACACAAATGGTACACTCTGGTACACAATCGGGAACAAGTTATGACACCCGTAAGTGATCCCAATTAAGTTGAACTGTGTGCACAAGTGTGATGGTTTTAAGTGGCGACGTGAGGTGGATGTGCACTGGAGCGGTGTAGACGCGCGATTGTGCGGTTATGTTAGGAAGTTTGTTGAGTATTGTAAGTGATATTGATAAACATATTACATTATTTTTTAAATAAACGAATCGTAAAAGAGAGATCTTTGCGTTAAATTTAAACAAGATTGATTAGATACTGCTATGAACTTGGCCGTTTGTTTCTCAAAGGCTCTGAAGTCTACAAAATTTACGACCTCCTAATAATATTTTTTATAATCAAGACTAATTCATTAAAGTACGTAAGTATTTTCGAATAAACAAGTCCAGCTCACTAAAACATAATCTCATTGCATAGGTGTAAAATAATACCACAATTAATATAATAAAAATCCTATATCAGCTCAGACTTAACATACCATAAAACTCTTTCAAGCCTCCAATTAAGGTATGAGTACACTGAGTCGACGCACGCACGCGCGATTAAGCGATTACCGTAACAATTTCATGTGTATAGGCTTGTTGGAGCGTCGCCTTTGTAGTTTTCTTCAATAAACAAATAAAGCTCAAAATGGAGTAAAACGAATTGCAGTAAAGCTATTTGAAAATCGTAAAGAATAATGTATAAGCTTTAAGGTTCTGCCGCACGGATACAATGTGCATAAACACAGTGAAAGCCCGTCGAATGCGCGACCATATCGCATAGCCATCAAATTGTTTGATGTTTGAAAAATGTCGTGCAAAGCTAATTATGATTTAAGTGTTTTGCAGCTAACTTAAACTGAATTTTATTTGAATAAATCAAAATGTATTAGTATTGTGTTACTCGTACAATAATTGTACTCGTAAATGTGCTTCGTTATAAGCTAACCGAGCATTTCTAAAAGCCTGTGTAAAAGTTGTATTATAATTTTTAGGTGTAGGTAGATACAATATTCTGTCTAGTGGTACCCTATAAACAAAATAAATATACAACGTAAATAGCTGCCTACAATACTAAACCCAAATGTCACATAAACCATATCTCATTCAAAACGACAAACCACTGTTTTCCCGTAAACTTCGTATTTATAACCCACGGAATCGGCTTGTAAAATATTGTGGACTATTAAAGTTATTGTTATATATGTTTGGCGTTTCCTCGCGATCGCTCCAGCAGAATTGTGTGCTGTTTTCTTTAATGCTTGTTCATCAATGATAACGCGATAAACTACAAGCGGTCAATATGTCATATCGCGTGGTCGCGTGACGCGTTACACCGCAATGATTGTATGGCTTTATCTTCGAGAATTTTATGTAAGCTAAGTTAATTTCTTTAAAGGTTTTTGAGGAATTTCCAATCGGATATCGGAATGAAAGGGACTGGTTGGGTTGAATGAAGAATTAAAATATTTGACCTTGAACATGGAGTGGTGATTCGTATTCAAGATGGCAGATAATTAAATATTTTTAAGCCGTTTGCTTTGGGTTAGTTAGATTAATAATTGCGCGTCATACTTATTTATTAAACTAGCTAGTAGTTGTGTCCGCGGCTTCGCTCCCGTTAACTGACTACCTACCGACATTCAGAAAATAACTTCAAATGCACAACGCTATCTATCGAATATTGAGTTCAACTGTTCGACTATCTGAATTGCGTGTGTTATGATAAATTTACTTCTTGAACACTTTATATTCAAATAACTATATACTTTGATAGAGTGAACCGATTGCGATGAAACAAAAATTAAATAATACTTCAAGTTACTCACAGCTTTTATTTATAAAAGTTATCGACATTGGTTTCGTATATTTTACGTGATGCGTGCACAAATAAACATACAAACAGACAAAAAATCCAAAAATGCTGGAAATGAGTTCTGTTGGTTATCCATTAACACCCTGGTTATTTTTTTAGGAAATATTTTCTATGTACAAAAACGACTTTTAGGTCAGTGGGACGTCTTCACAGATTTATTATATGTATTGATGATAGGTGATGATAATATAGTTTTTTATGTTATGTGGAAATCGCGATACTCCGAAAACATGTTACTGAAGCTCTAGACGAAGTATCATTCTATTAACGAAGGCGATGGTTGAAATGGCAAAATGATAGGGATTGGTCACGTAACATTTCGACTTATACATTTTTGTCATTTTTGCTATCGCTTTTGCATTGATATAAGGTCACTTATCTATAGCCTCTAGTTTACTTATTAGGTAGGAATAGTATTGATTAATCTTAGACTCTTCATTAGCTCATGAGGTGTATCGAAGCATGGAAGAAGTTACAGTAAATATAAAGAGCCTGACATTATTTTCCATAAGCGTCCAAAAAAATGACAATAATTTACAATAAATACCAAAATACATACAACGATGAATCCTTTATAAAATCACAAAAAATAAATAAAGCGGAAATACAAAAATCTCCACTTAAACATTCTATACACAAAACTTGAATTCGCGCGTAAAGTGTCGGTCCGCCACTTAACAACGCAAACACTAGACAGCGCAGCCTAGCCGATAGACTGCTGCGCTAAATACTGCGCAAACATTTGCTGAGCATACCTTGCGTTCTTTGCTATTGTTCTAATAGTTAGGACGCAAAGGCTTTGAAAAACCTTTGTTTCTTGAAGAATTATTTTTAGATGAGATTTCTTTGAACTGTCGGTTTTTGAACATGAAAAGACGCTTTTTTGTGGTGTTGTCGTGGTTGGTTATACAGGGCAGGTATATCCAGCATATACCGGGACTCAAAATCCTCTGTGCCTCGGCAAGCATTTTAAGCTGTTGGTCCTGAAACACATTTGTAGATCTATGACCAAAAATCAGAAAATTTTACAAAAGTCTTGCCCAAGGGTGTTTGTATTACCTGGTTACTGAAGATCAGATAGGCATAGTCGGTTTTTTTGTTAATAAGTTTTTTACATAGCACTCTATGTACTTCCAAAAAAAACATTACAAAGTGAAAAATAACTTCCTTCTCCGAAGTCGGTGTCTTTGGTATCTATTTTTTTCCGTCTTTCGACACCGACTTTGGAAAAGAAAGTTATTTTTCACTACGAAGTGTTTTTTTTTGGAAGTTGGTTTGTTTTCTTGTTGAAAAGTTTTTTAGTTTATCTCTTTTTTTAGTTTTTATAGGTCAATTGGCATAAAAATCATATATAGCCAAAGCACATCTCATGACGATTCCAATAAGCCCAAAAATAACTAGGATACATTGTTTTTTTCGGAATCCCAGTGCCTTCCTGCCAGCTTCATCATCAGATCAGTTCGATGATACCATTTTCATCAGTACTATTTATTCATAAGTATTTGCTTCAACATAGTCGTTTAATTTTTAGAGATATCATAGACCCGTGACAAGCTCAGCATTAAAGAGTTCCATTGGCCATCTGTGGTCTTCTTCACCAGTTCCACTTCACCAAATAATACTTTTTGAGTGCAAATGATTGCATTGTTGATGAAAATGCCAAAATTGCAATTTCTCCATGATCCCATCATCAGATCCTGCCCTGGTGGACCATATGGGAAGCCCTTTCAAACAAAAGAAGAATTTTCCGAATCTGTCCCGGCCTCTTTGAGTAATCGGTGTACATACATAAAAAAATAATACCAATCGAATTAAGAACCTCCTCCTTTTTGGAAAGTCGGTTAAAAATACTGTTAATCAACTGCATCTGATTGCACTGGCAGCCGACCCTAAGATGTTGGGATAAGGCTAGGTAGATTGATTTGTTATTTCAATGGCGTTGTCAAGTAACATTTCTTTTAATTAGGTATTATCATCAGCAACAGATTAAAGTCACTTCTAAATGATTTCGTTCTACTTTGATTTTGAGTATTTTACAAACTTTATACCTTGCTTTCTTATGTGTGTGTTCGGCAAAATCATGTACTAGAATTGATATTTCAAACACTTCCTGACATCCGTAGTATGTGGCAAACATGTTTGAACCAATTCTTTTATTGAAATCCTGCATGTACTTATTATTATTTGATGTTTGTATACACATGTTTATGCAAATAAATATATCTGAATCCGATTGAGTTGGAAATTGGCGTTTAGTAGTCACAGCGGATATTTGTGTCTCTGAAGTTGGCTTTGCGAACCATTTCGCAAGAAACAGTTTGCCATCGAGTATACTGCACAGAGTAAGCGAGATAGGACGATGCGACAAACGTAAGCGAGTGAAAGAGGCAGTTATACAATGATATCTTCTAATTCAACATTGTCACAAAAATAGCAACTGCACAGGGTCTTGCAGCCAACTTCAGAGACAAAGATCCACTGCGCAGGGTCTTGCAGCCAACTTCAGAGACACAAAGATCCACTGTGAGTATTATACTTATGTAAGTTTGCAGTTGAAATTATATGGTACTATGGAGCTGGTCTCATGATGGAGCCGGAGGTGACCATAGCTAATCCTCAAACAGACAAGGCAAGGTTCATTGCAAATGTATTGACAAAGCGATATTACATTTCGTACTTTTTAGTCCCTTAAAAGCTTCATCGAAAAAGATTTTTATTCAAACTCTCCTTGCTCGAAAACCTGTTAAACTTTGGCATCAAAATATGACACTTTCTTAACTCCTAAATCTCATTTCAGATATTGTGAGTTGGATAATATCATCGTGAAAGCTTAAGCTAGCAATTCCATATCTTTTTAGGGTTCCGTACCCAAAAGGTTAAAAACGGGACGTGCGCCAGTCCGACTCGCACTTGGCCGGTTTTTTTTATCAAAAAGTTATTTAAATAGGTAGGTATGTACCTACTTATATGATAATTTTTTTATAGCTTTCTTTTATTTTGACACCCAAGCTAATCGCACCCAAAAATAGCTTTACTTTGCAGTCGTTATAATCTAACAATAAATGTTTCAATCAATCCATCTCATCTAATGTTATTAGTTTTTCAACAAACATATCGAGGGATGTCAGGTATAAAATACCCTCTTTTTATTAGAAATTTTCAACGATAGTGCGCTAAATCGGAATGCCTTGCCAACTCAATTGTTTTATTTCAGTTCAATAGAAGAAAGTTTCCCCGAAGTTATCACATAAATCTTCTTCTTATTAAAAGTAGAATGCCAGAATTGAATAATTCAACTTATAGGACAGCTGCACGCTATACGCTACAACTCTACCTGTGGTGTTCATAATATCTAGAAGAAGAAATGAAACTTACATTTTTTGGGTCGGATCAATCTTTTGGGATCGAGATTTTTTTTATCAAAATTAGTTTTGTAGGTCAGATTCAGCCTCATCTTTGCCTTTCTTAATTATTTTTTCTGCCGAAACTGATGTTTCAAAGAAAAACCATGTATGTAGAATTTAAAAATAAATTATAATTGATTAATTATTTATAAAGAGAAAAGAAATAGAAATGCTGAAGGGCGGTTTAATATGTGTTGGAGATATGGCCGTGTGCCGGATGACTGGTGCAAGGCTGTAATCGTACCACTATATTAGGGAAAAGGCTCATAGCAGGAGTGTAAAAACTACTGCGGCATTAGTCTTTTGAAGGCCTATGACAGTGTGTGGAGGGATGAACTGTGGTCGACGCTATCCGTGTACGGTGTGGACTGGCGCTTGGTACGAGCAATGAAATCTCTATATAGGGATTCCAGTGCTTGTGTTAGAATTAATGGGGCGTATACGGACGGGTTTTCCATCTCAAGGGGTGTTAGACAGGGCTGTGTAGCATCACCGTGGCTGTTTAACTTGTACATGGATAGTTGTCTGATAGGTTTGAAAGAGCATGAGTGCGGATTGAGGATGAATGAGTTGCCTGTCAAATGCCTTCTCTATGCAGATGATCAAGTTTTACTTGCATCGTCAGCAGAACAGTTGCAAGACATGGTGACTGTGATGAATGAAGCTTTTAAGTTAAAAGAAAGGTATGAGTATACATGTGAACAAGACTAAGGTAATGGTGTTTGAAAGAGAAGACGATGTATCGGAGTGTGAAGTGAAAATAAATGATAAGAGTGTGGAGCAAGTGAACGAGTTTGTATATTTGGGAAGTATGCTCAAAAGGGATGGAAAGATTGAAGAGGATGTGGAAAGGAGAGTGAATGCAGGGAATAAAGTGAATGGTGCTATACATGCGGTTGTGACCAGCAAATCGATGTCTCCGGAAGCTCGACTCGCCGTTCACAATAGCGTGCTGGTGCCTACATTTATGTATGGAAGTGAAGGGTGGGTATGGCAAAAAAGACATGAAAGTAGGATTAATGCAGTAGAAATGCGCTTCTTGCGAAGTATGTGTGGTGTAACTTTAAATGATAGGTTGAGGAATGAGGTAATAATAAGACAACGTTGTGACTAAAATTGAAAAGAGTATGTTAAGATGGTTTGGCCATGTTGAGAGGATGAATGAAAGGCGACTAACGAAATGTATTTACAAGATAGACATGAATGGAAACGCCGGGAGGGGACGCCCTAGAAAGACATACACAGACCTTATAGGTGATGTTCTTAAAAAAGGCCAGGTGCGCAGTACTCATAACCGGCGTGGGTGTATAACTAGATGTATGAATGTGAGTGAAGCTAAAGAAGTATGTAAGGATCGTAGCAGGTGGCGTTCTGTAGTATCTGCCTACCCCCATGGGAAAAAGACATGAGTTTATTATGTATGTATGTAATTATTTATTGATAATATTTTTAATTGATATTATTTACAATATGATAAAGTGACTAGTTTTTAACATAATTTACCATTGACATGCATATAAAATAAATTATAAATGATTAATTATTTATAAATAATACATACATTTAATAGACATTATGTACTCGAACTTGACTTTGTATATTATAGATTCAGATATTACTACAAAAACCTAATATATTTGTACACCAATTTCATTGGTAGGACATAGAGCTCGAGTGAAAAGTATATATAAGTCCTGTATTGTAATACCTGAGTACACAAATAAAGATTGATTGATTGAAGTTTTTTTTTTAAAAGCCTTGCCACAAACTAAAATACTATCATGTCTGAATGCCCCGAATGCCTAGGTGGAGGTGTTAAAACACCATCTTTTGCCTGTTATGCTTAAGTATCATGTAATATTCCTACTAGCTAGCCATCTTGCCTGCTTATTTCGTCACCACCACAAGACTCACTTATGTAACTCATCCCGACACGAGATGCGAAGGTTCACGTAAATATTTTCGCTAAGTGTTACTCTGGAGTGTTCTGGAACAAGCTGGGTGCTGGGTGCTCCAAGTTGTGGCCTCATTAGTCGTGCAGTTTACTACTCGCAACTTGGAAGCACAACTTGAAATTGTATGCAGTTAATTAGTTCATTTTAGAGATACTGTTTTGACCTTGTTATGGGTTTCCGTGGGTATCTCGGATGAAATCGCTTCTACCTTCGTACCTATTTGTTGTCTCTGGACAAAAAAGTTAATGCATTTTTTTCTTAATAATATGCTTACTCCAACGTGCTCCAACTAAATCATAAACAAACATTAAACCAGCCACCCAGGTGGGTCTTAATCCTATTCTTTTTTGTACATAAAACATACAAATACAATACAACAATTTATATAAGGCGAGCTTAACACATTATTGGGCTCTATAACAGCAAACCCCAGTTGCGTAGGGAAATTTGCATATGAGGTCAGTACATCCAAGTGCACAACAAAAACCCTTTGAAATATTAATTATGAAGTAATAAATAATAATGTATAAAGAGAAGAAAGAGAGACAAATATTTTATTGCACAAAAAAAACGCACATTTTTCATTAGGTTTTATATTCTTGCTTGTTCATAGACTGTGGTATCCAAAATCTCATACATAAATGCTTAAAAGTGACGACTTACACTTAATTTTGATTTAGATTAAAATTTTATCACTTTTAGTACACACTAGAAGCACACTACAAAACCAAAATACAATCCCCCAGCTATAAAGCAGCGTCAGCCCATCACCATCACCATACATTGTAACAATTTATCACCGCAACACTTAAATTGGCAAATGAAACCAGTAGGAGCGCTACGCCATAGCTACACCGCGTACTATATACGCCGCATAGTACGCCGTTGAAACAATACGCCGGTGCGCTGTAATGTGCCGGCGCCTCGTTACGGCATGGTCGCAGTGCGAGCGGGGATCGGGCAGTGAGTGGATACAGGCAGAGTATTGCTGCATTAAATAAATCAATTGATTTATTAATGTGTGTGGAAAATGTAAAATGCACTTTGTATTGCGTATTGCAAAGTGCATTTATATTTTGTAAAATGAAGACTAAGTTGGAATCCAGGAGTGCAAAAAACAGGTATACTGGTAACAAGTTTACATAATGAAATAGGAAGCAACAAATAAGAGTGAAAACACACAAGTAGGTACCCATGCATGCTAGTCAGCTAAGAGATTGACTCTGACTAGTCTGAAAATTTAACTGGTCAGTCCAAAGATCATCTTAATTCATTCATTAAGGCTTGAAAACTACGTCAAACTGGCTAATCTTTATCTCAAGCTAAGTCTATTTGGTTTATCTTTTTAAATCTTTTACCGTAACAAGAAATAAATTAATCTTCTCAACACATAAGAAAGCAATACACCATAATTGACACAATCCACGGCTCGTTACTCTCTCATCCTTATGCGGGTCAGAAGCAGTAATTATACCTACGACAGACATCTTCTTAGGTCGCCATAGTACAGTATCTTCAGCTCATTATGGCCCGGCCACAATGCGGGCGGGAAGCGAGCGTCGTCGCCGACCGGACTCTTTGAATTAAACATTTAATACTTTCGAGCTAGAGACTAGAGAAATTTAGAAAGTCTTTTTACTTTAAAACGACCGTCTTTTGTTCTTTTTAAAGTGATCTTGTTTATTTAGTTTGTTTGTTTGTGGGGTTTTAAATTTTATTTAAAGTTGTTGAGTTATGAGTTTGAATAAGTCTTCGATAGTTAAGAGGTAAGGTAGGTTCTTTGACGTCTATACATACAGGACAATTTTGAAATCATTGGTCTTTCAGGGGTGAAAGTACTCATGAATATGAATTACTTTCATTAGAGGACCAACATTTAAATAAGTAAATTACTTGATGGTTATTGGTAGTTATTTGATGGTTTTTGGATCAGAAAAACTGATCACATTTAATTTACTATCATACTTGAAGGTTGTGGAAATTGGTGATATTGTCTGAAGTTACACGAAAACAAAACAATTAAAAGAAATTAAGTAGAATCGAACTTTCTAATTGTGAAATTGTTTCCGTCTCAATTACTTTATAACAAAAACTTCCTCTAATTACACAGTTCATACAATCCCGCGCACCGCCCACACAGTGACCTCAGGTCTAGGCTAAAAATAATTAAGTTGAATGAGATTGCAATACATAAAACAATAATTATATTTCATCCGCGATAATAATGGGCACTTAATTAATAAATTCTTGAAGATTCCATTACTGCTGAGTGCTCCTGTGAATTTGCGAGGGGTAGGCAGATATAGTGCCTGCTTCTCCCATTGTGCGTAATTGGTTCAAAATGTTGTATCTTCATCTTGATACCTTTGGATATAATGCGGCATTTCTCGTAGGTAAAGTTGGTTTGAATGTATTGTTTGAAAGTAACAATGTCAGTGATTGTGCTCTAAATAGTTTATATGTTTTTAAAACGCTCAAATTCAAATTCAAATTATTTATTTGTAAAAACATAGGTACAATATAATAAGATCTTATTCTAGTGTCAGGATCGCTATGTTTAACCTAATAGGCATACAAATTTTGGAAACATAATTCTAATTTTAAAACATATATTTTATGCATTGTATTATTTAAATTATTATTAACATTAAATTAGATACCAATAATCATTAAATCGAATTGAGCATAAATCAATCGGACACTTGACTCACTCAACGACATACCCAACTATTATTTATTTGAATTGTCTTTTAAGAATTCACCAATGGAATAGTACGCTTTTTAACCGACTTCAAAAAAAGGAGGAGGTTCTCAATTCGACTGTTTTTTTTTTTTATATGTGTTACCTCAGAACTTTTTACTGGGTGAACCGATTTAGATAATTCTTTTTTTATTTGAAAGCTGGTGTTTTTCATGTGGTCCCATTTAATTTTCATCAAGATCTGATACAGAACTTCGGAGATACACATCAGAACTCTTCAATAAATGACGGCAATTCACTCGGGATAGCTGCAATCGCATTTATGTTTATTGTTTACACCATTTCATAACATAACATCACACTAGTACGCTCTAAAGGGGTACGCAGGTGTAAACAGTTCACCTTGGTATACCCTTATTCGACCGGTTTTGTTTAAGTTTCATGTTATTGGGTAAATCTATTCTGGTTTCACTTTGGGCATAATTGGTACCTAGCCTATATACATTATGTAGCACAACTAAAAAGTGAAAAATAAAAAAACTTTTTACAAAAAATACAACCGACTTCCACATAAAAAACAAAAAAGTGAAAAATAACTTCAATTTCGGCAGTCGGTGTCAAAAAACGAAGAAAATAAAACAAGAACACCGACTTCTGAAATTGAAGTTATTTTTCACTTTTTGTTTTTATGTGGAAGTCGGTTGTATTTTTTGTAAAAAGTTTTTTTTATTTTTCAGTTTTTAGTTGTGCTACACAATTTTTTAACCATAAAATCTGTTAGCATTCTTTTGAATTTGTTAATATCATTCTCAGCTCTTATAGTCGTAGGTATTTTATTAAAAATTTTTGGAGCCATTCCCAGAAAGCTTTTTGCGTATAATGCTGTTTTATGAGGCTTAACGTGAATTTTGTCCCGGTGACGTTTACTAGTCAGGGTTTCAAATAAATTTAAGTGTTTTTTAACGAACATTACTATTTCTAATGCATATAGTGAAGGAAATGTCATTATTTTTTGCTCAATAAAGTGTGGTCTACAACTGTCAGTAGCTTTTATTTGGCATACTGCTCTTATACACTTTTTTTGTGCCTTAAACACTAGCTCCCTATCTGATGAATTTCCCCAAAACATTATGCCGTAACGCAATGTAGAAGACACGTATGCATGATATGCAGTTAGTACGGCTTCACGACTTGCTATTTTACTGAGATTATGTAGAGCGTACTGAAACTGATTTAGTTTTTTTTATTATATGTTCAATATGTTTACACCATTTCATATTCTCGTCTATATGGAGTCCTAGGAACTTTGTGTGCTTTGTTTCTTCTATAGTTTTGTCTGCGTATTTAATGTTAAGTTTATCTTGATTGATTATTTGTTTGAATGACATAGCATAGGTTTTATCTAAATTTACATTAAGATTGTTATTATTTAATCATGTTATTAACCTGTTCAGATTTAGATTTATATCCATTTCATAGCTATGTGATTCCATATTTTGTACGGTGAAAATAACTGTACTATCATCTGCAAACAAGGTCATGGGATGTTGAATAACTCTAGGCATGTCGTTTATGTATACGAGGAACAATAACGGACCGAGGACGCTACCCTTGGGTACACCAAAGTTCGTTTTTCTTGGTTTTGATTGGTACGTTAGTTCTAATTTTGTCTTCTGGCAAATCTTTGCTATACTTGTTATTTGATACCTATTTTTTAGGTACGATTCAATTAATTTTAATACGTTCCCCCTTACTCCATTTTTTTCTAATTTTGACAAGAGTATGTTGAAATCTACAAAATCAAATGCCTTAGTCATATCCATGAACAAGGCTGTCGCACGTTTCCGTCTATCCATATTTGTTATAACTTTGTTTACAAGGCCATATATTGCCATATTTATATTTTTGCTTTTTCTAAAGCCGTACTGCTCTTCCGCAAATATTTGATTTTTTTCAAGAAAACTATACAGGTTGTTATAAATGACTTTTTCAAAATTTTTTGAGAAACATCTTCATGTTTTATTTTATGTATTATGAATGAATAATATAAGTAAATAAAAATAAACTTTATGTATCGGGCTATAGAAACCCAGTCATTCATGCTCAATGCTCATATTATAAATCCGAAAATAACAGTGTCTTTCTGTTTGTCCGTTAAACTAGTCTTAATGAAATGCTAAATTATAACAGCCGCAATGGTCGATTATCAAGGTTAAGCAACGGTTGACCACGTCGGTCCGTGGATGGGTGACCATTTCCTCAGTGCCTCGGGAAGCACGTTAAGCCGTTGGTCCTGGCTGTCATTTGAAGATCTTTGATACTCTTTACGGGTAGTCAGAAGCTTGAGATCTGACACCAGTCTAGCCAAGGGGTACCGTGTTACCCAGTTACTGGGTAATGAAGGTCAGATAGGCAGTCGCTCCATGTAAAACACTGGTACTAAGACTGGAAGCCGACCCCAATATAGTTGGGAAAAGGCTGGGCAGGAAGAATGATAATTTATCATAACCGTATCCTAGGCACTGGAGAAGGACATACGAGTACATAGGAAACTATTTATGAACATACCACGATGGACAAAGTCGCGGGAAAAAGATATCATCCATTGGGTCAGAAATTGTAGTTAAAGAATTCTAAATAAACAAGTACGTAGCATGAGAATTTGTCGACATATCTACTAGTAGAAATAAAATAACTGGGTAACTCGTAGAAAATTTGCTGTATAGTTCTCAGTAGTAATGTAATTTGAAGTAACCATAAAACATGTGAGATAGAGTCAGCAACAAAATATACGTGATCGTCGCGCTTCGTCTGCTAACGGTCCCCAAAGGTGCCATAAATGACATATTTGAGAATGTCTCTGCGTATGTGGGGAATAAGAAGAACAGTAGTTGTTACCTACCTGTGGAATTGTATAACATAACAAGTTGACATAATTAATGTAAAGTTTTAATTGCGAAACTTGTCAAACTTAATATTTGCTAAGCAAAATTTTGTGACTATTTACCCGACTACCGAAGGAGGGTAATATGTTTATCAGTCTATGTATGTATGTATGTTTGTTCCTTTAGGGCGTTCTAGAGACCAAATGCGTTGGCCGATTTTGATGATTCTTACGTTAATCGATTCGTCTTAACCCTGCGAGTCAAAAATGGCGGCTTTTGGCATTTTGTGGGTTTTTTTTCCCAAACCCATCGTGTGGATTATCAAAATAAAGGGTTTTAAGAGGTGATTTCATAAATATAGAACACTGATCTGTTTAAATGTATGTAATAAAAAAATAAAAAAAGTTTTAAATAGAAAAAGTTAATTAAAAAAATCAAAAAACCCGACTGCTTAAAAAGCGAACTAAAATACGTAAACAAGAAGAAAATCATGCTGTGCAGTCGGAGGATACATGTCTGGTTTTGGTCAGCCAGCTTGCGAATATGTATTCTCCGACTGCACAGCATGATTTTCTTCTTGTTTACGTCTTTTTAGTTCGCTTTTTAAGCAGTCGGGATTTTGATTTTTTTATTAAGTTTTTATTTTTATCTATCTTATGCTTTTAGTTTAATGGGTTTTATTATACCGGGATAAAAATTGATTGTAGTCTGGAATAGCCTATGTGCTATACCATACTATAATCTATCTCTGTGCCAAATTTCATCCAGATCCCTTCAATCGTTTTGGCAGTCGAATGCGCCGAGGGTTCCGTACTTACCCACTATACAGATAAAGATACAGATAAAGATGGACATAATTGCCTCTAAGCATTCAAAGCGTGATTTTCGCGGTTTCTGGAAGAGCGCTAATAAATTGAGCATTCGGCCAGGCCTGCCTGTTAGTGTGAATGGTGTGAGTGATGTGAAGGATATAGCAAACCTTTTTAGAAATCGGTTTGTTTTAAAGTCATCGCTAGGGAGTTCTTGTGAGATGCTGGATGCTAAGCCCCGTTGAGGCAAGGTGGGCACACGTTTCAGTGCCAAATATGTGGCTAGGGTCATCAGGTCTACGTCTAGAGGTAAGTCCCCATGACATGATCGGCTCAGTAGCTTGAACTTTTGAATACGCCGGTCCTCACTTACCGAGGGTTTTGGCACTGCTGTACAATTGATGTATTGGTCATTCATACTTGCCTAATGAGGACGATCGTGGTTCCCATTGTTATAAGTAAAACAGGTGATCTTTCGGTTAGGGGAAACTATAGACCTATTTCTCTAGCAACCATAGTCGCTAAGGTGCATTATGGTCTGCTTGGTACTACACAAAAAGAGAAACACCTGTTTTCGCTTGCTTCCTCGATCGGTTTAGGGCTTTTGATCTGGTTGCCTAAGATATATTATGGAGGAAACTTGAACCTATAAGCTTACTTATCGAGCTTATAAGTATCTTCAGGCATTGATATGGAAGCCAGATCAATAGAGTTCGGTGATCGAGTGTGCTGTTGGAGCCTTATCAATTGGAGTGTGGAGTGAGACAGGGGGGATTGACCTCGCCTGCCCTCTTCAATTTTTATATAAATGCCCTGATTGAGGCGCTTAGCAGTCAACATTTCGGTTGCCATACTGACGGTGTCTGTGTCAATAATAAGCTTTAAAGGACAATGCTGACATTGAAAGGGAACGAAGGGATCTTTCCAAGCGTGTGAATATGATAGCTCGCAGGTTTGCACATTGTACTGCAGAAATAAAGGTGACGCTCTTTAGAGCATTCTGAACCACCTTCTACACTTGCAGCCTGTGGGATGAGTATTCACGGGCGTCGTATGGAGCCCTTCGTGTCCAGTATAATAACGCGTTCAGAAAACTGATGGGGTTGCCTTGGCGATGTAGTGCGTCAGGGATGTTTGCGGCAGCGCGTTTGTTTTTACATGATAATGCGCAAGCGCGCAACATCAATGATGACCCGAATTATGGACAGCTCTAACAGGGTTCTGAAATGATTGCTGACAGAGTGGACTGTTCGTATATACACGTAGTTCACTTCTTTCAGTTACATATGTCACCGTATCGTGTTGTTTACTAATACTTAGTTTAAATGCTATCACATTGTTACTAACCCTTCAAGATTCTTCGCTCGAAATAAAGATTTAGAATTTGAATTTTAACGCCATAATAAAATAGGTTATTGGTGGCTAAGTTTGAAAGATATAGGCAAATCTAGATTTTCTCGAAAACTTGAAAGTGTGTCACCACCGATTTTCTCAGGAACGTGTGAATCTAGCAAATTGAAAAAACCAAGGTCCTGAGTCTCCGCGATAAAAAGATATAAGCAAATTTAATTTTTCGCAAAAACTTGTAAGTACCATAATATACCTCACTCCAACCAAACCTCAGTATCTGGTATAAATTTCAACTTGCTAGGTCCACTCGTTCCTGAGAAAATCGGTGGTGACACACGGACAGACAGACAGACAGACGGACAGACGGACAAGAAAGTGATCTTATAAGGGTTTCTTTTTTACCTTTTGAGGTACGGAACCCTAAAAAGGATTAATAATAAACGGGACTAGAAAGGCAGGATACAACATGTTTAAAATTACTGACAAACGACATCGTGGCATGTCCTGACTGTGATGACACAGCTGAGACACTTTTAACAAAGAGTCTTTCTTAGTAGACAAAGAGATAAGGGGCCCCCCTTATCTCTTTGTTTTTTTGCCCAGAAGTGGGACAATACGAGCAACTAAAAACACATGAAGAATTTGCTGTTTTGTTGACCATTTTAGTTCTACTTTACTCCGAAAACTAAAACACCACTTATCTTCATGAAATCATGACATTCTTGCTGATCATTCGATTGACTCCAAAACTCTTAATAACAGATCGATATGTTTCAGTAAGGCAGATACATAGGAATGCCGCAGGACAACTGAATCAAGCCAAGCTTGGCGAGGGACAGGCTATAAATTAAATCTAAATCCGGATCAGAACCAATTTGAAACGTGACTATATTTGAAATATCCGATAGACGTAGAGCTATAGACGTAAAGGTCTCCTGCCAGGGAACGGACATGGAGGAAATTATTATCATCACCAAAATTGTTACATGAATGAGGTACTTCCAAAAGTTTTCTGGAAATAATTTATGGAAAATTAGATTAGATTAGATTAAGACGGGCTGGTCCGCAACTCCACGTCTAAGCGCGTATTTTATAGGTAAATCAAGTAATGCGATGGCCTGTTTACGAACGAATCACAGCTGTTAACGCGCTTTACAATTTGGCACATTAATTTTTCGTGATAGAAACCAGGCCTCAGCCGTTTGTTTCTTCTGAAAGACATGGCTATCTATTTTAAGTCTTTTTTACATCTTCTACAAGTAGGAATGCATTATTGACTCTAAAAAAGTTAATCCAAAAAATCTAAAAACCCGACTGCTTAAAAAGCGAACTAAAAAGACGTAAACAAGAAGAAAATCATGCTGTGCAGTCGGAGGATACATCTGGTTTTGGTCAGCTGGCTGGCGAATATGTATCTTCCTACTGCACAGCATGATTTTTTTCTCGCAGGGTTAAGACGAATCGATTGACGTATGAATCATCAAAATCGGCCAACGCGTTTGGTCTCTAGAACGCCACATATGAACAAACATACATACATACATAGACTGATAAACACATTACCCTCCTTCGTCAGTCGGGTAGAATAGATCCAAGCATATGGAACTTCGAAAAGCTAAGGAGTGTAATGCCGTGCCGGAGTTTGTTTCCAGCCTGAGGGTATTTAAGTCAGGAATAAAAAGGTTACTTTTAGGCAAGTGTGCTTTATCGTCAACCACTTCATCACTTACCATTAGATTGTGATAATGATAATGATCAATTGCGAGCTTATAAATAACAATAACTTTGGAAAAATCGAAAAACAATAGATCAACCTTTCCTTAATGCCAAGCTTATAAGGGCCCGAACCTAAAACAGGTAGGTGATTAAACAAGAATATAATTACTCCATTAAACATAATTACGATGTCGTTATCAAGTTTCCAGGGCTCTTATAATTAACTTTAATTATAGATTAGCCCCGGCCCCTTCGAACAGTACACTCATTTACTTTAATCAGCTTACTTACCAAAAATGCCGTCTACCCACCGTATTACCGTCATATTATAATGTATTATTAGGTATGGAATTAAGGCCTTTAATAAGTGATCGGCATTTTTTTCAACTCCGCAAATATTCACTACTTCTACTTCGTGTCGCTGGCACCTTCGTATTTTTTATTTCATAGACTAATCTGGCAGCTCCCAATGACCTTATTTTTTCTAAATGTTGCAAGCGCGGAGAATAGTGTGTGATTCATCGAATCGATGTGACATGACGCCTCAATATTTTTTTGCTAAGTGAGGAAATAAATATTTTATGAATATAAACGTAATATATTTAAATACAACATTATTAATACACATAGTTCATAAACTTTTATTTTAATAAATAAGAATTCAACAATAATGAAAAAGCGATCGATAAAATGAAGTCCGACATAAATGAGTAGAAATTAAATAAGGACCGCTAGTTTCTTAACAAATGTATTTTTATGTAACGATAAAGTGGCAACCCACCAAATGTCAGTTAGGAAGTAAAAAATCAGAGATTAGGTAGCTCCACTTTGTGAGGTTGGACTTACACCTCCCGACTTGGTTCTAAGGGGGTTCAGGGACTTCAAAATATATCAGAGAAAGTTAGACCCTGCGAGAAGATACTGGCTGAAGTTAGATTGGAAACCGACCCCAACATACTCGGACAAAAATGACTAAAACTCTTAACGGAATAGAATGAATGTTTATAAAATTATTACCAAAAAGCTTTGTCATATCAATGTTGATGATGATGACTCCCTTTTCCGCACTTAAACTCTATATATCTACCATTTTACCCATTGCTTTGAAATAAACCTTGTTGTACATTTAATAACCCCCACTGAGATTCGCCAGAAGACTTTCATCAACTCACACACAGAACACAAAAAGCAATAAAAAATCTCAAACCAGCAGAAAAAGAACACTTACGAAAACATCATCAATATAGAAGTACGCAAATAAATCATATCTGTACATTTACACTATGTTATTAAAGAGCTGGAGCAATAAACTCGGCTAACTGTAGAAGGGAGGGTGTAATCGGTGATAAACAATGCTAACGGCATGCAGTACCTGAACATTCGTATGTAAGGGCGAAATATGAAATTTAAATGTAAAATACGTCATACATCGCACTGCCAACTCACTTTCGAGGCTTTGAAAACAGCGGGCATGGTGGGAATATTTTTAGAAGAGTTTTGCTGTAACTGTTCGTATGTTTGAAGAGTATCGTAAACCATAAAACTATGAAAGAAGATGAAAACACTGTGTGTGTGATGATCGGTTCCTGAATTAAGAACGTGTGACAGAATTTCAAGTGTACATGTCGTAGAGATGGACAAATAAGCACTCCACTTCAATTTCTTAATTCGGCGATCGGGGGACAGTTTATTATGCGGAAAGGATGAAATACGAGGAAATATATACATTAAAATAAACGAATAAATGAAGTATATGAGGATCCTAGCAGGTGGCGTAATTTCTATCTACCTCATGGGAAAAGACGAAAATACGTGTGATAATTTAGGAATGTTAATAACTAATCAACAAAGAAGTCAAGATAGGACTAAAGTATCTGAACTTGAATGCGATACTTACTATAAATTGTACCAAGAGGGACAAGCCTTTCACGACAACAATACTTGTCACCACCCAAAAGGACGTGATACAGACACGTGTAACGACAGATCGTCATGCACATGTCCATTACCGTCACATGTACAGTCCACAATAGTAATCTAATCCTCAAGGTATTCCCAAGACGGGCAGGGTTTAGCCATAGTCTAATAGCATCTAGCTGCAAACAGCCTTAAGAGGATTCCGCTGTCAGTCCCGTTAGCACAATACTTTGAGGCAGACTTCCGTGAAGAGAGGCTCCGACGATAATTATTCAGCGACACTGACGCGGTGACTGTTGATTTTCCAAATAAACTTAGGGGGTAGACAGAAACTACAGAACGCCACCTGCTACGATCATTACATACACCATTTGCTTAATTTACGTTCATACTTCTAGTCATACAGCACGCCCGTTACGAGTGCTACGCACCTGATATTTCTGAAGAACATCACCAATAACATCCATATGTCCTTGGGAGCAGTGGTGGCCCAGTGGTAACGGCCCCGACTTACGTGTACCCAGGCAGTTGCTCTACTTTGTGTAAATTATTTCATCACTACTGCTCTAAAAGCGGCGAAGGAAAACATCGTGAGGAAACTGGCATGTCCTAAAACCAAAAATTCGAAGACATTATATGTGAGATCCACCAACCTGCACTGGGCCCACGAGCTGGGGACCCATTCTCTCTCACACAGACAGGACGCCTGTGTCCCAGAAGTGGGCAATTTAAAAGGCTGATGATGATGTCCTTCTTGGACATCCCATTCACGTCTGCCTTGTAGATATATTTTGTTAGTCGCCTTTAATTCATCCTCTCAACACGGCCAAACCATCTTCGCACACTCTTTACTGGATTTCCAAGCAAAGCGCCTCCATCGTCTAAAACGCCGCGTCTGTATCGCTGCGTTATTGCCGCCACAACCGCTGCGCTCCGAAGTCTACCTCTACGAAAAGCGACATATATCTTTGGCAAAAGCTTCGAGGAACGTCGTAAGCACATACGACGTTCTTTGTCATCTTCATAAATAATGTAATTTATGGCTAAACTGTTTCTCCTAGATATGAATAACTTAGACGAAAGGATGAACAAGCCGAATTCAATATCATAATGTTATTGTTGGTTCTCCATTCTTCGCCATATTTTATGGGATTTTGCCAAGCGTGATACAATATCCGATTCAGGAATGATATATGGTTCTAATCTGAACATTATCTTTTTAGTAACATTGTTGGTAACAAAGGTGCGGAAGTTAAGTGCGGTATGTAAGTTTTTTGAGTTTGTTTTGACCATCTGGTTGGATTGGGTGGAAAATAACTTACCTAATATCACGCCTATATTTAGCACCAACCCGCACTGGGCCCACGTGGTGGATTACGGCTCATCCCCTCTCCCAGAGAGGAGGCCTGTGTCCGTAGTGGGAACATTAAAAGTCTGATGATGGTGATGATTTAACGAAGGTTTAGGCAAAAGTGCACCCAACAGTTCACCCATATGTTGCTAGTAACCAGGCAGAAATCTTGGAAAATGAAAATTCATAACGATGAAAACCCAATAAATACCGACCCGGGAATCGAACCAAGCACTAGCCCTTGCGATTTTTTTTTTGCAAAAACAAGCATTACTAGCCAAATCAGTCCTAAATGAGAAAAAATCACATGTTTACATAAAATTTACTATTTTTATTATTACATAAAATTAATATTCATTTACTTTTATCCAAATTAACATATTACGGTTTTGACAGCCAGACTACGGAATGGTTTAAAAGTTATTTAACGGGTAGGTGGGTTGAGTTGCGCAAGAAAGACGGTTCCACGGTATCTTCTTCCCCGAAAGTAATCACAAGGGGGGTTCCCCAAGGATCACTGCTCGGGCCTTTACTCTACATACTCTATAGTGCCGACCTAACTGCGTGTATCAAAAACTGCAAGTACCATGTATACGTGGATGATACTCAGTTGTATGTCTCGTTCAAAACTAGTAACACAACAGCCGGAGTACGTACCCTGAATGAGGAACTAGATAGAATCGCGTCGTGGTCTAAGGGCAACTCACTTGTGCTGAATCCAAAGAAATCTAAGTTTATGGTCATGGGCAGCAGAAATCAAATAAAGTCAATTCTTTCTGCTAAGCCCGAAGTTAAAATCATGGGAGAAAACATCCAGAGGGTGGAAATCGCTTGCAACCTAGGTCTAGTCACGGACCCAGAACTTCGTTTTGAGGCGCATATCAATGGTGTAGTAAAAAACTGTTTTTATAGATTAAAGGTTCTGTACCGGGTGAAAGACCTCCTTAGTGTTGCAATGAGGAAGAGATTGGTGGACAGCCTGGTACTGTCCAAACTGAATTATTGTGACACTGTATACGGGCCGTGTCTCCTTTCCCGCACAGAGCGTCTAATACAGCGTGTACAAAATGCATGTGCGCGTTATTGCTTCAGTATACCCCGGAGGCATCATATCACACCCTACTTGAATAAACATAACATGTTAAAAATGGTTGCACGACGGAAATTGCATTTAGCAGTCTTAATGTTCGGCGTCATACAAACACACAAACCGGAATACCTATTAAAAAAGCTTAGCTGGAGACACGAGCACTACAGCTACTCCGCCCGCCCCTCGTCCAAACCGCTCTCGTTGCCTCGTCGTAGGACCGCAGCCTTTAGAGGATGCTTTAAGTATGCCGCCACTCGCTGCTGGATCGATATTCCACCACCCATAAGATCGCTGAAAACAAAACAAAGCTTTAAATTTCATTTAAAAAGAATCCTGTTAGAAGAACATAAGGTTGAACAATGTATATATTATAAATAAAAAATTGCTTTAAAGTTACTCACTTAAGGTTTATAATCCATTGGCATCGAATCCAAGCGGTCATGTGATGTGGGGGGCGTTCTTTACTAGACACAACACTTTCTCTTCTTCCTTTGTTGTCTAACATCACCAATCGAACCACACGAGCTAATCCCACGGCAAATGCCAGCGCGGGGCTCGTTTGCCGCCCTGACGACATCCAACGTCTCAATTTATTATATATAAGTCTATGATCCAACGAGCGCGCACACGTACTACTTCGCGTAGGCTCACAAAGTAAGGCTTTGCGCGCGCTGCGCTAGTGTGGGTGTGGGAGCAGGACAGAACACTGAACGATTTTACGTGTTTTTGCGGGTGTAATACTCGCACTTTCTGTTTTGTCAATCGTGTGCCGTATATGCATCTCTTCGGTGTTTCTGATACCTGCATTCCTTTTATTCAAAATATAATAATATTTATAGTTTATTCGTAGTTTATTTTAAATATCTTACTGTATTTTTTTTTGTTTTTGTACCTATTTTTACATGCACTACAGACCTTGGTATCCGTACGTCACGTCCTAGGCGACCACTGAAAAACAGCGCCGTGTTGTGGGTCCCCCACGGCACAGCATTATGCTGAGTGGAAGCCTTCTTGCCACAATCACGACATGCATCTGCTTTTATTTACACTCGCATTTATTTATTTTTGTCTTTTATTTTACATTTCTAACATAATTTAAGAACTACTAACACTATTGTTAACCACTATTCTCGTTCTTGAAATCTAATGTTTATATGTCGTTTTGTGGCAATTAAATATTTTTCTTTCTTTCTAAAATATTCACGTACAACCAGTACGTGAATATTTTCATCAATCGCTTACAACAAAACGCAATAAGGATACTTTGGTACAAGTAAATAAAAAAATGCTTTACCTTGCCAATCTATTAAAACCTCATCCCTTAAAATACCTATCTAAATTATATATACAATCTAAACCTTTTTAGGGTTCCGTACCCAAAGGGTAAAAACGGGACCCTATCACTGAGACTCCGCGGTCCGTCTGTCTGTCTGTCACCAGGCTGTATCTCATGAACCGTGATAGCTAGACAGTTGAAATTTTCACAGAATATGTATTTCTGTTGCCGCTATAACAAAAAATACTAAAAACAGAATAAAATTAATATTTAAGTAGGGCTCCCATACAACAAACGTGATTTTTGTGCCGTTTTTTGCTATAATGGTACGGAACCCTACGTGCACGAGTCCGACTCGCACTTGGCCGGTTTTTTTTGTTGTTTGAAAAACGTCCAATGAAAGGGAGTGTCGGACTTTTACTGACTAAAACCCGCCCATGCTCCTTCAGGTGCTTGTGCTTACAGTTTATACCATTTATATGATATGTACTACGCATTATTACCTCAATAATTTATACCTACTTAGAATATCTAACACTGGATTCATCCAAACTATCTCAAGAGATTATAAATACTCGATAAATTGTGAACAGAACATTTCAAATGCGACCAATCAGTGCACAAGTTTACGAGTACAATCTATTCGTTTTGTGTGACAGTGAAATTATATACACGCCCTTCATTGGTCGGTTTTGTGCGAGTAATTACATAACTCGCATGAATGCCATAGAGTTAAGTACAAATTAAATGAATCTGCCGTTGTCCGATGTTGATGGTTTTTTTGTTATGGGTGTCATATTCATTGTTTCTAATAAACTTCAACTAATTAATCCAAGAGCGAGAGAAGCGATCTCATGAACTGAAGGCACCCCGACACGGGTTAAAGATTCGAAGGGGATGTCTCCTCTCCTTCATGTTAGGTTCTTTTGAACCCTGCAGACGGAACAGACCATCTGACTCATAAATCAAATTTTAACTATTTTTCAATGCCTAAATTGGCATAGCGCACTCCTCCCGCTGGTTTCTTGGCCCTTCTCCATTTACTCAGTAAAATATAGCACCTGCAATACCATTCCGCGTCCCTCTGCTGAATATTGATGTATCTCGCATCGCCTTGCTGGGAATGGACGCCGTATACCTGCGATGACGATATATTGCATGGGCCCTAAGATTGTGACTTGTGTCCTCTCTAATATCATAGGTATAACTTATTTCCGTTATGTAACTGTTCTAAAATCAATCAATACTAATATTAAATGCGAAATTACTCAATCTGTCTGTCTGTTAAATATTCACGCTGAAGCTGCTGAACTGGTTTTAGGTGAATTTAATATGAAGATAGTTTGATAAACTGAGAGGTTACACTAAGATTAAACCTGGGATAGTTCTTATCCTGGCAATCATACTTAACAGGTTCACAGTCCCATGAGCTACATATTGCTGTATTGTTTTAACTATTGTTTTCACTAATGGGACAGTGAACATGTTAAGGGTGTGGAAGTTTGTATGGTGAACCAATCGGGAGGCCATGGTTGAACGCTTGAACCTGTCCTTGAAGGCGGTCTCCGAATGGGGTGATGCCAATCTGGTCAGTTTCAATGCTGCTAAGACCCAGGCGTGTCTTTTTTCCGCTAAGAAGAGCCAATTCCACCCGGCTCCATCTTTCCGTGGTGTAACCGTGCCGTTGACGGACCATCTCGAACTTCTCGGTGTTACCCTGACATCGACCCTCAACTTCGGTCCATTCATTGAGGCGAAAGGTCAGTTAGCTGCAAAAAAGTTGGGGATTCTTGCAAAAGTGAGACGGTACTTCACGCCTGAACAGCTGCTTAGCTTGTATAAAGCGCAAGTTCGGTCATGCATGGAGTACTGCTCTCACCTCTGGGATGGATCTGCCAAATAGCAGCTTGATGCACTTGAGTCGATTGACAGACGGGCCAAAAGGATTATCGGCAACGATGCACTGGTCGCCTCAAAGCTCCAGAGCCTCGAACATCGACGCCGAGTCGCCAGTCTGTTGGTTTTTTATCGGTTACATTTCGGGGAGTGTGCGGCGGAAGTGCAGAATTTGATTCCGCCTGGCCCTTTTTATCATCGGACTACAATACGTACGGCCATGCGCCATCGGTACATGGTGGACATCCCTCCCATACGCACAAAGCGTTTTGCTAATACTTTCATTGTGCGCACAGCTAAGGAGTGGAATTCCCTTCCAGAGTATATGTTCCCTAATAGCCTCAACCTTGGGGTCTTTAAGTCAAGAGTGAATAGGTTTCTTCTAGGCAAGCGTGCTTCACCGTAGACCATGTAATCGCTTAACATCAGGCAAAATAGTGGTCAAACGCGAGCCTATAGGTTATATAAAAAAAAACTCAATTAATATGGAGATGAATGAAAACTCGGAGAAAAAATAGGCTTTCGAAGTCGTGTCACAGAATAAATAATAAATCGTGTGTGAAGAACTCGTCGTGGCTCAGTGGCTATGACCTTGCCTCTCGTGCTTGAGGCCGTGGGTTCAAATCCGGTCAAGTACCAATGAGACTTTTTCAAATCCATATGTACTTTCTAAGTTTATCTTGGACATCGCTGACAACGATAAAATAAAAGATCGTGAGGAAACCTGGACTTATAGTTAAAATAAGTCTGAAATCACCAACCCGCATTGAGCAAGCGTGGTGATCAATGCTCGTGCCTTCTCTGTATGAGAAGAGGCCTTTACCCTGCAGTGGGGCAGTTACAGGCTGGTATTATTATTATTTTTGAAGTACTAAACCTAAAAAAACATTTAAACTTTTATATCATAGCAGCCAACAGTGTTATTTCTTCTCGATCCGAACAATTTATAAGAATAACTCTATAAACTTAATGTGAGTTTTTATACTTACTTGATCGCGTTAACGTAAAGTTCAATTTGTATTGTACTGACACTGAACAAGCGCCATCTGATGGCAATAATAGAGTGAGTAAAACAACTCGCACTAGTAGCCGGTTTCCGAAATGAAAATATGGAGTTAAAAACGTACCTAACCCTAGCGCATTTAGTTCATTAATTCTTAACAATTGACAAAAGTTACGTAAGAAGCAAATGATTTTCTTGAAAAGCTCTTTTCAATGACGTATATCTTATGGCTATAGCTTTGCGGCAGATTTCTATAGATGAATGCCCATTATGCATTGACAGGTTTATAGCCTTAAGAAGGGTTTGACAGATGTAAACGCTCAACTTTACATACTTACCCTATTACTAATAAACACGGAATAAAGTTATACCAGGTATAACAAAGGAATAGCCATACATTTTCATAGGTTTACACTTGGTATAACTTTATTCCGTGTTTATTAGTAAGAGGGTTAATGTAGAAACTGGGCACACGCCCTTAGTTTGCTACACTACCGTCGTAGCAACGTAGCGCCGTAGTACACCGTAGCACATCGTAGTGCGTAGCACACCGCAGTGCAGTGCGTTTGACGTAGGCACCTAACGTACCCGTATACAATAATGTAGACACACTCCTGTAAATGTGCACTGCTGAATTTGGGCCTGCTTATCATCCAAAATAAACAACACACATACATAAACTCACGGCGTTATCCCTTGGGGGTGGGCAGAAACTACAGAACGCCACCTGCTAGGAAACATACATGTTCCTATTGCTTCATTTACGTTTATACATCTAGAATAAAAAATTATGCAATAATCGGTTTCTTCTTACAAACAGACAGACAAAGATTGCTGCAATACTGGACCTTTTCCGTTTTCCTAACATTGGTAAAAAGGGAAACGAAAATAGACCGGCATTCTATTCTTATAGAAATCTGAGGTAATCTTTCACTTTCCAAAGAAACTGTCAAAGCATATTTCAAAAACATTTCACACAGAACTCATACGGTGTGAAGAATGTACAAACCGAATTTAATTAATTATATTTTCCTATAACTGACGATTGAACTCAAAACCTCAACCGACGCTTCCCCAATAAAACAGTGGTTGTGAAATGTTGACAAAATAAATTAATTGTGACGAAACATCGCCAATTAAGGTTACAAGTAACAGTCAATTACACTAATGAACGTTTTATCAGAAACCTGAAGTGCCGGGAGTTTGATGCGCATTGAAATGCAGCTATGTTTATTAATAAATGTATGTGAGTTCAAATTTTATTTGTCTTTTATTTTGGATACTATTTTTTTCGTATGATTTTTTTACTATCAAAATAACTCAGATAAATAAGAATTTTCTCACAGCATTTTTATTATCATAACAAACAATTCTGGTGAAACTAGGTTCTTTTTTCGCTGATTGTCCTGTCGACTACTGCCATTTATCGAGGCTAAAATTAAAATTATTGATTAAAATAGACTCACCCGCAAAACAACACTTTCTAGCGTTTTATCTGGAAAAAAGAAGTACCGCAACAAACTCCCCAGCAACTCAGCTGTCTGTAAAGTTAGAAGAACTTAAATCTAAACAACATTCATAGTCTAATGATGAATGCGGATGAATGGCCGAAGATTTTATTGTCCTATCAAGAATACTGTGAGAAGGATTGATTAGTGTCGTTAACCTTTATATGTTTTGTTTAACGTTTGTATTTTAACCATTTAACATCGCGCCTGTTTTTAGTACTTATCAGTGTTGATAGCAACACAAAGTTTGTTAGTCTGTGACTATATTTTATCTGTGTAAGGAACTATCACCGCTCTCTTCTCTATAATCTGTGGTCGAAGACCGACACGTTTCATGTGAGTCACAGTAAAATATTAAAACAACAAGCAAATTGTATCAATTACCATCCTACATCAACTACAGTCCGCTTAAACTAAGACAAATAATAAAAGGCAGAATCGAGCTTTTTACAATCAGTAATAGTTATTTTTTTATATATTTTGATATACAAAAAATGCGGGTGTCCGATGGATGAGAGACGCACAGGACCGATCAGTGTGGCGACTCTTGGGAGAGACCTATTATGTCCAGCAGTGGACGTCTTTCGGCTGAAATGATAATGATATTTTAATAATAATATAATTTTCTTTAGATATTATATTTGGTTCCTAACCGTTTTAATCAAAGCATCGTAAAAAGGCCTATTTATTGTTCCTTATAAAAAATGTTATTTTTCTTTTGTAGGTACGCCATTTAAACTCGTTTGTTTGAGATACAAAAATAACAACAATAAAAAACTCTGAAACCAGAATAAGAGGATAAACAAGAATTATAAGAAGACATTTTCAAAACCGAGAGTTAACCTTACAAATCTTACTCCTTACTATCACATCACATCACACTATTATAAAGGCGAAATTTTGTGAGTGTGTTTGTATGTTTGTTACTCTTTCATGCAAAAACTAAACTACGAATCTGGATGAAATTTAACTCAGAAATAGATTATAGTCTGGAATAGCACATATGCTACTTTTCATCCCGGTATAATGTTACCTTGGGATAAAAAAAAACACTTTTACGCGGGCGAAGCCGTTGGCAGAAGCTAGTATTATAAATACGAAAGTTTGGGTGGATGGATGGATGTATCTTTGGCGCAGAGATATATTGTAGTCTGGATGGACGTTGCCTTGGGACGAGTAAACACTTTTCACGCGGGAGAAGCCGCTGAAGAAGCTAGTAATTTATACAGAAAACATGTACTACCACCATCATAATCACCATATCAGCTCGGCAACACCCTCTATTTACTGTAGGTACTTCTCGGTTCCATGCGTTAGGACGCATGTAGTTCGTAGGCATCGCCAATAACCCAATGGGCTTTTGGACGTCTCTTGTTTCTTTTCGTAGGCAGAATACAATGACTTTAAGGCTGTAAGATCTTCCCCTGTGAACTATGTATTATTTTGCAAATAAACATTATGAGATTTTAAGCTGACATGGTCACAATCATTAGAATGAATATTTGTTTCGGGATATTTACCATATATATTTAGATTTTGGTTGAGAGCTCTATATTTCGGCACCGTTAGCCATGATCACGAGAACTAAAGTCTTTGCGGGTGGGTGTTGTTTACGAGCTAACATATCTGTCTACCCTCTTCCTCACTCGTTTTTTACGCACGATGCCACTTCTACCAGAACTCGTCTCACTAGTTACTCGACATTGTTCACGACAGACGATGCTCACTGTATCCACTTTTGACACTTGTTCAATAGTTTTACGACTTTTACATAGTTGAACCACTGGATTCCAGGCTCACGACAATTGAAACCCGTCGTCCCTATTGAAATTTTTGCACTTGGTTATATCAATTGCTTCCCGAACCATTCTAGGTATGTAATGGCGTTCAGTCGAGATAATTTTAAAAATAAAACAATAAGACTGTGCCAACAATATTAGAGATTAATTTATTGCTTTAGTTTTACAAAAAATCGAGTCAACCGCTCCTTCCGTCACCACCGCCAAAATCCTCCGTGACATTACCTTTTATTTTTTCTATTGACTACCCGACACATTATTACCACAGATCATAAATAAGATCGAATCGATTATAATTTAAAATATGGTATTTCTATTAGATACAATTCGCAAATGTTAACAGTCGGCCATCCTGTAACAGTGTCTGTCCCAGACACGATGACGACAGATTTGATGTGCCTACAATAGCAGTTTTATATAATTACATAAGATTCAAAGTTTAATTATACGAATAACAATACTTAATGACTCATATTGATAACTATTAGAAACAATATAGAGAAAAACAATACCATTAGGTACTAATATTAAGGTATAATTAAAAAAAAACTATTTATAAGTTTATACATAATAAAAGCAGCACATATCATAGGTAAACAAAATAATATAATTTTAAGTTCTATTTATTCAATTCTTATTACCAGATTAGAGAAAAATAATACAAACTTTAAACTTCTATCTATCGGCCATCCTATTTTAAAGGAATGACCTCATTCCGAGTTATGATTACTTACATAAATATTGTACAATCTTAACAATAAAGCAATTCAATACTTTCCTTTAAATAATTTCAATTAATCAACGTGTCAAAAAAAAGAAAATAGGTATCCTAATTAATAATGTACCCATCTACATAATAATAAAAGTATGGTAATAATCTCGAGTAAATTACATTTCTGCCGTAAGAGTCTAAGAAAACATGAATGAAACCAAACCGCATAATTCTTGCTTTCGTATTGACGTCATAATCTTCATTAGAGCTGAGCGTGTGTGGCTATGATTTCGTCATGATGCACAAGGAGGCATACCGTCTTCAACTTATGATGTCCAATGCCCATAGTGTAATTGCCGCATTACGCACACACAGGGTCGTTGTCTGACGTCAGTTAGCACCAGGAACCAAAAGTTTATTCAACCAGACCACTGCACGTGAAGATCCTCGGCCTTCATAGATGGATAGGTATCCAAACAGCTTATTGCATTTCCACACAAGGAGAACAGGCAACAATCATCTGGCCATCGATTGCCCACACAAGGAGCTTCTGTCTTAATAATCTGCTTACCGCTTGCCCACCCAAGGAGCTACGGCCTACAGACAGTACACCGCTTGCCCACATAAGGAGCTTCGGCCTTAATAATCTGCTTACCGCTTGCCCACACAAGGAGCTACGGCCTACAGACAGTACACCGCTTGCCCATATAAGGAGCTTCGGCCTTAAGAATCTGCTTACCGCTTGCCCACACAAGGAGCTACGGCCTACAGACAGTACACCGCTTGCCCATATAAGGAGCTTCGGTCTTAAGAATCTGCTTACCGCTTACCCACACAAAGAGCTACGGCCTACAGACAGTACACCGCTTGCCCACACAAGGAGCTTCGGCCTTAACAATCTGCTTACCGCTTGCCCACACAAGGAGCTTCGGCTTTAAGAATCTGCTTACCGCTTGCCCTCACAAGGAGCTACGGCCTACAGACAGTACATAGCTTGCCCACACAAGGAGCTTCGGCCTTAAGAATCTGCTTACCGCTTGCCCACACAAGGAGCTACGGCCTACAGACAGAACACCGCTTGCCCACACAAGGAGCTTCGGCCTTAATAATCTGCTTACCGCTTGCCCACACAAGGAGCTACGGCCTACAGACAGTACACCGCTTGCCCACACAAGGAACTTCGGCCTTAATGACCTGCTTACCGCTTGCCCACACAAGGAGCTACGGCCTACAGACAGTACACCGCTTGCCCACACCAGGGGCTTCGGGCGCTTCAGGCTGCTCACCGCTTGCCCACACAAGGAGCTTCAGCTGCTTCAGACGCCAGTTGAGGATTGCTAGCACACACCAGGTGCTCAGACGTCCTCCAGGTTGTTCATTGTCTCAAAAGGTTGAAAGGAATGTAGGAAATTAAAAATGACAGAAAAGGAAGGGTACTGATTACTATATATGTGTACTTTAGTTGTCACTATCATCGTACTCGGACGATTCAGATTCTGTGAATCTGATCCATGGTTTAATCTTGTCAACCGAAAAAACATTGCAATACTTTTTTTTTGAATAACCATCAACACTACTTACTTCATAACGGTCATGATCCAAAACTGCAGTTATTCTATACGGACCGCTAAACGCGGGTGCCAGTTTATTACTCTCACCGGGTGTCTTAATGATTTTCTGGACCATCACCAAATCTCCTATCCTATATAACCTAGCTCTACACCTCTTCTTATCATATCTTTGTTTCATATCGTCTTGCTGTTGCCTAATAATAGCACTAGCATCGTCCCGAATTTTTTGTAGAGTATCGCTCGGTATACCTTCATTAGGACTTATCTCATGTAGATGGCCTTCAGTTACGTTAACGCTGGGTTTTCCAAAAATGATTTCAGTGGGCGATTTTCCAGTACCTTGATTAACCGTGTTGTTGAAACTCCATTGAACTTTCATTATATGTTTCATTTCTGTATACGGACCGTGTCTCCTTTCTCGCACAGAGCGTCTAATACAGCGGGTACAAAATGCGTGTGCGCGTTACTGCTTCGGTGTACCCCGGAGGCATCATATAACACCACATTTAAATAAACATAACATGTTAAAAATGGCTGCACGACGGAAATTGCATTTAGCCGTCTTAATGTTCGGCGTTATTCAAACACACAAACCAGAATACCTGTTTAAAAAGCTTAGCTGGAGACACGAACACTACAGCTACTCCGCCCGCTCCACGTCCAAACCACTCTCATTGCCTCGTCGTGGGACTACTGCCTTTAAGGGATGCTTTAAGTATGCCGCCACTCACTGCTGGAATGATTTGCCACCTCCCATAAGATCGCTGAAAACAAAACAAAGTTTTAAATTTCATTTAAAAAAAAAACTATTAGATGAACAGAAGGTTGAACAACTTATATTTTATAAATAGATCTTTTTAGGTTTTAAAATTACTTAATCCATTGGCATCGTATCCAGGCGGTTTGATGCGGCGACATGAGGTCCTTCACAGGCAGCGATGTGGGGGCAGTCTTTCTTTCATTGGGCATCACACTTTCTCTTCTTCCTTTGTTGTTGTTTTCAAGCATCGGGGTCACGCAGACTACTCATACACATATGACCGCACACCGCACAGGACTCGGGCGCCGCCCATTATAATTTTGGGTGGTTTATTTTTGTCTTCTGTATACGTATTTATTTTATGTTCTTTGTATCTATTTAAACTTACACAACAGATTTGGTTTCCGTACGTCACGTCCTAGGCGACCACTGAAAATCAGCGCCGTGCTGTGGGTCCTCCACGGCACAGCATTATGCTGAGTGGAAGCCTTCTTGCCACAATCACGACATGCATCTGCCTAATATCTTTTTCACCCTATTTATTTTCTGTTATAAAAAATGTAGGTAGTATATGTTATTGTTGTTTGATTTATTTCTCGTCTTTACTAACTTAATTTAAGTACTACTAATACTATTGTTAAGGGTTTAGCATAAGCATGTTATTATAATGTATGTCGTTTTGTGACAAATAAACACTTTTTCTTTCTTTTCTTTTTTCTTTCTATATGAATGTCCCAGTTTTTATCATCATTTCCGTGACACAACGCAATCAATGATGACAAAATTGAACGATTGTATCTTTCAATTTGTCCATTTGCCCTGGGCGTAGCGACCGCATTAAGTGTATGTTTTATTCCGTTAGTCTGGACAAATGTTTGAAACTCTTTGGAGGTGAAACTTGTACCTCTGTCAGAAATTAATTTTTTAGGCGTACCAAAAAGAGAAAATACATCATTAAGCACGTTTATCGATGTTTTGCTTTTCGTATTTTTAACGGCACGAAGAACTATAAACTTTGTGAAACTATCTATTCTTTTTATAAAAGGTCCTAAGTGGTCTATGTGAAGACTATGGAAAGGGACATCGGGTTTTGGAATCGGATGGAGAAGAACTTGTTTCTTCCACCAGATTGCTTTGAGTAGGCACATGGGATACACGCTCTTACATATTTTTTAATAAATTGCGTCATTCTTGGAAACCAGTAATCCCTTTTAACCTTTTCCATAGTCTTTTCATAAGAGAAATGACCAGCATCATCATGACACAATTGGCAAATTTTCCACCGGGCATCTTTAGGTACAGCCCAACGTAATTCTTCCCCTATTTTCCTAAATATTTTACCATCCTTTAATTCATATTTGCTGCGAACATCTTTAGCTTCAATCGAATTTGTATTTAAAATGGCTTTTACGTGACACAACCGCGGATCGCTCATCTGTACGGACTGCAGCCAGAGAACATCACTGATATGCATCACTGATAATAGTTCGCATTCAGATTCCTCCAATGAGTTACGACTCAGTGCGTCAGCGTGAGCTAATTGAGTTCCTGCTCTATATTCGATGGTGAACGAATATTCTTGAACAGTTAGCCACCATCGGGCTATTCTTGGAATTAAGTCTCGTTTTGTTAATGTCGTCCGAAGCGCATTACAATCGGTAACGACCTTAAAGTCAATTCCGATAAGATAAACCCTGAAACGATTAAGTGATGCTACCACGGCAAGGGTCTCTAGCTCATAAGAGTGGAAGTGGTGTTCGTCAGCAGTCGTCTGCCGACTAAAATAGGCCACAGCTTGTAATGGTTTCGAATCTCCCACCCGTTGAAGCAAAATCCCACCTAAACCAGAGGAGCTTGCATCGGTGTGAAGCTCCGTCTGATATTCAGGATTATAAATAGCAAGAATGGGTCTATGAGTCAACATCTTTTTTAATGTCGTAAACGAAATCTCTTGCTCAGTGTTCCATCTCCAAACGGTATTGGCTTTCGTGAGTGAGGTTAACGGTCTTGCAATAGTAGCAAATCCGGCAACAAATCGGCGAAAGAAACTCGCGAGACCTATAAATTGCCGTACTTCATGGACGTTCTGAGGTGTCTTAAACGCACTAACCGCCTCAATCTTCTTAAGCCCGGGCCGAACACCCTCTGAAGAGATCTCAAAGCCCAAATAATCTATTTTTCTTTTAAAGAAATGGCATTTAGTCAAATTCAGAGTAAGATTCGCTTCCCGAACAAGTTCAAGAACCGCTGTTAGTTTTGCCAGCCCCTCATTGATTTAATATAGAACACTCTCACTTCTTATACCCGTGTCGAGTAGTTGATTCACGATAGTCTTAACTTGTCCACGTTCGGACAACGAAAGACGATAGGGTCTATAAGTAACTGGATTATGGTCTTTTAACTGAATATGCATCTCAGCTAGTGACGTTTTACCCAATTCTTCCAAAGAGAAAGCAAAACAGTCACGTTTAGCATTTAGCAGTACACGTAGTCTATCGCGGGTTTCATTGTCTAATTCATCGTCAACTATAATTTGATCATAAGTGATCGGTTGATCCACACTATTAATGTGTAATATATTATTCGTATTTGAATGAATGTCTCTATTAGTAACTTGAGCCGTCGGCGGTATATTACCAGTCAAATAAATTGCCCTTGCTAATAATGTACCTAAAGTTATTATAAAGGGCTCCAAACTCAGTCCGATTACAATAATAGACCCTACCCCTTTATCCATAGTGTAAAGACCAGGCAGGATTAAATACTCTTTTCCACTTTTCATACAAGAGTCGGTATTGATATAAATTAGGCCGGTTACGTTTGAATCTGTGCATACCTGAATAGTAGCCATTCCATGTATTAAACTATTTTTATAACACGTTACCGCAACTTTTCCATTACTAGATGGTGGTTCCTTGTAAAGGAAAAGAGATGTATCCGACTTGTAAACCCTAACACCTGGTAACTCAGTTAATGAATGTCCTATAAGAGCATCTGTTGTAAGTAAGTGAGCCTCAACTAGATACACTACAACATTCTCATCGAGACCATCAAGTCTAATTCTGACCGTAATACGACCACTTGGCAGGACGGTTCCTTTACCAAATCCATTCAGTGTCGGTAAATTAATGTAATCAATGGGTATTCCGAGTTGTTCTCCGATATCCTTTCTTAATAATGTACAGTGACTACCGAAATCGACAAATGCTCTAATAGACCTATCGTTTATAGTTATTTGTTTAAAATATTTATCGCCCTTACTACTACCCTGGGATATACTAAGTATATTTTTTGATACGTTATTGGTTGTATTCGTGGTCTGTCGTGTGTCAATCGCGGTGCCCGAAACAATAGTACAATTCTGCTCTAAATGACCGTATTGACGACACCTCTTACATCTAATAACGGGTTTTGTGCAGTTGGTTACTACATGCCCTTGTTCCTTACAATTATAACAAGTTACTGCCGATTTAAACTGGCGCTTCGATTGTGAAGTTACTGCTTTACCGAGATTAAAGTTAGACTGGTTTACATCACGCGTGTTGGACACAATTTTATTGGATGGTTCGTTCAATTTAGAATAAATATTCCGAAAATATTTTAATATTTCTTCGGGCTCCTGGAAATTCGCTCCCTGAACATTCATTCGAATATTATTATCATAAATGCCATGACTAAGACAATCTACTGCTTGCTTGCCTTTCAGTTCACATCTATTTATAAACATGACTTTATCATAATAATATTCTTCCAGGGATTCATTCCTCCTGGAACGTCTATTAAGCATTTCGAGAAGAAGTTCCCCGTAATTTTGCTCACACGGAAAAGCAGCTATCAGCTTTTCTTCCCACTCAGCCCATGTGTACTTTATGCTAGTCAGACCGTCATACCATCTTTTGGCAAGTCCTGAAAGTCTGGGTAATGCATAAAAAATAGTTTGCCTCTCCGACCAGCCATACACATGAGCTGATTCGTTGACTTTAGCTAACCAATTTTTCATGGTCTGTGTTTTGGTCTGAGGGTCAAAGTTTGGTATTACGTTTTGAGATCCGTGAAGGCCAGATTCACCAGGAGACCCGGCGCTATTGCGATCATTTAGAGCAACCACTAATTTTTCCAAAACAGATGTTTCTGAACGACTGGTTGCAGATTCACAGCGTTTCCGTTCTAACTTTCGATATTTATGTCTTATCGGTGATGAATCACTCGAGCTTGATGAAGAGTCGCTCGAATAGTATTTTGATCTCTTATGACGTTTTCTTGACTTGCCCGATTGTTTACGAGATTTATGCTTACTATCACGTGAGCGAGACCGCGTACTCTTGTGAGATAAGTTTTTACGGGTACTACGGCTCCGTGATCGAGACCTAACAGGAGAAGGTGTACCCATTTTGGATTGGTAAGGTGAGGATAGCAAAGGAAAAGGAACGACAATGATAGATTACTGTAAATGTTATTTGGCATTAGTGCATCATTCACTCATTTCATATCGAATTAAATCTAATATAATATCGAAATTAAAGATTATCAATTGGTCCCATAACTATGAACTATTATTTAACTTTGTGGTTATTTGAATATAAATATTGTAACATAATAGTTTTGAGATAACAGATAACAGTTACCAGATATGTACGTATAGAAATATTTATGAAGTTAAATGGATAATTAAAAATAACTCTGGCGGTAGGTGAAAATATGCTCAATATATTTACACGAAATTCCGTTTTTGTTTGTAGTACCTACCAATGTAGGCTCATAAAAGTTCCACCAATTCAATTTGATTCATAACAACAATCCGTGTTAAAACTATCGTGGATGCATTTAATTAAGTAACCAAAACAATGTATCATAAGTACTTACTTGGTAAACAATGTTTGCTGAAATAATTTTGACATAAGCACTAATAAATTCAAACGAACGATTTCAATTTTGTAATAAAATTGAAGGTAGGTATAGAAATGCTCGAAACAAAAGAACTCCCCATAATGCATTATAATATACTTAATAATGACTCTTCGTTCGGTTGTTATTAATAAATATTAGACACATAATGAGGCAACATCAATACTTTTATAACAGTAATCAGTTTTGAATGTTAGTCGAGCAAAAAAAAAAACTCACACAAAAAAAATATCATTAAAGACTCACCCAATTTTCAGCAACCTTTACCTTAGACCGCTCGGTTGACGCGGTTTATCACACTTCTGAACTTTTAAAAATAAAACAATAAGACTGTGCCAACAATATTAGAGATTAATTTATTGCTTTAGTTTTACAAAAAATCGAGTCAACCGCTCCTTCCGTCACCACCACCAAAATCCTCCGTGACATTACCTTTTATTTTTTCTATTGACTACCCGACACATTATTACCACAGATCATAAATAAGATCGAATCGATTATAATTTAAAATATGGTATTTCTATTAGATACAATTCGCAAATGTTAACAATAACCTGTGGGTCATGTAACTCGATCCAGTGGTTTGACCCTGATACGAAAAAAAATTCTTACATGGCCAATTTTTGGGTGTCGTTGTTTTTCACTGCCCTAATGTGTTCCTGCATTCGGCAAGCAACAGTTCGCTTCGTCTGTCCAATATATGATTGCCCACAGCTACAGATAATCTTATAAACTCCAGGTTTTCCAAGAAATAGTTATCTTTAGGCGAACGCAGCATTTCGGATACTTTCTTGAAAGGAGTGAAAATTGTTTTATGCGGTATTTACTGAGAATGTTTGCGACTTTGTCTGTCACTCCTTTCACGTATGGCAAAACTGCTGGCTGTCTCTCGACCTACATCTAAATATACATTGTAAATATCCCGAAACAAATATTAATTCTAATTAACATTATCAATTTGAATTTGGTCAACCTTGGTCATACTTAAAGCAAGCCCCTTTATTTTTAAACACCTCTTAACTTTAAAAATAGTAATCCTAACAATCTATGAAAATCAAAGATGACTTTACAAACGTGCTTCTCACGTGCTGGCACGCCAAAGGCTCATTTACAAATTCATACCAGAAAACAACGTTCATAAAAGATCCAGTGTAAGCAAGTCACTTACAGGCATGCACATCATTGTCATAGTAAGTCGCATAAAATAAAATAAGAATTTAAAACAAACATAAAGTAAAATCAAAGGACATAGAATTACATTAAAATTAAATAAAAGTACAACATACATTAAAAATAAAACAAAAAAAAAAACTAATTAAAATCAAAACGATAATAATATTATTTAAATATACATGTCATTGATTAAATTGGTATTCAATAAAATTTACTTTAAAAACTTTATCGGATCGTGATCATTCTTTTTTTTTGTATTGAATATCTCTCAACTTAGGGAGTATTCCCTGTATATATATATATAAATTTAATTAAAATCGGTTTGGCAGTTTTCAAGTTATGGAGCATACAACCACCAACTCCGTAGCGACAAACAGCACAAATTGAGTTATTATGAGTATTTTGTCAATCCTTTAGGTACCTTACTATGGAACTTGCTCAATTTTTAGTAATGGAGTACCAAAACTAAAAAGAGAGAAATAATAACTATTCCACAAAAAAAACAAAATGGCTTCAAAAAGAAAACACAAAAAAGTGCGAAATACCTGTGTTAATTTTTTTGTGAAACAGCTTTTAGTTTATCAGCAACTTATTTATTATTATAATGATAATTTCTATCACAATGAAAGTTTAATATAGGACATCTTAAATTACTGAAGAAACTTACAGTTGTGCTTATAACCGAGTGGGCATAATGCTTGACGAAGATGGTCTGTGGATGGATGTCCATCCAATAAATACAGAGCAGAGCCTCCCAGTAACCCAGAAAGCACGTTTGGTTCTGGCTTCTATTCATAAATCGTTGACAAACGTTACGAAACGCCAGAAGGTCAAAAAAGATTTAAACGCGTTATAAACCGTGGATCTTCTGTCACAAACCTCTCTAACGTAAGTACATGTAAGATACATAGTGATGTACATAAGTACCCAGTAACGTATCGGGCGCTTGCTGCGTCCAATCGCAATCGTATAATTGACGTCACGTGGCCGAGGACTGTGATTTGGAGGTGAGGCGCTTACACCAAGTGGATTTGTGCGAACATCTGTGATTTGGCTCTAAAATGTAACGTGCCAGTTGCCATGGTAATATTCGTGTGAAATACTAATAAAGAGTTTTTTGCAGATGTGAGCCTGTTTCATACACTTCTAACTTTGGCAGGTCAACTTTAGGGCCACGAAGGAAACTGATACCGAGCCCTATTAATTTTGTTACTTGAAATTGCTCTTTGCTCTTTCATTTACTATATAATCTGCATGTAAAGCGAAAAATCACAATAATTGAGCAAAAAAATACAGGTTATTCCAATATGTTCTTTAAATAATCGGAGTCTGAACTTGTGCCCGTTTGATGACAATAGGTTCACCCCTTAACTGGGTGGGGTGGGTGTTCAGTTGTCAATTCCACGGCTATAGATAGGTGGTGTGGCTAGGTGTTAGCAGCGACTTGCAAGTAACAGGCTTTTCTCGGTTCATTCTTTAAATACAGTGACGATTTGTTTTATAGTTTTTTTTTGCACGTTTTTACAGTTTCATTGTACCAAAATGTGTTAATGTATAATAATAATAAAATTTTGTGGCATGGTTCAGATATTTAAATCGCGCCACCTATTGCAATCAATTTTAAATGGTCTGTTAAATTTATCTTTGAAATGTAAATTAAGAGCCCAATATTCCATAATTTTGTTCTTAGGAGAGTTGATTAAAAATGAACATACAATTTTTATGATCAATTATAGAAAATGTTAATTTTACACACAATTCAATAACAAATCGAAGCATATCGCGCCATCTAGTGACAATTATTTGAACCAAATTTTCTTTGTTAGGGCTGGGACCCCGTGCCATTGGGAATAAAATAAGTCGAAATTGCGGCCAAAAACTATTTAGAAGTCAAACACATGCCACAAACAATCGGTAAACGTGAAGCTATATTTAATATTTTTGGTACAAGGTGTTGATAACCATTATCAAATTGAATAATCAACACAATGCAATAAATCCCAAGTTTATCTTATCTCCAATCAGTTCCTTCCTACAACCTAAGCAATTCATTTTGCCATTACCAATTGCCAAATCAGCCTTCAACAAGGCTTGTTTTCCCCATAGACACACCACTGTATCTGCAGTCACGACTTGAGGTCTCTCCAGGGACATTACGCTGACCCTTTCCCAATTGATCTCGAAACAAAGAAGCAGCTGTATGGCGAACTGATTGAAATAGTCGTAAGAATAGCCGATGAAATAGACCAACACTGATTCTTTTGTTTTTGGGGCTTATTTGCAGAAGAATTTATTGAACTAAGAAATTGTATGTAGTTGCAATCATCATTACGACAAGAGTGAAAATGAATATTCAGGATATAAAAGACCAATGGTATTTGGTTAACAAAGCTGATATTTAGTATCAGTTAACACTAAACAAGGCCTCTCTAAACCGGCGCAATTAAATCGGAATCGCTTTAATTATTAACACCAGTAAATTTCACTAGTGCGCTATTTTACGAGCATTAGCACAGGATAATGGTAGCTCGCATTTGGCCTAGTTGCTGGATATTACTGACAGAGTAGATAGGAAATAGAATACTATGCAACATATTACATTTTGAATTCAGAATTCTAGATAATTATAATTTAGGAACAATAAAATCTATGCTAGAAATGACAAAGTATAATTTCCATTGCAAACCTTTTAAGGACCTTTTTAATATAAAATGGCACTTAAGATACATAACGCTAAAGTGGATACTTCTTGGCGCGGATGTATCAAAATTAACTTGATTTATAAATTCAAGTATAACTTAAATATGCTGCTGATTACTTTCGTGTTCTAACACAAGACCCCAATATACATAGGAAATTAAGTGAGAATCTCAGTTGGACACATCAAATATAATAATTAGCTATTTAATAATCATACATCACGAGACGAAATCTGTCGTAAGGCGACAAAATCGTATCATTGTATGTTTAGTATATACCCCCTACATTTACATACTCTGTGGTATTATCTAAATTTATCAATTCTAATCTAATGTGATGTGAGTGTTCAGAAATACACACGTATTAAACATAGATGTTATTATTATTATGTACTCCAAATAATTATGTATAAACTGGTGCACTATTATGTATTCAATAAACAATTACGCATGCACTTACCATCGTTAATGAAGATCAAATTATCACTTGGTGTTCTGGTTCTCATTATATTAAGTAATTTGCCCAATTATGCTCCAGGGCCTCAGATTAATATACACATAGGTATATTTATACATATTATATAATATATACATTTATATACCTATGTATTACAGGTATTTACGCTGAATTCGATACATAGTCCGATTGAGTATTATTAAGCAATAATGAAGTTAATTCTGAGAACAATTAAAGAGCGAATGTTGAAAATGTGTTTTCATCAGAACTGTATTTAATTTATTCGTGTTGTCTGTAATTTTATAGTAAGTGGAAGACTTTGATAGATGTAGCAGGCTTCGGCTTTTCAGTAGTACTACTGAAAATTCTACAGATAAGTACAGTCAACAGTCACGAGTATTTCGGAAGCCGTGACGTGTTTCATTGCCATTCTCAAGCTAAATACCGACTAGTCTAAAAAGTTGAATATCATGTCACATTTATAGGTAACAACTACTCGAACATTTGAGCAACAACTAGTAGGCTAGTCAACCAAGTCCATAGTCGGCACATCTGTACTTTCTACATTTCTATTGTTGCCTATAGGTATAACACTAATTTCAAAGGCCGTTTTCCTGCCTGTATAACACAAAAAAGTATCATCAAAGGCCTTGACAACAAAACTTTTACCTAACCAACCCTCCAATATTCGTTTTCGTTTTTCAGGATTATATTCTTTAATTCGTTATCAAAAGATGGCACGTCCTGATTAGTGCGAACTTTTCCCATTTCACCCACGGCGAACAAACCTACGATAGGAAATCTAATCTATAATTTCTTAATAATATGCGGGGAGTCCGCTTAGCAGCGTCAGAGCGGAAAATTAGCTCCACTGGCTCCACAGAATTATAGATACAGAAGGCCATCTCCATACAACGAGTAAAGACACACGCACACATAGACAAACTTCACGTACAACGAGTGACTGGCATTTGTTTGAGATTGTCGTACGAACGTGTCTGTGTGCGTGCGTCTGTTTTAGCTTGTTGTATGGAGTCTACCTTCTGTACCTTACTATTTTGTCACCTTTCGTTCTGCTTGAGTGGTAACGTTCGAAATGGGAGCGAATGATAATAGAAGTTGCAATGCACTGAGTTTTTGTTTCAGAAGAGAATTTGCTTGAATGGGAGGAGCTTATAAAGTGAGTTGCGCTTGCATATTGGGTACACTACGGACTAGGATACCTACTCCTTTAACTTGGCAGATACCCGACGAAGTAAAAAAGCCCAGGCAAATATTTAAAATCAGCTCGAGAATAATATAACCATAAAGCTAGGAAATTTGCTCCTGTGTGTGTTTTGTTCTGTGTGTGTGCTGAGTCCTGTAAAACAAAATTTTAAGTTGCCCATATAAATCTTCTGTACCAAGTCACAGAATTAAAATCGATTTTAATAAATTATACATTCGCAATGTTACAAAGAAATCAGATTTAGCAGCTGAAAGATCTTTAATGAAATTACTGTAACGTCACTAAGTACCCCGTGTTGTATATGCTTTAATGGAAAATAAGTAAAAAGAAACGTAAATAATTATTTATGTAAGACCTTCGTGAGTTATTGAATAAAATATTAATTTGGACATCAAAGTAGCGATTTATTTATTTGTTTGAAGACTTTTTGTACAAGTTGAAATAAATTACGGCAATCGTTCATTTGTTTTATCATCCACGTGCGTTGTCATGTGAAATTAATTAAACTATAAATGAAATCATATCGATAAAGGCATTAGTTATGTTCTGACAGGGTTATATTTCGGTGACTGGCAGGCATTTGTATTGTGTCTCTCTACATAGAATATAAGATAATAGAATAGATAGAATTTATTCGATACAGATACAAACCGCAACAATTACATAAATCCTGCCAAGTGCGAGTCTGACTCACGCACAGAGGGTTACGTATAAACAGCTACATTCACCAAAACAAATAGGTAATATTACTAACGTTCGTAAACAATGAAAGCACCGAACATTTTTCTACAGGTACAGGAGGTACCATTTTTTTCACGATTATATTTTACCACTTTGTTGGCGTGATTAATATGTATATACATGACAAATGCTAGCAGTGGTGGCTTAGTGGTATCGGCATCGACTTATAAAATGTAGGTCGTGGGTTCAAACCCAGGCAGGCGCTTTACTTTGTGTAAATTATTTTATCACCACTGCTCTCAAAACGGTGAAGGAAAACATCGAGAGGAAACCGGCATGTCCTATAAACAAAAATTCGAATACATTATGTGACATCCACCAACCCACACTGGGCCCGCCAGGTGGATTAGGGCCCATTCCCTCTTTCAGAGAGAAGGCCTGTTTCCCAACAGTGGGAACATTAAAAGCTGATGATGATGGTGATCATGACATGCCAAATTATAGCTTTTTACTACTAAGAGTCTCTGAGATAAGCTGCGGACGGACGGACGGATGGACAGACGGACTTGGTGAAACTATAAGGATTCCTTGTTGACAACGGAACCCTAAAAAGAAGAATGACAGTAGATATATTTTGTATTCTTCAGCATTTTAAAAAGTCAAAGATGGTAGTAGATTTTGTTTGAAGCGTAACTCCCGTAGTGCATGTCTAGTAATGAAAAGTTTGTTGATTTGTGTCTTATGATCTCTAGATTAAATTGGCATACATCATTACATACATACATACATAAACTCAAGCGTTTTTCCCATGGGGGTAGGCAGAAACTACAGAACACCACCTGCTAAGATCCTTACATACTTCTTTTGCTTCACTCACATTCATATCTAGTCATACACACACGCCGGTTATGAGTACTGCGCACCTGGCCTTTCTGAAGAACATCACCTATAAGGTCTATGTATGTCTTTCTAGAGCGTCCCGTCCCGGCGTTTTCATTAACGTCTGCCTTGTAAATAGATACCTCCGTTAGTCGCCTTTCATTCATCCTCACAACATGGTCAAACCATCTTAACACTACACACTTTTAGTCACTACATCTTCTTTTATACCACAACGTTGTCTTATTACCTCATTCCTCAATCTATCATTTAAAGTTGCACCACACATACTTCGCAAGGAGCGCATTTCTACTGCACTAATCCTACTTTCATGTCTTTTTGGCAATACCCAACCTTCACTTCATACATAAGTGTAGGCACCAGCACGATGTTGTAAATGGCGAGTCAAGCTTCCGAACACTTAGCTTCGTAAGAGGCGACTAAGGGACACACCAGAGAATGGACAGCAGCGTTCTCTGTGCACTTTACCAGCAAACTGCGATCGCCAACCCGCCTGCCAAGCGTGCGCCAAGCGATTATGGCAAACCCCCCCAAACCAATATAAATAGAACAACAATACAACGGCCCCGAGTGCCCGGCAGCCCGTCTACCCTCGGCTACGGTAGCGGTCGAGGCGATGGCGTAGCAAGGGGTGCATAGAATCTCCAGGGTGGCGTTCCTTATACTCAGAATATCCGCAAGATATTCGCTGAAGGTCATACAGGTCTACGCCCCGACCTCGGCACACCCCGACGACGAGGTAGAGACCATGTATGAGGATATCTCTAGAGCCATGCATGGTTCCAAAACTTACTTCACCGTTATCATGGGGGACTTCAACGCGAAACTGGGCAAAAGAGACGAGGATGAGCTGCAAGTGGGGCAATTTGGAGTTGGACGTCGGAACCACCGGGGTCACCTACTGGCCAGTTTTATGGAGAAGGAGGCTCTCTACATGATAAACTCCTTCTTCAGAAAGCGTGAGCATAGGAAGTGGACCTATCAAAGCCCCTATGGTGCAACTAAAAACGAGATCGACTTCATCATGCCAACCAAGAAGCAAATGTTCAATGATGTCTCTGTGATCAACTCGGTGAAAACCGGGAGTGATCACCGCATGGTAAGAGGCACATTGAACATTAATGTCAAGCTTGAAAGGTCTCGACTGATGAAGTCCACGCTCCGTCCAGCACAAATCCAGGTCCTAAACCCCGAGACCTTTCAACTCGAACTCCAGAATCGTTTCGATTTCCTAGGGAGCTCCGTGGACGAATACAGCGATGGCTTCGTGGAAGCTGTCCATACTTAAAGAAAGAGGTCAACCGTCGAATCCGACTCGGCTGGGCAGCGTTCGGGAACTTGCGCGGTATCTTCTCGTCCAACTTACCACAGTGTCTCAAGACGAAAACCACCAGTGAAGTGACCAGTGTGTGTTGCCAGTGATGACGTATGGCTCTGAGACGTGGTCGCTGACAATGGGCCTCATCAGAAAGCTTACAGTCACTCAAAGGGCAATGGAGAGGGCTATACTCGGAGTTTCCTTGCGTGATCGAATCAGAAATGTAGAGATCCGCAAGAGAACCAGGGTTACCGACATAGCCCGAAGAATTGCCAACCTTAAGTGGCAGTGGCCAGGGCACATTGCTCGCAGAAAGGATGGCCGATGGGGCAGAAAGGTTCTGGAGTGGTGACCGCGAACCGGAAGACGTTGCGTTGGAAGGCCTCCCACCAGGTGGACCGATGACCTGGTGAAGGTTGCAGGGATACTCTGGTTGCGACCTGGACCGGTCAAAGTGGAGGAGGCCTATGTCCAGCAGTGGACGTCTTTCCGCTGATATGATGATGATGATGATGATGACACTGCGAAGTGTTACTTCAAGGCGGTCAATAAATAAGTTGTAAGAATTGTTCATAGATTTTTATTCAATATTTTATATTTATTGAGCATTATTATCTATTTGTAACAATGGAATAATGAGTTTTTACTTTAACAGCTCTCAAATTTCATGAAAATCTAACGGATGTCAGTGATTTTTTCATATGTAATTGGCTTGTTCACATTAAAATGGCGTTTATTTGTTATCCAGCAATAATGCTAACTAAATTCCCTTGACCCACTGTTTTCTGTTCAATGGCCATATTTAAGACCATTAATCAGCTGAAAACTGTACGCTAACTGTACAATGGTTTTTGGTTATTCTTACGACTCGTTAGACGAGTAAAGTGAGAGTATACAACAGCGTCTTAGGGATATCTAATCTTGATAGAAAACTTTAACTTATTTCAGGCATTTTGTACTCAAGTAGCTTAGGTAGGTACTTCACTTGATTTTGTGATGCTACTAATTCTCGCCTGTTATGCCTAACTAGCGAACCATTAAAATTGTATTTTATTCTCGCACGACAATTTAATTAAATCGCGTTGCGAGGTTCTGACAAAATTGACGTTATCATAGCACTACTAACCTATGTTTACTCTTCATTATTTCTAGAGGCTGTATAATAGCTAATATTTACAAGCTTTGGAAATAAAGTGCAGTAAAGTTAAACTAATTTACAGCTCATGCAGTCTTAAATGCCAGCTACTATTTAGCTCAGTGTGGTAGCATTATAATAGAATTAGTGTACACAATAAAAAAAACTTTTTAACAAAAAATCAAACCGACTTCCAGAACAAAAAACTACAAAGCAAAAATTAAATTTCTTTTCCGAAGTCGGTGTCTTTTGTACCTACCCATTGTTTCCCGTTTTTCGACACCGACTTCGGAAAAGAAATTTATTTTTTGCTTTGTAGTTTTTTGTTCTGGAAGTCGGTTTGATTTTTTGTTAAAAAGTTTTTATTTTTCTCTTTTTAGTTTTGGTAGGTACCTCCAATTAACATGATTGTCATTTATAGCCAAAGTACATCTCATGGCGATTCCAATAAGCCCAAACACGACTAGGATACATTGTTTTATATTAGAGTTCCAGTGCCTACCTTCTGGCTTCATCATCAGATCAGTTCGATGGTGCCATTTTCATCAGTACCATTTATTTATAAGTATTTGCTTCATTATAGTCGGTTTACTATTCGAGATATCTTATGCCCGTGACATATTTAGCATTTAAGAGTTCCAGTGGCCATCTGTGGTCTTCTTCATCAGTTCGACTCCACCAAATGGTACTTTCTGAGTGCAAATGATTGCATTGTTGATGAAAATACCAAAATCGCTATATGTTTGCCTATAATATTTGAGGAGTTCCCTCGATTTCTCTAGGATTCCATTATCAGATCCTGACCTGATGATTATGGGACCAACTAGGAAGTATACCCTTTCAAACAAAAGAAGAATTTTTGAAATCGGTCCAGGGGTCTTTGAGAAATCGGGGAAAATACATAAAAAAAAAAAAAATGATTCCGACGAATTGAGAACCTCCTCCTTTTTTTGAAGTCGGTTAAAAAGCCAATGGCAAAATTTTACATGTTTCCAATACAGCTCACAGCTTAGAAGAGGTGAGACTTTATCGCGCTAAGCAGCCGTTTATAAACTTTGGTCCTCTTAACCAGCTAATAGCATTAAACGAAGCTAAAGGCTGGACAATAGTTCTTTCAAATTCTACTAAGATGCATTTTGTTGTGTTTTTCCCCATTGTACAGCCATTAGTCAGCTGTGCTCTTTAATAGTATAGAGACATAGAGATTACCACTCATACAGCCTCAAGAATCATCTTATCCGTTAGTACAGCTATAGAAGAGCCTTTGACTGTAATACTGCTGGTTTGTTGATGTAACTTTCGCTAATGTGCTGCTTGGGAAGCACATACTAAATAAAAAAATATAGAACAAATAATTAACATTTATCCGACTACGGCGCAGCAAAATGGAGGGTTATGTTTTTTTGACCAGTATGTGGGTATGTATATATGTATGTTTTTGTATGTATGTATGTTCATCTGTTCCCTCATAACTTGAAAGAAAGAAAGAAATTGCTAGCTTGTTTGTCCGCCGCTGTTTATAATAGAACATGATACATGTAATACAGCAAACCTTAAACAGAAAAAAAATTATGTGGCTGTGCAAAAACCCAAAAATACTTAAAAAAAAAAAAAAACAAAAACTAAAACCCGACTACTGAAAAATCACGTATTTACCAAAAAGTGTGAAACAAGAAAACATTCTCATCTGCAATTGTTATGTACAGACTATTCGATATGTATCGGTTGTTGTAATTTCTTGTTGTTTACAATACATTCTGCAAAGTAGCATACTATCATCGGTTATACTGCGAACACCACTATGAAATATGTATCCACTACATTTAGTAAATTGTTCTATTAATTCAATCAAATAGATTTAATATAAGTTAATATGATACATAAATTTAATTAGGTTTAGGGAGAGTGGCCTCTCCTAAAGTCAACCTCAATATTATTAAACAAACTTTTGATATCGAATAAAACATTTTTATTACTTTACTGTGAAAATTTGAAGACAGCTCCAACTGTTTGGCTGTAAAACCTGTGTGACAGACGACAGACAGATAGACAGAGGACAAGTGAGTGACAGCATTAGGGCTCCGTTTGGACGCTTCGGGTCGCCTGAACCCTAAAAAACCACTTTTAAGAAAACACGTTGTCGTTGTCGTAGAATAGTGGAACCCAATATCGTTAATTTTACAAAACTTTGCTTTTGTAAAATTTATTAACCATCTAACCAACTTTTGTTTGCGACTCTTGTTTACATCACGCTTTCTTGGTTTTAAACTTTCTTTACCAGCGTTGAATATCAAGAAATTTTTTGCATATTTTAATTGGGAAGAGACTTCAAAGGTTCATCATTATCTACTTCCAAGATTAGTTTAGAAACATTGACCTTCAAAAAGTTTCTGTCCCCAATCCCAGTCAATTATTTTATCAACTCATAAGTAAAGTCTCAAGGAAAATATAATTCTTTGATATAGGTATTGTATGCAACACATCATAAAACATATTTTTCCCGTCAGTAAAAAGCTAAAAATAACTTAGTTATTTATATTCAATGCCGAACTCTAAATTTTTTTATTATTTTTTGTAATTTGGTATTATAGGTCTACAGGAATTTCATGGCAAATGGGGATATAAAAATTTGTTGTGTGCAATACTTGGGAAATTGGGTTAAACGATCTTGGTACTGTTTAATTTTTATTTACGTCTTTAGTATTAATGAACGTAAAGTATATTAGGTAGGTTTACGAAGATAATAAGATATAAGAAGACATATTTTTTTTAATGTTTTTTTTATTGCGGTAGACATAGCTATAAGTTTTACTAACCGTTTTTGACTAGATACTTGAATAAAGATATATTGTAATCTTCCAAATTCAAAAGTAAAAGGCCCGGCAACAAAACCACAATGACCAAGAAGGCCCGATCAGCTCCATCTCACATCGTACACAAACTGTAGCTGGCACATGTCGCCAGATAGCCCATTTGAATTCATAATGGCGGCAGTCGCCAATCCAACAGATTACAGCGCACAATAACAGGGGACTCGGGACAGATCCTACGATACCGACTGAGAGCGCGCCCTGAAAAGCTGTATACAGAAGGTTAGCTATATATAAAACAAGCGAAAAAAGACCTACACATACATAGACACGTTCATCAGCAGTTTACTGTTGGACATAGGCCTCTCCAATTGCCAAGCCTTACATCTCGTTTCTTTGTAACTTTCATCCAGATACTACCAGCCAGCCTGCGAAGATTATCGCTTCACATGTCCTAAAAGCAAGATGCGACTGGCTATTGAAAGTTCATTCAACTAATCGCAGCCATTTAACAATCGATTAACATTTAGTCACATGACAAACTATCAAAATACTCGAAGGGAAAATTTAATTTTCGGTACACAAACAAGGCCATAGCCATTACGGTTTTAACTCAAGAACACGTTTACCCCAAAGATAGCACGGCATAAATGGCAGGTATATTGCCACTTCAGGTTACTTATTCATAATTATGTTGCACACTTATGCTGATTTCAAACAGATTGCGCCACTTGCACTCACTTTAAGTGAATCGTACGGAGCCGACCTTCTGTATCTCTCCCTACGCCGTGCCAGCCGACGGCTTGTGAGTTCACATTGTCGGGACGATTGAGACATTGAGGGAAACTTGGCCCTTTTAATGCTTGAATTCACAGAATCCGTGGCGTTAAAATGAAGACTCTCACAATGATTTTGGTGAAGACTTTTATTATTCGAGAAATTTAAGTAGTCTCTTGGAATTTTTTAATCTAATTAATTTAAATATTGAATTATTACTATCTTACTTTTCTTTTCTTTGGCAAGGCAGAAATATGAAAATTGGGACAAAACATATATTTTTGAAACTCTTTTTAGGAATGTTTCACAAGATTATTGGGTTAAGAATATAAAGATTATTCTTAAACAAATATAGCGGTAAACTGTAATCAGAATTTTAGGAATATAATATTTTCTTCACTCAATTTTGTCCTATGAAGTTTTGTATTACAGAAATACAGAATAATATTTTGTATTTGTAGAGAATCGAATCTTCTCTCGTAACTTATGTAAATTATTTAATATAGTAAGAACAACTACATAAATAAAGAGTAGTTCTAAGAATATCGACAGTATTTTTTTAGTTTACAGAAATAAGGTCACTATCATCCGCTTTGGTTTCGTTTCATTTTCCAGACCTGAATATAAATGACCGAGGTTTGGTAAAAACTATAAGTCACTTTGATTAGCAACGACAATTCAACTCAACGTAGCATATGCAAAATGTCTTCAGAGCAGCATGCACCATGATAAGATGAAAACTTGACTACTTTGACAGATTCAAACGAGTATTTTAAATGAGTGGTTCAGCTTTCAATCTTTCAATGTTGATTGTACCTACCTCTATAAATCTATTTGTGGACATATAGGTAGCAGGGATGTGTCCGAATGTCTTATGCAGATTTGTAGAGACGTATTCCGACCAAACGTATGCATGAGATAGTTTCGTGTAGCCCATCTTAATGCTAGTATCTTACGTGAAGATATCAATCTGGACAGAGAAATCTGAGCAATCTATTCAGTTCGGTATTAACGATTTGATTGATAGATTTTATTAGTATGTTCTACAACATAACGCCTGTATTTCCTTTAGGTTTAGGCAGAAGTGTACATTTAGTTTGTTAAGTCCCATGTTATTGATTTGTCCATGCAGATTCTTGCACGTTCTTCTACATTGAGATCTACCGGCACTTTGGATTGTGCAACTAGCTTCATCTTTTGGACTGACTGACTCATTAAAAATTTAAAATTACCTTTTAGTAGAAAAAGGGAGCCAAGTTCAATACTAGGAATATGCGTTGTTGTTGATAACTCCGACAAAAGAATTGAGATCTAAATGGGTGCCAAGTACACAAGTATCCTGAAATTAATTACAAGAACAATAACATTCTAAAATAAATTTAAAAACACAATTTCATGCTTTTTCTGCTACAAAAATATTTGCTGTTTTAAAATATAACTTCTTAAATTTGAATAGTCGAATATTTAAATAAAGCAGATAACATAGGATAAATTCCAGCTCATGATTTGACATGGCTGGTTTTCACATACAAGTTATCTTATATTTGGCTAATAAATATATCATCTTTATGTTACACGCAATTTTATCACCTGCTGGTGATAAATTTAAAATGGGCAAACCCGATAACGCTTTGACCTCATAGCCAAAAGTAGTGCTTAGGACCATTATATCAACAATGCACTCATACGAAATATGTGCCTTTTCATTTATATCACGGTTACTGAATAAATTGTCACACTCATCATCATCATTATCACCAGCCCTTTAATGTTCCCACTGCTGGGACACATGCTTCCTCTCTGTGATAGAGGGAATGGACCATAATCCACCCGCAGGCCGAGTTGGTTGATGTCACATGCCTTCGAATATTTGGTTCCAGGACATGCCGGTTTCCTCACGGTGTTTTCCTTCAGCGTTGTTATAGAGCAGTGGTAATTAAATAATTTACACAAAGCAAAGCGCCTGCTGATTTGAACCCACGCCCTACGACACGTAAGTCGGGGCCGTTACAACTGGGCCACCACTGCTCCTCACGCACTCATACACACGATTAATTAACGTAACAACAGCATAAAATAGCCAGCAAATCCCACATAAACAATAGCTAAAACTCTGACCAGCAACCCTCGATACCTGCTTTAAATTTCACCACACCGATCCCGACAAGTTGGAATACCAGCGGGAACCAAGTTGAACGGAACTGTGGCTAACTTTAACAGACTGCCTTCAAATTCATGCGCCATACGGGGTGAACACTTTGGCTTTGTTTATACTTGCTAGTTGCGAGCTGTACTTATCTTTGGGTGAAAGTAGCGAATTTAAATACAATATTATTATGTAGGTTAAGAAACAGTTTTTTTATTTATTTTTAGCAAATAGTTACCGAAGAAATTTTAAGAAATTTCAGATGAAGTAGTGAATGGAGTGGTAATTAATTTTATTATGTCAATTCTATCAAGTGAAAACTATACACTCTTTATAAAATAGCAGAAATAACATTAACAGTAGATAAATAAAAACACTTTCATCAAAAAATCAAATTAATCAACGAATTTGTAAAGTACGAATTCACGATGTTGAAAAAGTCTGAACGTTAAAAACAAAATTAATATTTTTTTACTGTCAAAATGAAATGCATTGTCATTGTAAAGGGACAATTCTAGCAATTATGCTGCTGGAAAACTCCTTGTTGGGAATACCATTCGTAAGCGTCAATAGTACCGCGAAAATAGTGAACTTAAATGGCTTTTGTCCAAACGAAAAAAAATACCGGCACTCTCTTCTAAGCTAAAGAAGAATATTTAAATCATGGCAAAATATGAGAGTTTTCAGCCAATCATCTTCAGTAGGTACCTGATAGGTACCGAGCATCGAATAAAATTCGATAACGCATCGAACCATCGAAAACATCTTCAAAAATAAAGAAAATCCGAAGCCAAATCTTTAGGAACAGAACTATAATAATTCCACAATACGGATTCACTTTGACCCATAATTTGGGTAGGACCCAACGTTAAAAGGCGACCAAAGGGCGGTTTATCGGTAAACGGTCCTATTTGATTTCATTGTCCAGATTGTCCAGTTTGGGAACACTGACCTTATCTCCTGCAAGAGATCCGGACACAATTAGTTAATTACAATGTAAAGGACGGATTGTCTCTAATATGACTCGGCTGTGAGTCCGTTTTAGTCTGTTTATTTGGGCCTATATAACCCGACTGTGTCAGAAGACGGGTTATGTTTAGTTGTGGTTTATTGGTGGCTTTGAATGGAATTGTGGGACAGTAGGATAGATTTTTGTATCGGTTTCGGATGGTCTGGGTGTATGCAAATGCATTTTGATGTAGAATAAAAACTGGGTTTTTGTCACCTAATTTACAAGTAGGTACAGTTAAGCGCACATCAAACTGGAACAAAACCCTGTCTAATGTTGTTAAACCGCCGCGCAGGTCAATCTTAAGGTCAAGCAACCCTTGATGTGGTTGATCCGTGGATCGGTGACCATTTATAACATACCGGGTTTCTTCCGTGCCTCGGAAAGCACGATAAGCCGTTGGTCCTGGATTTCATTTGTAGATCTTTGACGACAATCGTTACGGTAGTCAGATACCAGAAAATATGCCAGTAACCTTGCCAAGCGTTAGCTTAGTTAGTTACTGGAATATATTTTTTGCATATTTCTGACCTGTCTTCGCCTTCTGATCCAACTTGCGGGAGGTTAGATAGGCAGTCGGGCCAAGTAGAATACTAGTACTGCACTGCCTCCAATTAGAATGGCCCCAGCTTGGTTGGGAAAAGGTAGCAAGATTAATTGATGTGACATATAAGATAGCAAGATTGATTGATGTGAAATAAAAGGTAGCAAGTTTGATTGATGTGGTATAAAAGGTAGCAAGACTGGTTGATGTGACATAAAATATAGCAAGATAGTTTGATGTGAAATAAAATGCAGCAAGTTTGATTGATGTGACACAAAAGGTAGCAAGTTTGATTGATGTGAAATAAAAGGTAGCAAGATTGGTTGATGTGACATAAAAGATAGAAAGAGATTAATGTGAAATAAAAGGTAGCAAGTTTGATTGATGTGAAATAAAAGGTAGCAATATTGGTACCACTGAAGTGTGGTTGACTGTATATTTAAATTATTGTACACATCAAGCCACATTGACCGAACCCGTGCGTCTCGCATTCCGCGCCTGGACGCCTGGGGGAGGCCTATGTCCAGCAGTGGACGTCTTTCGGCTGAAATGATGACGATGATGATGATGACACATCAAGCTAGGTATAATATTTAATTAAATACAACTACTGGTAGCTGGAACAATTAAACCAAACTGAGTTACAAACGTAACTAACTCAATACGTGGCAATATTATTTCCAACATTGATTCAATAAATCACAGTTCTGTAAAATCGCTGAACCGCCAATTAACCAACTTTGTCGCGGTAAACTAAAACAAATGGTCCATTTACTAACTATTCAGCGTCCTTTCCTATCATGATCCAGTGGGAAACTAAAACCGTAGGTTACAAAAGGTGAAATCATTGTTTTCATTTGGTTTTTATTTTTCTATCGAGGGCTTCTCCATGGCACTTGGGAATTCCACACAAAATTCAACCTTAATTCAGTGGCGATAAAGTTCAAAATCGACTGTCGCATTCACATCCACACGTTAGCGACAGAACAACAAAAGACGCGAAGTTGCATCAGAACAATGCGGCGACGTTGCCGCGGTACAGCGACAAGGCAACACAATGCCTCGGGACGCGACTGTGCCCATGCCTCCGTTATCATGGACGGACTGTCGCGGCCATTGTGCAGAAAATATGTCAAGGATTAAACACTGCACTTTTAGTTGTGTGTGTTATGATATTAAAGTTTTCTGTGAATGAAGAAAGTGTGAAACTTACTTGAAAAAGATTTATAAGTATGACATTTATCAGTAATTAGTAGATGTGCTATTTCACACATCAATATCAATCAGCCAGAAGACGTACCTACACAGCTTGACTTCTCTTATGCATCGCCACAATGGCCAGTTCTGTGCTTTCCTACGGCCAGTGAATTCCCGAGACTTTTGACAGACCATCTATCCATATCTTTACTCGATGCATTTTAGTAACGTTAGCTGACTAACGACTAACTGGCCATTGTGGCGATGCATGAGAGAGGTCAAGCTGTGTAGGTACATATTCTGGCTGAATGATAATGATGTATGAAATAGCACGTCGTAACAGATGAACAACAACAATTCTGAAACATCTTAAGTGATTATCTACCTGCATGTTTTTTACCCGACTGCCGAAGGAGGGTTATCAGTCTATGTATGTTTGTTCCTATGTGGCGTTCTAGAGACCAAACGCGATGGCCGATTTTGATTATTCTTACGTCAATCGATTCGTCTCAACCCTGCGAGTGTCACTGGTTACATTAAAATTGGAAAAGAAAAAAAGTGGCGGATTTTGGGCGCCATATTGCCGAGGTAAAAAAAAAAATTCCTTCCGAACCCGACGTGGGGGTATCAAAATAAAGGGTTTTAAGAGGTGATTTCAAAAATATATAATACTTATATGTTTAAATGTACTTGATTCTAAAAAAAATACTAAAAAGTTATAAATAAAATAAGTTAATTAAAAAAATCAAAAAACCCGACATCTGGTTTTGGTCAACCTGCTCGCAAAAATGTACCTATCCTCCGACTGCACATCATGAATTTCTTCTTGTTTACGTCTTTTTAGTTCGCTTTTTAAGCAGTCGGGTTTTTTTATTAACTTTTTTATTGTTAGTTTTTTAGCTGTAAGTCTTCCAGTTTTTAAATAAATAAATAAAAATAAACTTGCACAGTGGGCTCAATAAAAAGGTTCTATATGCTTCTAAAAAAAACTTTTTCTAGTATGTATGCTTCATTAAAAAAAACCTTCCAAGATGCCTGTATTCTTTCGCAATATCATGATTATAAGCCCACACCCTCGCCAACCCTTTCTGCAGTCTAAACCGTAACAATTCAATTACAAAGGTCAAGGGTAACGGGAACAGGGGCAGCCATTAACCATGCATTGTAATGGGCTGCCGACGGAGGAACACGCCGTCACCTGGCCATTCATTCCATTAAAACAGCCTGTATAAGGCGACCTGTGTAAGGGCATTATTGGCTGGCCACTTTGATAATAATGGAGGAATATGTGGCGTCTGTGGTAAGGTAGGGTTTTTTTAAAAGGTTTTCTGTAAACATGGAGGAGTGAGAAATGGCGGGAGTATAACATTTATGTCTTCCAGGAAACTTTCTTGATTTACGATTTTCGCGGTACTATTGACGTTTACGAATGGTATTCCCAACCAGGAGTTTTCCAGCAGCCTAATTGCTAGAATTGTACCTTTACAATGACAATGCATTTCATTTTGACAATTAAAAAATATTAGTTTTGTTTTTAACGTTCAGACTTTTTAAACATTGTGAATTCGTACTTTACAAATTCGTTGATTGATTTGATTTTTTGATGAAATATATCGATTTTTTAACCGACTTTCAAAAATAGGAGGAGGTTCTATATTCGACTTCATGTATGTTTATTTTTTTATTTTTTTGTGTTTGTTCACCGATATCTCCGTCAATTGTGGACCGATTTTGAGAACTCTTTTTTATTTGAAAAAAGGGTATGTTTTTGTATGTTCTGAAATTGGTCCCATTTTAATTTGGTGAAGATCTGATGAAGAACTTCAGAGATATACAACTCTTCAATAAATAACGGCAAATCTCTCGGGATTTTTGCAATCGCATGTCTGTTTTTTGTTTACACCATTTAATAACATAACATCACGGCAGTACACTATAAGAGGTACGCAGATGTGTACAGTTCACCTTGGTACACTCTCATTTCGCCGGCTATGTTCATGGTATTCGGGTAATCTATTCTGGCATTATAAGTACCTACCTTACTAAAGGCAAATTGCTTAATAGGTACAACTAAAATGTGTAAAATAAAAAAACTTTTTTACAAAAAAAATCTACCGACTTCCAACTAAAAACACACGCTGTCCATAACGAAAAAAATTGGTACCTACCAAAGACACCGACTTCGAAAAATAAAGTATTTTTCACTTTGTAGTGTTTTTAGTTGGAAGTCGGTAGATTTTTTTTGTAAAAAAGTTTTTTTATTGTTATCGAATTTTATTCGATGTTCGGTACCTATCAGGTACCTACTGAAGACGACTGGCTGAAAACTCTCATATTTTGCCATGATTTAAATATTCTTCTTTAGCTTAGAAGAGAGTGCCGGTACTTTTTTTTTCGTGTGGACTAAAAGTCATTTAAGTTTACTACAATTAGTGAACTTAAATGGCTTTTAGTCCAAACGACCACGAGCCAATCGCGAATCATCCTACTAATATTAAAAAATGTGGAAGTTTATGTAGGTATGTTTGTGTTCCAATCGCGCAAAAACGGCTGAATGGATTTCATCAAAATGATGAAATTTTGCACACTGATTGTTTATAACTAGACATCGGATTATATGCAATTTCATGTTTGCATATGCAAATGCAGAAAATCCTATAATTGTATAGGTTTATTGCATATTTTCTCATTGATAGGGCTTACTTCAGTTGCTATTAATGTGTTAGTGGTGTATTATTAATTAAATGCCTAAAACCTCTCATACGATAGTTTTTATCCTTGTAAACTCGGTATAGGTATATTTTTATATTTATATGGTATCGAATAATAATAATATAATAGAATAAATCTTAAGGATAATAAAACATTATTTACGCGGGTGTAGCCACAGGCGCAACTCGCTTAGGTCCAAATATTTCCATTAGCAAGAAAAACAAATAATATTTGTTTTTTGATTGACACGTCCTAATGAGACTGACAGATACATTTCTGTCACAATCTACGAAACACTGAGTGAATATGATCTGTTGGACGATATCCTCCGCCATTTCTACGAAAAACTCGAGAATAATAAGGATATGATGTTTAAACAATACTCACTGCGCGTGTACACATTTTATTATTAAACAAAGGTAACAGCGATCAGATTTGAGGGCAGTGGTGGCCTAGTGGTAGCGGCCGCGACTTACAAAATTTAAGTCGTGAGTTCGAACCCAGGCAAGCGCTTTACTTTGTGTAAATTATTTCATCACCACTGCTCTCAAAACGGTGAAGGAAAACATCGTGAGGAAACCGGCATGTCCTACAACCAAAAATTCGAAGATATGTGACATCCACCAAAGTTTGTTCATCTTCAAAGTTAGAGTGAACAGGCTTCTTCTGGGTAAGCTCACTCCATCGTTGACTCTGTCTCTGTCACCTATGACCTAGACTAGAGTCAAGAGCAAACCCATCACAAATAATTTAAAAAAAATGTGACATCCACCAACCCGCACTGCATCCGCGTGGTGGATTACGGCCCATTCCCTCTCACAGAGAGGCGGCCTGTGTCCCAGCAGTGGGGAACATTAAAAGGCTGATGATTATGTAAAGCGATCTTCAACAAGCGAAAGAAAACAGTCTGCCTTTGCCCAACTCTATTGGGGTCAGCTTCCAGTCAGTCAGCTGAGTAAGAAGTCCCCCTGTATTTTACATGGGGCGACTGCGATATCTGCCCACCGTAACCCAGTAATTGGGTAACACAATACCCTTAGGCAATACTGGTGGACCGACATATTATCGTGCTTTCCGAGGCACGGAGGAACAACAAGCGAAAAGTTCTCATAAAATTCACATTCAAAATGTCAGTCGCACACATGAGTGGAGGCCATTTCGACCTAAACAATAACTCGCTGCTGCCAGCAACACCTCGCATTTAACCGGACCATACGTCACAAACTTTTACGGGGTTGAATGGGCCCTAAGTTAGGCAAACTGACCTGGATAATAATCTAGGACGGGTGTCTAGAACGGCTGGCTCAACACTGATTCAATAAGCAAAGAAGAGTGTTTTGATTGTTATAGGTTATAGTAAGATAACTTTAAATGTAGCCCTCACGATCGAGTTTAGGGTTGTTCCTAGATACTTGAGTTTTGTCACAAGAGCCTTGGATCATCCTTCCTAGCAGTTAATGTCTATCCACACATATCAGGGCCGTGCCCGGGACGTGGACGGACCGTGCCCCGTCAGGGGCTCAAAAAATATCGTTATGTACATTTTATATGAACTCCTTCAAACACGTCCGTGCACGGGCCGTACACGGGCTAGTGACAAATCTTCAATGATTGGGCCCGGCCCTGTCACGTCCCGGGCACGGCCCTGATATGTGTGGATAGACCTTTAGTCTTGTCTTTAATTCTGTATTTTGTGTATCTATTTATTTAGCACATATGAAAGTTCAAAACCTGTTTTAATATCAGTCGTAATATAACTTGTATAGTGTAGGTAACTACACCAGTTATTCTAATATCTAATTCTTCATATTGAGTTTTTTTTTACAGGACATTGGAACGTAGAACTGCATTTATAGTTGTCATGATATAACGTGTACACTTGTACAGTGTACAATTAAATGCTAAGACGCTGAGCCTCTTTTAATTTGGAAGATTGATTACTAGTTCTAGTTACGATTTTATTATTTTTAGTCAAGTAAAATATTAAAAGGTTTTTGTTATCAATCTTAGTACAGACCTTCTAGATAAATATTATTAATAATAAATACATACAAAATTATTCCATTCCAGACTTTGAGAGGAGAAACTGTAGTATCTTTATTCTGCTTATAACCAACGAATATTCCAACCAAATAAACACTGACATTGCGGCAGAAGAAATACAATAATAATATCTAGTATCAAGAATAAAAACAAGTTCTATAGTATACTAGTACGAACGTTCCTCCGTCTAGATCTGAATTTCCAATGAAACAATACGAAAAGCAATCAACTGAACTGGAACAATATTATACGGCCACTACCTATTATAATATCAATCAAATAATATTTTTGAAAGCAAGAACTGATTACAATAAAAATATAGGTACCTATGTCTGTAGCGTACTAAAACTTTAGAGTGACAAGGAAGTCAAAGCCAAAAAATAACTCACTGTAATTACAAACATGTTTCAGAAGCTGCCTACACATATAACACTAAAAAAAAACGTCGTCGTGACGTGTCGTGGTGCGGGATATACCAATCATACGAATCTGTTCAACCCTAGGTCATATCACAACGAGTCTGGTAGCATTCAATTTCTTCATAACGCGCCACGCCACGCCACGACATTTATGTTATTACTATTCGACTTTCAGCTTGCTTTATGAACAAAGTCTTACAAGGAAACAAATCCTTACAATATTCGAGTAGGTACTACCTTTTATCAGCAGTTTCAACTGCGTGGAATTTGGAATTCATCGCAATGGCACATATTTCTGAAATAAAAAGTATCCGTTGTCCTAATACATTCATGATCAGGTTTCTTCTAAACTCATTCAAACTTTATGACGTGTAAAGCTAAAGAATTAACAAAAAAAAAACATCACATCACATCATCACATATCATCAGCCTATTAATGTTCCCACTGCTGGGACACAGACCTCCTCTCTGTGAGAGGGGATGGGCCATAATCAACCACGCGGGCCCAGTGCGGGTTGGTGGATGTCACATATCTTAGAATTTTTGGTTCTAGGACATGCCGGTTTCCTCACGATGTTTTCCTTCACCGTTTTTGAGAGCAGTGGTGATGAAATAATTTACACAAAGTAAAGCGCCTGCCTGGGTTCGAAACCACGACCTACAACTTGTAAGTCGCAGCCGATACCACTGGGCCACCACTGCTCTCTAGAACTCTTTACTCTTTTGTACAACAAAAATAGGTTTATTGTACAAAACAGTGACACAAGTTTAATTATACACTGAACATTTGAGTGCTGACTCGTAGTCACACCAGGTTATCACACCAGTGTGACAAACAGGCTTTTTTTTCTCGTTTGTCACACCACTGATTTTTCCACACCATTTATTCCTAACTAGTGCTGTCCTAGTTATACTAAAGGGTTTTCAACCTTGCACACTCGAAGTCACACCAGATTATCTCACAGTATGACAAACATAATCTTTTTCTCTCGTTTTTTTTTTCAATAAGGGCGGGTAGATGTTGAAATGAAATAAAAGAAGCTGTGGTATTAACAAAATTCTTTTTTTATTTGGTAAGCACACTTGTGCCATTAAGTGTGGAATATGATATGACATCGTTCAAATGCCCGCCTCGGCTGTTTACAGTGGCACGGATCCGAGTGGTCCAATTTTCAATGACTCTTCTGCATAGATCCGGCTGAATTTGAGCAATGGCCTGTGTGTATTCACCTTTACGGCATCGGTCGATTGTGGTTTGTTTGCATAGACCTGCGACTTCAAAAAAACCTACAAGAAAAGTTCTAGCGGTGTCAAATCGCATGACCTTTGTGGCCAATTCACATCACCCCTGCGAGAAAAAACCATACGCTCAAATCGCTCATGCAGATTTTTTTTCATTTGAACGTGCTGTTCAATCGTGTAACTTGCCATGGTGATTCGGCATAAGTAACTGAATAATAAATTTTTAACAGTATTATTCAATCAAAAGAAAATTGTTGTCGAAAAAAAAGAAGGGTCGACCATTTCCTTGAAGCATTTGATTTAAAAACGGAATAAAAAACTAAAATCATCATCATCAGCAGATCGACTTTATTAGAATATACAGGTACTGCACTAGCAATTATCGTATACATGGTGTGGAAAAATCAGTGGTGTGACAAACGAGAAAAAATATCCTGTTTGTCACACTGGTGTGATAACCTGGTGTGACTACGAGTCAGCACTCGAACATTTGTACAAAAGATGGTCAGAATCAAGTTGAACATCTAGTTCCTGAACTAAGTAAAAAGATAGTTGTATCTCAGGAGTCAAAGTTCCTCGTAACCATTGAATATTATTACTTAAATGTTAGTGACTCAGTAATTTCCTTAATAATATTGTATTTTTGAACATACAACAGATTGCTTTATTAAACAAGCTGTGACAACAGACAGTGTTTACTGCCGCATTTATTATATTAATATGGATGTATTCATTTTTAGTGTATAGTGTCTTCGATAGTGTGTACATTTGCAAGAAAAATGTGAAAATTTTCTTAGTCAATTAATGTCAAACGCCTATTAATATGTGTGTTGTTTAAATGTTATTATGAAACACAACAATTCACTAAAAAGCTCTTCCATGATATTGTTGACAAAGTCTAAAAGTTACTGACAAGTATCACAGTTTCTTTATGCCACAAAATATCGAAAACTACAACGATTTGTATAATTCTTCCGTTTTTCGAGTAGAAAGCGAACGGCGATATAATGAGCCAAAACTTTCCAACTCACTTTGGTAACTGTTTTCGCTCCGGTTTCTTTGGCTATATGGCGAATATTTTTTCTGTATTTATTATAACTTTGGAAAAGCTGTAAGGAAATCATCAAGTGTATTTTTGCTTACTTTTGTGTTAGATTAGAGCTTTGCAAAGGATTTTGGGTATTGGGAATATTGTTTGTTTGAAACTGTGTTATGCAGATATTGATTCATTTTAGTTATACTTGATTATACAAGGCATAATGCTAGCTAACTGATGGAATATTGTATTTTCTCACTACTAATATGTAAATAATATAAACATAAAATAAAAAGCAAGCTATTTCGTATCCTTCTCAGCAAACTCTTTCATTTGATATATCATGGGGCTACATAAAAAATATAATTGATCCGCCATGTTTGGAAGTTCGTTATATTGTATTGAGAATGACGTAACTTTGTATGACGCCATTCATTGTCATTTAAACTAAACGTGTAGGTATACAAAATTTCAGCTCAATAACTGATTGAGGTGAAATTCGTCCGGATTCGTTGGGGATAACTATTTTAAAATTCAGTTACAGTTATGTCCAATACATTTTACAAACTAATTAACAGGTCAAGCTAAAGAAAACCTTGTAATATAGTAGAATGAGACCCATGATTAGCAACAGACACTCGACCAGAAGTGAATGCTGAAATTCCAAGTTACTAACCGATGAAATGTCACTTTCATCTACAATTTCGGTCTACCACCGCCAAATACTAGACGTAATTCTCTCCAAAGTTTCACAGACAGGGCGGGAACGCACTGAATCCGATCCGAAACCGAGAAATGTCGTTTCAAAGTAGTGGTACTACTTCTTGTAGGGGAGTTAACGCACTGTATCTGAACTCCGTCCGTCCGAAATCAGTACATTTTCAAGACATGATGCTCGTCTTCTCGACAGGCTCTAGACAAGTGCCAAGTTTTTTGTAGGTACCATATTTTTCGTTATCTACTACACCGACTTCCAAAAAGAAAGTTATTTTCCACTTTGTAGTATTTTTATTTGGAAGTCGGTAGTTTTTTTTGTTTTTTTTTTTCACTTTTTTGTTGTACCTAAGGCCTCGGTCTCGAATTTTGCGGGCGGCGGAGCGGCAGCGGCGGCGGCGCGGGAGAGCTCCCGCCGCGCCGCTCCCGCGCCGCTGTTTTCGAGACCCGGTCCATTTGACGATACGCATAAGATCCTGCCGCTCCCGCTCCGCTGCCGCCGCCGCCCCGCTGCCCGCGGAATTCGAGACCGAGGCCTTATAGACAAGTTCTTTAGTAAGGTACCTATAATGCCGGAGTAGATTATCCGAATATCATGTAACTTAAAAATAACCGGTGAAATAAGAGGGTACCAAGGTGAACTGTACACGTCTGCGTACCCCTTTAGAGCGTATTGGCGTGATTTTATGTCATGAAATGGTATGTACTAGTACTGTTGTATAACTATAAAGTTCTTCATCAGTTCTGCACCAAATTAAAATGGGACCAATTTGGGAACATACTCTTTCAATCAAAAAAATAATTTTCAAAATTGGTCCACAATTGACGCAGAAATGTGTGGAAAAAATAATATCAAATATAAAGTCGAACATAGATGCTCCTCCTTTTTGGAAAGTCGGTTATAAATGACAAACTTGTATGCAATTGTCAAGCGCTATCGAAATGTCACGTGACTAATCCCTTAAATTTTGGCATTTAGACAATCGCCATCGCTGATGTCGAATGACACTTGTAACATATCTTATGGGTGACACGACTATTTGTAGCATCATACAAGTTAGTTGGCACAGTCGGTGCAAGCTATAGTTTCTGACTGCCATGAGTTTGAAACAACAACAATGAAACATTTTTTTGAATAATTTATATTTATGTGAACAACACTATTTCATAATTTTACCCATAAGCTTATTGTTGAATTTTGCATGCCTAAGCTGAGTCAGAATGTACCCGGCTCACTATATTTTATAACAACTTTATTGTACAATACCTACATTCTAAGCGAATGAATGAATTGATTTGATTTTGATATGTCAATGAAAATGAAATCATCACATTTTCACAAGATCCAGCAATAATAATGGAGTTGATTGTATAATGAACAGATTAAGTAATATCTAAATAATAGCGGTAAATGATAAAATGGTTTTAGTGATACTATTGATTAACTAATGTTTCAGTTAAAGTATTAATCATTAAATTCTATAACAATTACACTACATTAATTGAATGAGCAATAGGACACATGGAAAACAAAATGAAAAGTCACCGAATTTAACAACGATTGTTCAACAACTTTAAAAAATTGGATATCTAATCTATTCAAAAATGGAAATCAAATCAAATCAAAATATTTATTAGCCAGAAAATACATTGTTTAACAAGGAAACATCTTAAAGGCTAAAAGTTATTGTATTCTGTCTGCAAGCAAGCGTGCAAATTGCTTCAATAATAAAGTCATAAAGTTTTTCGACATCATACCCAAAACACAATTGTAAACATTAGATAGAAAAAAAACCAGACCAAACCAAAACAACATTGATGCATTCTTACACTTTCAATTGCCAGATTATAAAAATCAAAAATTAAATAAATTAAAAACACAATAATTAAAATTAAATTTCAATCAGATAATTATATTTAAATGTCAATAACTAAAATTCCAATTGGAAAACAAAATGAAAAGTCGCCGAATTTAACAGACTTTGTTCAACAACTTTTTACAATTAGATATAATCTATTCAAAATTTACAGTACTGAATACATATTTCACAATAAAAAGTTCACAACAAAACGTAAAATTCTAAATTACATTAATTACTTCTTACTTAAAAATATGAACTAAACAAAATTGTAATTGCAAATATTACATTTAAAATCCAAAACCTATTTATATTTATTGAAGTATACATGTATAACTTTACAGGACACACCTAAGGCGTTATACATTGCAAATCAAACGAGAAAAAAAAACACTATAACGAAACTTACAACAATTAGACAAAATAAAATATATCTAAACGTAACTAAAATCTAATTAATATAAAACACACGAGATAACAAAACAGAACAAAAATTACGCATAATAAAAAAAACCTGTCAAATACTCTATAATTTTTCAAAATCTAAAACCGCTCATGCGTCACAGCACTCACAGCAATTGACTTGACTAATATCTCTTTCATTCATAACGATATCCTGATCTCCGTGAGTATTTTTATTCGCATAATATTCGGTCCAGAGTTTTATATTGCTCCTTGTTCCCACAAAAAAAAAGTCCAATAGTAACCCATAAACGTGATATAATAGAAACTGCAGTATTAAAGTGTAACGGTTGCTTCCGACACCGACGACTATATAAATATAATCAGACAACAAGAAAATGTCGCTCTGGATAAATATCAATGTGACGATGCAAAAGCGACGCCATTTATCGCTAGATGTATGAGTGCTAGCGTTTGAGTGGCGACAAAGTGAACAGATAACTATAATGTAAAGTACACAGTTTACTAACGAAGGTAAAAATAAATAACAATAATTCACAATGATCAAAAATAAAACTGAGTTAAACGGGATAAAAAGAATAACAGTAAAAATTAAGCTAGTTATAAAAGACATACCCCAACCAAAGATACTACTTTTCAAAAACCTCCGTTGGGTATTTTGATTGAAAACTTTAATATCTACGTAAAACAAATAACATAAAACTATCAACCAGAAGTTTTTCACTGTCGTAAAATATAAGAACATAAATTGAGTTATTCTGCTGTATAACAAAATTTCGTATTCTACGGCACCACTTTTTCTAACACATACGGCAAACGCTGTCATCGAATAAATTATGAAGTTTGATAAAATTGCATTGAGGCACACATAGTTTCGGTAATTGCGAAACTTTTTAAGAATACCCCACGATGTCACTCCGTATCCCAACGTTGCAAAGGTCAGGAGAATCTCAAAGATTCGCAAGGTATCGAAAACAAAGTCAAAACTCTCTGCACCAGCAGGTACTTCTTTGTAAGACATGATGAACGTCACTCGCAAAGGTCTGGTTGGTTCACTTTTTGTTAAAGAACACGTATTTGGGAACAGCTTCACTTAAATCACTGATATAACATTAAATACAAATATAGGTGCTCCTTCCAAAACAGTCGAGGGACCAATGGTTCTAAAATAAAAACCAAACTTAACGAAATAATCAAGTTAGTTATATTATAATTCGATAAGGTTAGGTATAGTCTTATAATACTCGTAGTTTTGTTTCTTAATTTCCTGTTCGTTTTCATTAAAATCGTAGGTTTTATTTTAAAACAATAAGACATGTTTGTAACTAAATTGCAGTTATCTTTAGTACGTAGCTGCGCTTACCGCAGATTGGTTGCAAACAATGGTAGGGTAAACCCAGTAGACATGCCTAAACTTTGATAGCTAGCTACATATCAGTAATCTGTGAACTTTGAATCCTATGTTTTAGGACTGAAAGTTTAGCAGTACAGTCACAGTATAAAAATATTTCTGTTTGAAATTAAAAGTTTATTGGTAACACAAGTTTAGGTATAAACAACATTTTTGATTGGATCCTCCTTTTAGGCAGATACTCGTAGTGCCTGTTTTAGGAGAGTCCGCTCTTCCATAGCAAGACGTATACATAGAACATATAATACATAGAACAAATACATAGACAACATACAATAACACATATTACATAGAACAAAACATATTATAAAAATGATATGCTAAAACTACTTATATTATTTTATTGCCGCCTGATGGAAAGCGATGATGTGGTCGACGGTGATGCACGCTTGTCTAGAAAAAACCCATTCACTCTTGACTTAAATACCCCTAGATTGTAGCTATCGGGAAACACAGAGTCCGTATTAACATTAACTTAAATCAAAATATGTGTATGAGTTGGTGTAAGTATGTGTGTGATTTTATGTGAGTGAGAGTGTAGCCTGTAGGTGTGACTGAGTTTCAGAAGTGTTTCGGTATCCATTTCATTATTATTTTTTTACTGTCATAGTTGTTTTTGGGGTAAATGTAGATGTATTTATTGATTTTATTATATAGCGCACCAGATCTTTTGCTAAATTGCATACTGGCAAGCAAAGTCCTTGTCCTAGGGATATTTAATATTAAGTCATTCCTTCTTTTTTCAGTATGCTAGCATCATAGGAAAGAAACTTATGTTTTTTTAATATAATTTGTGTAATATAAAGTTTCCTGACTGAGAACAAGTTACTAAGTCGAAATAGGTCTTCAGTAGGATATCTCTTTTTTTAAAGTACATACACTTGATAAGAGCGCGTTTTGCCCTTTCCACCGTTAGAAATTTAGTTTTGGCAGCACCGCCCGAGACAGGTATACAATGGGAAAGTACTGACTGGACTAGCGCAACATAAATTTTCTTAAGGAAATCTTTTTGATGGCCTGAATGATTATTGGCAGTCCTGGGAACGACGTATCTAAGAGTCCTGAACATCCAGCTTAATAACCTGACTCTATTGGCAACCTGCTCAATGTGTGGGTACCATGATAGTCTTTGGTCCACGATAACACCTAAGTACTTAATATGTGTTACTTTGTTGATTGTTGAGCAACCGCAACTATTGCGATTACCGTTATTGCAAGTATGAATTGTAACATAAAAATATTCCTCGGGTTGTGGACATTGGCAAACACTGAAGCAAATGTTATTTATTTTTTTGATGTTTAATGTAAGCAAATTAATTGTTTATGCCAACACCAGTGAAGACTACAGCAGTATCATCCGCGTAAGAGAAGACTTGTGCGTTTACAAAATGTATGTTACAAAGTTCATTAACGTAGATAAGGAACAATGTAGGTCCCAATACGCTTCCTTGGGGGACACGGTATGACGTATTTGCGTCTTCACTAGTATACTGACCCACTCTAACCCTCTGCTTCCTGTTTCTGAGAAAATCCTTGAAAAGGCCAAGAGGCACTCCGCGTACCCCAATAGATTCCAGCTTTCTTACAAGGATTGGGACAGAGACGGTGCCAAAGGATTTTTTTTGATTTATACATTTTTTTACCTTTGTCAAGCTATTCAGTTATATGAGTAACTTAGTGCAGTACTACATGCATGGTGGTAACTCCTTTAAAGATTCAATATTGTCCTACGTCAACGACTCTAAATGACACACAAGTGTTAATTAAAAATTAGTTGACCCGGTGAACTTCGTACCACCTGTTTTTCATTAGTTTTTTTTTTTTTCATACGAAACTTGTCCTGATAATTTCAAACACAAGATAATAATAATTATCCAAATAAAAAAAATAGCCCAGTTAAGTTTTCAGTTAGTACAGGACATCACGCCTGTATCACCTGAAGCGTAAGGCAGAGTTGACTTATATTACACCCACATTTGGGCAGTTATGTTTGAGGATCCATATATGAGGCGAGCCCATTGCCATCAACCTGACACAAGTCCATGCTCCGGATTCTGAGAAACTCCAGATGGGAAAACCCAATTACAATTTGCCCGACCCAGGAATCAAACCCAGGACCTCATGCTCAGTAGTATCACTTGCGACCACTACACCACGGTAATGACATCTATTCAGTATTCTATATTCATACAAACGGTCGGAACGAGTCATACCCACGCGCCTCGAGTTCGGTAAAATCTCAGTCTGGTCAATAACGCTGTATTACACGCTTTGCATGAAACGGCCTGTGTTCGTGCACACTGTGTAATTGTGTGCTATAATCTCGGCAAACACTTTACCGTTTTGTGGTCCCGGTTTATATCTTTAACTGCTGGCTACTGCTTGGTTTGCTTTTCCTGAAGCAGTAGTAAAACAATATTTTATTTCAGGTTTTTCGAAATCGTCATAATTATGAACCGAATGATTGCTTCGCTAGTAAATGACTTAATTTCTAGTAACAATGTTATTCCCCACTCGCCAACATTTCTTGAGCAAGCGTGATTATTAATGTTCATGCCTTCTATATATGGGATTGCATTGGAGTAGTTATGGTTATTACCCAGTATTTTTTCCTGTTGAATCGCAACATAGCTCATCCTTTATCCTCATTATAAAAACGTTGCTTTCAATACAACTCTGGGTCTTTTTGGCGCAGCCGTGAGTCACATTTTCCTGCTAACTTCTTACTTCAGACTTTTTTTATTTGTATTTTATCTGATGTATTTTTTTCTGAATCAGTTGAAGTATCTATATTATGTGTGTTTTAATCTGTGCTAAGTAAATTTATTTTCTTTCTTTACAAGCGTGTTTACGGTGATTTCATCAAGTAATATTTGAACTCACTACTTCTCGTGCACCAGTAAACACTTTAACCACAGAGCTGTTGCCGCTTCATTACAAAACCAATTTATTACATAAATAAATAACTTCAATGGCAACAATTCCAATGAAGATTATTTCCTACTTGTGTTAAACAATACGACCCCTACAATAATCGTTATTGTGTCTCATCTTAATTGATAGCAGCTGATAACAAAGGGATTATGTTCCAAAGGAGGGTAGTTGTTTAGTCTAGGACTGGGGTGTGACTGGGGGGGGGGTGAAAGTGACAGATGTATACACGTCATATACATCTGTCCCTTACTCGGTATCAAAATAACCTTACTCTAAGAGCTTGTGGTCACCCCCCTGGTGTCACCCCTGGGGGAGAGATAGCTTTGAAGTAGTGGCCCACGTGTTCCTTCGAAGAACGGAAACTAAAATAAACTTTTAGAAGGAGAAAAAATAATTATGTAGTTTTGCCTGCAGCTTTGCCCACGTGTTGTTGGATTTTATCTCAAAGGAACATATGCCATAAATTCCATTTTTATATAAAATAGGTATCCTATGCCCTAATCCAGGGTAATGTAAGGGCATGAGGCTTTTCACTTAATTTAGAATGTTAAAAAGCTTGCATGGCATTTTTTATCAACTTATGCAATTATAATTATTTATTTATTTTATTTATGCAGTTTTTTTTTCCGTTGTTTTTTTTTCTTTTTATATTAATTCAAGTTACACTTTTTGAGAGTGGTGACCGATAAGAAAACAATTTTTTTCTTTTATTAAATAAATGAGAAGTTAATGCCCAAATAATAAATTTAAATAGTGACCCAATAAGGTCGCTTTTTCGAAGTGACCCTTATTCCCACAAACATAAAGTCTACATTGAACGCGGTGGAATTTAAAATAGGATACAAATAAAGAACCTCAACTTCAATAGAACATAAAAATATTTCCTGGATGTAGGATGTCATAATAAAAATACTTATTTTAACTTGTCATTGCCAAGCGAATTTGAGCCTTTAAATTAAAAACGTTAAAAACGTAGCGAGCCAAACCTCCATTTATTTCCGATTAATAAAATTCTAAAAAACCAAAAAAAAGTTAAGTGACCCTTATTCTCATTAGGATAAGGTCCACATTGATCACCATTGTCACAGAAATAGCTCAGAGAGACCGATAAAAGGAAGGTCCTATCATGACCTCATTTATCTGTCCTATCAGATTCGACCTCCTAAACGCAAGGCCAAATTTATATTTCTTCGAAATTTTAAAAACATTGATTTGGAACGTTTGAGGGCTGATGCGGGTATGATTGACTGGGGGCCTATAATCACCTGCGAGGATATAGACACTATGGTGTCAACCTTCAGCAGGACTATTTTAGAATTGTACGAGGCACATGCTCCCCTTAAAAAGGTAAGAGTCAAACACCTTCCTGCGCCATGGCTATCGAGAGTAATAAAAACTCAGATGGCTAAGCGTGACAAGGCTAAGCGTTTGTACAGAAAGCGGCCCACGGAGGAAAACTGGGACTTTTACAAGAAGATGCGAAATCGCTGCAGTCGTTTGTGTAGGAATGCAAAAAGGCACTACATTCACAACTCAATTGATAACTTCAACCCAGCACAAGTATGGCAATTTTTAAAGACTCTTGATATAGGCAAATCCATTCGCAAGAGTTCTCCTATAAAGATGGACCTCAATGCACTTAATGCACACTTTTCTAAGTCACCAATCACCCTCGACAACCACGTTAAATCCTCCACTCTCAAAGATCTCTCTAATCTTCCTTTGCCAGCAAATACTTCTTTCTCATTTCACCCAGTTACTGAACTAGATATTAAGGAATGTATCCAATCCATATCCACTAAAGCGGTACGTGATGATGGCCTACATCTCCAAATGTTCCTACCTATTTTAAGTGAAATGGTTCCTATCATAACTCACATAATAATTTTTTCTCTTTTCCAAAACTCCTTTCCTTCAGCTTGGAAGAGAGCTCACGTCCTATCGCTTCCTAAAGTTTTAAATCCCTCCTTACCTTCCCAGTTCCGTCCAATATCCATCCTACCAATCCTCTCCAAAGACCTCGAAAGTATTGCTCAGAAGCACCTTTCTTGTTATTTGTCCTGCTGAGTCCTTACCAATCTGGTTTCAGACCTGGCATAGTACTGTGACTACTCTTGTCAAAATAACTGACGATATAAGACTGGCTATGGATAATAAATGTCTTACTATATTGGTTCTACTGGACTTCAGCAGTGCTTTTAACTCAGTTGACTTTGACATACTCTTAGGAATCCTTTCCTCTCTTAATGTCTCTGCTTCGGTAATTGAGTGGTTCAAATCTTATCTTCGGGGCCGCTCGCAGTCTGTTCGATCCGACGAGGACTCCCCTGACTGGTGTGACTTGACTGCGGGCGTTCCTCAGGGTGGCGTCCTCTCTCCTTTCCTCTTCTCGACTTTCATAAATGCTATCACTAAGGTCCTAACTTCTAACTATCATCTCTATGCAGACGACATGCAGCTATATCGACACTTTAAAGTGGGTGATCTGGTTGGGCCTGTGTTTGCCATCAATAGTGACCTTGAAAATATTAACAAGTGGGCCAAATCCTTTGGACTCTTATTAAACCCAACCAAATCTCAAGCGCTCATTGTTGGTGGTAGATACATGCTCAACCTTTTAAATCACCAAGCCCTCCCGCCAGTAGTTTATGATTCAGTGCCCATATGTTATTCTAAAAGTGTGAAAAACCTAGGCGTCTATATGGATACTAACCTCTCTTGGGAGGTTCATGTTGCTGATGTTAGTAAGAAGGGTCTTCTACTCTTTTCAGTCTCTTAAACGTCTCCAAAAATTCTCACCATTTCACACTAAGGTCACTCTTGCTCAATCTCTTCTTCTACCGCTCATTGACTATGCGGATGTCTGTTTTCTAGATGCAACGGATGTACTCCTAAATAAACTCGAGCGACTGCAGAACTTGTGCATCCGCTTTATTTTTGGCCTCCGTAAATACGATCACGTGTCGGAGTTTCGGGCTAGATTGAAGTGGCTGCCGATTCGGCGTCGTCGAGATACCCATATCCTATCTCTTCTCTAGACATTCCTACACAATCCTAATTTTCCTCAATACCTTCGTGAACGCTTTGGGTACTTTGTCCCGAGGGGTAAACCCTATCGCACTTCCACTTCTCTTCTCCTTCGTACCCCACGTCACACTTCCAGCCGCTATGATGGCTCCTTCTCTGTCACTGCAGTGCGTCTCTGGAACTCTCTACCACATTCCCTACGCGACAGCCCTTCTCTGAATGTCTTCAAGAGGAAAATCAAGGATCATTTTCTTTCGGAATGACATAATATTAGTAGTATATAGGTATATATATATATATATATTGTACTTATGTATGTATGTATATTTATGATTTATTGTATATTTTTCTAAAATTGTACACTGGACTACTTCTCTTCTTCCTTTTCTAAACTCTCTCTATCACTCTAAGGTTTGCTGGTAGAAAACTCTTCTTAGAGTTAAGCTCGCCTTTGTACATCAACTTTATACCCACTCATGTAGTATATGTAATTGTTTTTTGTGTACAATAAAGAATTAAGAAGGAAAAATTTTTACGACCAACAAAAATTTTAAAACTCTCATATCTCAGAAACGGTTGGAATAAGCGCATTTCTGACATAAAATTTGCCCCCTGCCGTCCGCTACTTCATCCAAGAGAACAAGATAGGATTTACACCCCCACCCCCCCTTAACCGTTTACCTGCCTCGCAAAATTTTTTTCATTCTAAAAATATCAACACGGAAATCTAAAACACGTGCAAGAAACCTCTCGCTGATGTTCGCGTATGTTCAAGGGCCAGAATGTATATGTATTAAGCACCAAGTGAAAGGACATACAACATACTATATAGCAGCGTCCTAAAATGTTTTTTTTTATTCTTTGTTATTAAGGGGTTTTTATCCACACGGATACGTAAACCTCATTGTACCTTATACTCTATTTACACAGAAATATACATCTATAATAAAACTATATTACCCACTACTATACTTATACTATGATATAGGAAAGGGAATGATTAATGGCGTAATTAAGGAATGTCAATTAACTGAAGATACAAATTTTGATAGAGTGGTATCTTCAATTCGCAGAATAGCAAAACCTGTGGCTCTGTAGTTTATTTGTTTTCTTTGTAAGCTTTACCTGTACCTGACCAACGTTTTCAATTAAATAAGTCAATCGGTTTTACGTTATAGCTTCCTGTATATATTCAGGCTGAGTTTTCCAAGTGGGCATGGATGGCCAAATCATCACTATGAAGAATAGCACAAAACAATCAAAGGAGTCATGGGCCGATTTCGATTAAAACTAAAACTGCAACATTGGATATTTTTCACTATGTTTGTCGACAATCACAATTGATTGACAAAATCTATATTAACGCGGGCAAAGCTGTGGGTAACAGCTAGTGCTACATAATTTATCTAGTACATACATAATAGATAAGCTTCGATCGGCAATCTATTCAACACGTAATTATGACACTATATCTTGCAAAACACCCTGATTCAAACAGTAAAACGCCCATAACTTTTGAACGGCTGAACCGATTTTATTCAAATATAACTAAGAATACCTTCGACAAAATCACCTTTCAAACAAAAAAAACTACATCAAAATCGGTTCATCCGTTTAGGCGCTATTATGCCATAGACAGACACACAAATACACAGACACACAGATACACAGCAACACACGTCAAACTTATAACACCCCTCTTTTTCCGGCGGGGGTTAAAAAGATATTTTCTCAAACCTGCATGGACATATCGTCATTATTTTAGAAAAAAAACCGGCCAAGTGCGAGTCGAACTCGTGCGCCGAGGGTTTCGTACCTACCCATTATACAGGCAAAGATACAGATAAAGATGGACATAATTGCCTTTAAGCATTCAAAGCGTGATTTTCGCGGTTTCTGGAATAAATTGAGCATTCGGCCAGGCCTGCCTGTTAGTATGAATGGTGTGAGTGATGCGAAGGATATTGCAAACCTTTTTAGAAATCAGTTTGTTTTAAAGTCACCGCTAGGGAGCTCTTGTGAGATGATAGATGCTTAGCCCCATTGTGGCAAGGTGGACACACGGTTCAGTGCCAAAGATGTGGCCAGGGTCATCAGGCCTACGTCTAGATGTAAGTCCCCTGGACATGATGGGCTCAGTAGCTCATCGTTTGCAATACGCCGGTCCTCATTTACCGAGGGTTTTGGCACTGCTGTATAATTGATGTATTGGTCTTTCATACTTTCCATGCTTGTGGTATCGGCCGCGACTTACAAGTTGTAGGTCATGGGTTCGAGCCCAGGCAGGCGCTTTACTTTGTGTAAATTATTTCGTCACCACTGCTCTCAAAACGGTGAAGGAAAACATCGTGAGGAAACCGGCATATTCTAGAACCAAAAAATCGAAGACATGTGACATCCACCAACCCGCACTGGGCCTGCGTGGTGGATTACGGCCCATTCCCTCTCACTGAGAGGAGGCCTGTGTCCCAGCAGTGGGAACATTAATAGGCTGATGATGATCATGATGATGACTTGCCCTCTGACCTAATGTGGACGATTGTGGTTCCCATTGTGAAAAGTAAAAGAGGTGATCTATCGGATAGGGGAAACTTTAGACCTATTTCTCTTGCAACCATAGTCGCTAAGGTGCTTGATGGTCTGCCTGATACACAGCTAAACGAACATCTTGTGCTGCACGACAATCAGTTAAAAAGTAGAAAATTAAGGTAAATTTTGGTACTCACCAGTTTTCGCGAAAATCTAAATTTGCTTATATCTTTTTATCGTGTTGAATCAGGACCTGATTTTTATACACCTTATAGGGACTATAGACCTTAGTATCTAGTATAAATTTCAACTTACTAGGTCTACCCGTTCGTGAGAAAATCGGTGGAGACACACGGACAGACAGACAGACAGACAGACAGACAGACAGACGGACAGACGGACAGACGGACAGACGGACAGACGGACAGACGGACAGACGGACAGACGGACAGACGGACAGACGGACAGACGGACAGACGGACAGACGGACAGACGGACAGACGGACAGACGGACAGACGGACAGACGGACAGATGGACAGATGGACAGACGGACAAGAAAGTAATCTTATAAGGGTTCCTTTTTTACCTTTTGAGGTACGGAACCCTAAAAAATACACGCGAAGTACCGAATTTACGGACAAAGAAAATCAAATGCATTGCTGGAGCGTTTTTTGAATTTGGAACATTACAACGCTCCAGCAATGTTATACGAAACGGTGTGCTGGGGTTATTAGATACTCTTTGATTGCAACTCTTTTATCATTCTTGGCATACCAAAGTAAGTCTCTTTGCTTAGTACAAATTGCGTTCACGTGGCTGTATATCCATAAATGCGTTTGCCTTTCGGCACAGATGATAAATAGAAAATCGGCGGCAAAGCAGAAAAATCGTCTTGATTTGTTATTTAAATATTTAATAGATATAAATTTAATAATTAAAATGAGTTCCAACGGTTCATAGGGTGAACTGGAGATTGATTTTACTCCACCAGATTTAAAATCAGAAGCCAAATTGGCAATAGAAAACCTACTTCCAGCGAAGTCAAAAGAAAAATACATGAAAGCAATTAAAGTATATGAAAAATTTATTATTTGGAAAAACGATAAAAAAGTGAAATTTTTCTCCGAAACAGTATTTTTGGCATATTTTAATGAGATTGTTAAAACTAAAAAGCCATCTACATTTGTAGGCAACTCATTTCATTATAAAATATTATTGTGTCATGTTTAACTGTACAGTATCGTGTGTTTTTATCTGTAAGCTATTGTAACGTTATAACTGTAAACCATTGTGTGTGTTTGTCTTTAAGCTATTGTTATGTCCTAACTGTAAACCATTGTCTTGTTTCCCGTTAACTTTGCGCGCGCATGAGTCGCACCAATGGCAAAGTAATGCGCCAGGATTGGCCAACGGTTGACCAATCCTGTAACGCAGCCATTCGCGTCAGATTGGCCGGGAGGGGTGAAAGCGGATTGAACAAAACCATTGCGCGCGGGCGAAACGGCATCTTTCACTTCTGCTCTTCTCCGCGTAATATGTAAGTAGCCGTATTTTGTTTTGTGTGTCCGTAGTATACTAGTATTATTATGTGTGTAAAATAAATGATACAAGTTTGCCAGTAATTTGGTATTGAGTTTCCATTGTGTTTAAAATAATCCGGTCCTAATCGCAAAAACATTATTTCTATTTATTCCATGCTGCAATTTACAGTTCATGTTAAAAACGGCATTAACTAGAAAAAATATGGAAATTTAACTACTTTTTATTTCCCTGCATTATTTTGAGAAAAACACTATATATGCCTCGGCGGAAATGGCAATTGCCTGTCTCGTATTAGTGGTGTCCTCGCCTACGGCTCGGCCAGGTGCCGGTAGGCAATTGCAGGTCGAGTATAAGTTTGAAACTTATACTCGACCTGCAATTGCCTATTTCCCGCCCTTTGCAATAATGTACTATTAATACGAAATTGTACTAAATAATGTAATAAGAAAATGTTTCAAAATGTTGGATGTTGCCCGAGCTCGATATAAAACCGAAGATTCACGTAGTTGCGAACGTGACGGCACTACATTTTATAAATTAACAAAATTTGCAATATTCTAGTATTCTTGCCAAGTTTCACCCAAATCTTTAGGTAACAAACAGACAACCAGACGGATAAATAGAGTTATTGGGTGTTTCGCACGACTTATAGTTACTATCGCATTTCTAATATTAAGGATAAGGATGGAAGTATGGGTTTTCTTCATCTAATTTAAATGAGAACGAGACGAAGTAGAGGAGGTCATCAAAAGGCTTCACTCAAAGCCCCGGGCTTAGATAGCATCACCAATAAAGTGTTGAAACTCCTTCCTCACCAAATAATATTGCTAATGATGGCTATATTCACCACTGCATTAAGCAAAAATATCTTCCCCCAAGCTTGGAAACAGGCCACTGTGATAGGCATCCCTAAACCGGGTAAACCCAAATCGGAGCCTACCAGTTATCGTCCCATCAGCCTACTCAAATCCCTCGGAAAAGTCTATGAGCGGCTCAAAGACTTTGTAGAGCGAAAGAGCCTTATCCCCCACGAGCAATTCGGCTTTCGCTCCGAACACTCTTGTCCAACAAGTTCACCGCATCGTTGAACACACTAGTGCTGGTTTCCAGCGAGGTCTTATGACGGGTGCCTTGTTCTTTGACATAGCGAAAGCGTTCGACAAAGTCTGGCACAATGGCTTAATTTATAAGCTATATAAACTTGAAGTGCCAGATCGTCTCGTGCTCATCTTACGAGACTAGATGTCGGACCGAACATTCCGCTATCGTGTCGAGGGAGAAATCTCCTCATACGAGCCGGAGTCCCGCAATGCTGCGTATTATCCACCATTGCTTTCACGCTGTACACCAGTGATATCCCAAAAACCAAAGAGAGCCAGTTGGCACTATTCGCTGACGACACGGGCCTCTATTACACTGGCCTAAGACCCAATGCCATCGCCCTAAAACTCTAGAGAGCCGCCAACACACTGGCCAAGTGGTTCCGCCTCTGGAGAATAGAAGTCAATCCAGACAAAAGCTAGGCTGTCCTCTTCTCGAGGCCTGACCGAAAATAAAATAACAGACATAAAAAGTTAATTTAAAAATCAAAAACCCGACTGCTTAAAAAGCGAACTAAAAAGACGTAAACAAGAAGAAATTCATGCTGTGCAGTCGGAGGATACATTTTCGCGAGCTGCATGACCAAAACCAGACGTACTCGTATTCTCCGACTGCACAACATGAATTTCTTCTTGTTTATGTCTTTATAGTTCGCTTTTTAAGCAGTCCGGTTTTTGATTTTTTTAAATAACTTTTTTTATTTACAACTTTTTAGTTATTTTTTTTTAGAATTAGGTACATTTAAACATATAAGTTTTATATATTTTTTAAATCACCTCTTAAAACCCTTCATTTTGCTACCCCACACGATGGGTTGGAAAGGAAAAAAAATCCCTCACAAAGTGGCGCCCAAAATCCGCCATTTTATTCTTTTCCAATTTTAATGTAGCTAGTGACACTCGCAGCGTTAAGACGAATCGACTAACGTAAGAATCATCAAAATCGGCCAACGCGTTTGGTTTCTAAAACGCGACATAGGAACAAACATATATAAATACATAGACTGATAAACACTTAACCTCCTTCGGCAGTCGGGTAAAAACCCTCACTCCCCCAGACCCATCACTATGTATGCCAAGCCGATCCCTTGGGAGTGGCAAGCCAAATACCTAGGTGTCATCCTCGCCACCTCACTTTCGCCAAGCATATAAAGGCGGCGTGCTCGCGAGCCGCCTTCGCTATGGGCAGACTTCATGGGATGGTGAACGCAAGCAGCGGCTTGTCACTTAGGTGCAAGCTGCGCATTTTCACTGCGGTCATCCGTCCCATCATGACCTATGCATGCGCTGTCTTCGCACACGCTAAGCCCCATCACATTCACAAGCTTCAGATTGTACAAAACCGATTCCTCCGTAAAATCACGGGAGCCCCCTGTTTCGCTCGGAACCAGGAACTCCATGTCGATCTCAGAATCCCCACAATTCAGCAGTTTATGAAACGCATTACCAAATGCTTTTTCGACTCTGCCGTCTATCATAGTAACCCCCTAATACAAGCGGCCTCCCGCTATGAACTCTCCCAAATATCTAAAGTTCGCCGACCAAGGCTCACTCTCTCCATCCCCGATGACGCCACTACCCTGTTCCAAGAAAGCAACCCAAAGAACAGCACAATTCGCAAACATAGACCGCCTTCGTTCCGCCCTCGCCGCCGAGTCCCGCCGCGACGTCCCCGACAAGATATACAAGCCAGCCCACGAAATGCTGTGCCATAGTGAAATTCTAGTTAGTTAATTGGAGTTTCTTGTCCGTTCTTCTCCACGTAGGTTTTTTTCCGAACGGATGGTAGAATCACTTTTATTAGATCCAGCCCTAGCTGTCCCCCCAGCGACGCCCTAAGCCGAGGTTCGACCCCGACAGGGGTTAGCCCTCAGCGTGGTCGCTTTGTTTTAGTATGTTTGTGCCTGGCTTGGAGTCTATATACGATTAGCTTAGTCTCCATACTTTGACCGAATTGCGAGACGCCAAAAAACGTATGAAGCATAAATATTTCAAAACTTGTACAAGTTGCACCGACGAAATAGCTGGTAATACAGCAAAGAATTAAATTTCACGTTTTATATTAAAAAATAAAATAAAAATGTGTTTAAAGTTCGCAGTCAGTAATAAAATATATCCGAAAAGCACTGTATCTGAAACATATTTAAATAGATATGTGAAAACCGCAGTTAAATTGTTATTGAAAGGTTAAGATTACCTAGTTCTAGAGTTTCATGAACCGTGGGACGTTGTTTGAAAAGGCTATGTTGCCCAATATTGAACGAATTAATTGAAACTGGAAACAATGTGTACGTTTAAGGAAATTGGTTGTAGAATTTGTGGCACATCATTTCAAAGTGTATTTTGGTACGTGAAGGTTTATAATTGCATAACTGTAGATTCCTGGCAAAATTTCATAGGTCTTAAAAATACCATAACTGTTCTATTACAATAGAGTAGCATATCTAAAATTTCTGATTAATAAGTTAAGAATGTTAACTGAAAATTAGGACACCCCAACACGGATAGGTTAGGTTTGAAGGAGATGATGGGAGCTGAAGTGAGCGAGCATAGCGAGCGATCTCAGCACCCGTCATCTCCTTCATGTTAGGTTACTTTAGAGCCTGCAGGCAAATAGGGCTCCGTCGACTTAGTTGCTTAAAAACTATCATATTTTAGGTTATTTTTACAACCTTTAATTTACTTTCACCTGTCCCGGTGTCTGTTGGCCAATCGTTCGTTGGATGAAAAGTTATTGGTCCAAACATTCTGTTGGTTTAACATTCACTGACGTAGTTATGTTGGCGAAACGTTCGTGGGTGAAGAGATCTTCGGATGAAAAGTTAATGTATTAAAGTTTCTGTTGACCAACGGTTCATGGGCCAATCGACTGTTGGCAAAACGTTTCAGACTCTACTCCAACCCGTTGAGAAATAAAATTGCTGTTATGATCGTTCAAAATAACCAAGATTTTATATTCTATGATGAAATATTCCACTTCAAATCAGTACTTTCTACCCTTGATTGTACAGTACAGGTATAAGGCTCTATTTCTAAAAATATTGGTATACGGACGTTCCAATCACTTTAACAAATCAATGAAACGCCAAACACAAGAAAACAGTGTATATTTGTTCAGTAATCGTCCTCGATTACTCCAAATCCGCAATCACAGCATACTAATAGACAAAGGAAACTATTCGTACTCTCGCTGATTCTCAAATCACAGAGCCACATCCCATCGATCCCGGCGAAATTATTGAGTGTAAGGAGCAATTGTGTAACAAAGAGAGGTAATATTTCATCCACGTCCCTCGGGCCTGTCCACTACAAGCATGGGCATAGAGAATGGACTGAGACTTCGTATTACAGGTGCTATAGTTATGACGGTTTAATGCCGTCAAGCGCGAAAGAGACGGAGCCATATAATGACCGATAGCACCATCTCTTTTTACTTTTTTAAACGGGATCATGCGTACCATCACCATCTAAACCTCATAATACAGACACAAGTATGAAGTGAATACGGACAGAAGACTGTGAGAGTAATAAAGCGATCTCTTTCGACGGTTATTTTTTTCTAAAATTCTGATTGGGTCACAGCACAGGCTTGCAGTATGATCTTCTTCACTACGTCCAGCATTGTCTGACAAAACTCTGATTGGTGTATTTTGCTAGCGATACGCTAAAAGTTTACGACCAACAGAAAAGAAACAAGTATTTTCCGCACAGTCGCTCTATCTCTTTCTCAAAAGTGGTAAATTTTGTGAATGTATTGTTGTCTGTGGTGATATTTAGGCTTTCCTTTTCTGTAAGTATGAGAAGAGCTCTTTGCTCTGCAGTGGGACATTAACATTTTGATAAAATTATTGCTCAATCTATTCTCCATGCCCATGACTTCAAGTCATAACCTCGGCGACTCCTCGTAATCCTCCTTGGAAAGTTGGTCGCCATACGTTTAGCTGGTGATTTACTTATGAGTATGACGTGCAAATTGTACGTATGAACTGTGTGGGAAGTTTGTGCTACTGTAAGGTCGAAGGTGTTCGTTTGTTTGTGTCGCAGCCTTTGTGTCTTAGGTAGGCATTTTTGTGATTTAGGTATGTTGAGGAGCTACAAATATTACGAATAGATGGAGGCCATAGATTCTTTAGTCTATGACCATGTCTTTACATGGTCTTAGTTTTCTTTCTAAGGCAATTGTATTGATATTTGAAGTGGGTAATACAAAACACGGAGTGAAGTTTTGGCAAACTTTTTTTGCTATCGTAATCTAACAACTTCTTGGCAAACGGCGTGATCCAGTGCAGATCTTTCAGAGTCCGCGCGAAAACGTAAATCAAACTCTTATATATGAATTAAAACATATTATTTCTAGATAGCAGTATTATATTGAATGACATAAATATGCAGTCAACAACGGTAACCAAGCAACACGTATTTAGTCTATGACACGCCTCCGCCGTGATTCCCAGGAATCAGAGGCGCCGGGAGCAGCTGGTCGAGGTGGCGCATCCATGTGCGTCCGCTGTCAATCTCTATCTCATAGTGGAGGTTTCCCAGTCGGCGGGTCACTGTACCAAACTCCCACTTCCTTCCTGATACAGAGTAATTGCGAGCTTGCACTCTGCTTCCGACTGCAAACTCTCTCACCCCTTCTCTTCTGCCCCTATTTAGTGCCTTTGGTGGAGCTCTAATCTTGGCTACCAATCTCGTTCTTACCTCTCTTCCGAACATAGGCATATAGGGCGAGTCGCCTGAGATGACTGGGAAAGCCCGGAGAAGACTTCTAACTGTACGAATCTTGTGTAGTATTCCACCACTCTCCCCCTCTAGTTTGTGCAGTGATTTCTTAACCGTCTGAACAAATCTTTCAGCTTGTCCATTAGTTGCGGGATGGTAAGGTGCTATCGTTTTGTGAACAATGCCATTGCTAGTTAAGAATGTCTGGAATTCTTGACACCAGCGTGTAGGGTAATCCAAAGGTGTCAAATAAATCGTCTAGTTTCTGAATACAGAATGCGCTCGTCGTAGTTTTTGTAGGGATTATTTCTACCCATTTGGAAAATGCATCTACGACAATAAGAAGTTAATAGCCCGATATTGGACCTGCAAAATCGATGTGTATTCTTTGCCAAGGGCCAGTGGGGTCTTCCCAATGATGCAGAGGGACTTTTGGCGGTTTTTTTTCATTCTGGTAAACCAGAGACTCGACAGGTCCTGCACGATTTTACTTTGTTTTCGATATCTTTATCAATGTTCTTCCAGTATACGAAACTCCGCGCAAGAAGTTTCATTTTCAAGATCCCCACACAAACTATGCAACAAACGTAAAACAAACCTTGATGCAAATGTATTAATAACCTGCAGATTATACTGGTCGCAAGTTTACTTCGCATTACTTTAATAAGTTGAGAAATGGTTATTTTGTTTCATTAATTTATTTAATGACACTTCTCCTGATTGATCATCATCATCATCATCAGCTTCCTGCCTATATTCCATGTTACTTGGGGTCGGCGCAGCTCGTTTTCTTCTTCCATACCGTTCTGTCTCCCGTTACGCTATTACTGACTCCCTTTTCTTTCATATACTTTCCTATATCCTCACACAGTCCATACATCTTTTCATTGGCCTACCTCTTCCTCTCCATCCATTGACATGTATATTCATAACTCTTTTAGTAACATGCGTTTCATCCCTCCTCATCACATGACCATACCAGGACAAATGGTTTCCCTTTAACTTTTCTGCCACGGACGCCACTTTTAAATTACCTCTACTATACTCATTTCTCACTTAATCCAATCTCGTCACGCCGCATATTTGCTCGCCGCACATCACGCTGATTGATTATGACCAAATTGACAAAACTTCCTTATTACAATATAACTTCAAAGGTGGACAGATCTATTCTCCTACACACCCTCAGGTAATAGCTATCCAATACATTTCCCGTCTATATTCATGTACCCTATATATTGTATTATTTTCCATGCGAGAGACGATACTCACTGCTGCAAATACGTTGAGATACATCACGAAATATTGGAGAGTTCACCTTTGATATTCAATATCGACAACCCACACTGAAACAGAAAACCCAACTCTATCAAGGAAGTATAAAGTTGGATTTACAACGGCTGAGTTACCACAGAATTTACCACATGATATTGTCTCGAAGACTGCCACGCACCCACTTCACCATTCAAAACCCAACTATTTCACAAAAACACAAGGTTCAATTTACGGCGTTACAGTACGATATTGTCTTGCTAGGGCTGCCACGCACTATGCATATGTGAGGTGTTACTCCATGCTTTCTACGGGATATAGACGCGACATGTGTCGAACGAGCGACTATTTGTTTACAAGGTATCTTATACTGTCATTTTCTTTTATGGGAGTTACACGTGCAGTCTTGGGTGATTTGTTGCAGATCTGTGTGAATGGACTTGAGTTTAGATTGAATTCGGTAGAAGTTTAGTAAAAATAAAATATTGTCTAAGGGATTCTATTTTAACAAAGCATAACAACACATCTGTATTCACCGAAGAGTTAAGCAGAGCTGCAACTATAGTACACCTACATGACGCTAGTTATGTGTAAGTCCTATATACAGTCGGTAATAGTTGTTACATGACCCACCCTGCCGTTAGCCGACCCACTAAAAGTTAGACGATTTTAAACCTACTGCAATTAGGAGTATCTAAGGAAGCACGATGTATGACGTGACGGATGTTTAGAAACCTATTGCTATAAAACAGGTACAAGTCCAGACTCCGGGCTGCTCCTTTTTCCACTTGGAAAAACCTAATAACAATTTGCCCGACCCGGGAATCGAACCCAGGATCTCATGCTCCGCAGTAGTGCTTGTGACCGCTAGACCTACGAAGCAGTACTCTATCTTTCATTTTGTTTAAACTCAACTCATGATCATAATTTGCCGAAAATATAACAGACAAACTATGTCTATAGTTTTGTTGGACGTTATGTACTTTATATAACTTACAATGTACCGTTTTTATCAATCAATAAATAAATAAATAATAATAATAATAAATAAGGGCAACATTATTTTCCAGAGTTAAGAGAGCTAGCTGCTAATTTTAAGTTGTAATGATAAAATAACTTAGAAGATTAGAATAGATATAATTGTTTTGGGTAAGGATCCAAACCCTGCCTATAATAGGAAATCTACCTCTTGGCATAAAATTTTAAGGCATAATATTTATTCGTCATAATAGTTTTATGTTGAATCTTAGTTTAGATTGATATTGATCTGAAGGAAATGATGGACCGCTATTATACGCAATGCAATCCCTCCGCACCATTCCTAGGCCGGGAGTTGGCCGAAGAGCAGCTAGACTGAGGGGGCAAGGGGGGGCAACATAGGGAGCCCCCGGCAACCTAGGCCCTCTTTCTCCTTTACTGCTGCGCGGGTACGGCACAGGCCTTTTCGTCCGCTCTATGCCCAGCGGGCCATCCTTCCTTACTGCGTCGCCTTGTGACCAGGCTAACCACAGCGATAGCACTACTCGCTACGTACCCGCGGCCCCGAGCGTAGGTGTGAGATGGAACACTGGGGTGGTTTTCAGTTAGTAGGAGCGAGACTGACAGACCTCTCCACCCCCTCAGGGTGGAGGACTTTCAGTGGAGATTTTCCAACCCGGAACAAAAAAAAACAAGTTTATTTTAGATTAAGGTGCGGCGGGAATGAGCCGCGAACATGTTTGTTTTATTCCAAAGAACGTTATCTGTAAATGTTACAGTTAAACCCCTGTTTCGTAAGATCTTGTTTCCCCTAGTTAAAACAATTTTTTACTTAACGCTTCTGTTTATCTAAAAACTGGTTTTAACTGTAACATATAGTACATTACTGCAGAATCCAGTAAGTAAGCTTTCCTGGCCAAGTATGAGTTAACCGGACCGAACCGCAGGTGAGGTCCGGTTATATACGAGGCCAGGATGGCTTTCTTACTGGTTGAGGCTTGTATAATGCTTTTCTCAAAAATGTAAGAAAGTTTAACAACAAATTCGTTTAATTAAGATTGAAGGTTACATTCATATTAGGGCAATTACTGATAGATATTGTGATCGATTTACCGGGGGCATTTATATTTGTTTTGCTAATTCGGCCTCAGCTTATAATCAGGAGGAGTGCCATCTATTGCCGAATCAGATTCGCTTAAACAATTTTTTTGGGATTATCTATGTTCACGCGGTAAATTAAAACACAATTGAAATCCCGCCAGATGATAAAATTGTTTTTTTTTTTTACTAAAAAGTTTGCGTTTAGTTTTGAACATTGTTCTATTTTTACATGACATGAATGTACTAGTAAAAAAAAAAAAGTTTTTGAAACTCCATGTTAATATTAGAATGGAAAGTTTTAATCCAACATTATTTATAAACTTAAATTACTAAATACAAACATAAAATCCCACACTATACTTCTACAACATTACTAAGTACAAAACGCAATGTGCGTACTTTTTCTGCGTCGCGGTAAGTGTCACAGAGTATAAAATGGATGGCTCCAAAAATATATCTACCTCATAAAATGTCAAACCAAAAAGAGAGATAAATATATATTTGGAGCCTCCCCCCTATAACCATGTTATAATGGCTAAACTCTAATCTGTGTCTGGTACCATGTTTTTTTTTCCAAGGAGATCTAAAGAGGATGACCAACTGTCCAGTAAGTAAATTACATACTTACTTACTGGACAGTTGTGAATAAGTCTCCGGTAAAGTTCACTTTCTGGATACTTTTTAGAGATGTTACGGCAACATTACATACCATTTTTGAGAAAAATATTATAATGCGTTTATAACATTATGCTTCATTATGGTGGCCCAGTGGCTAAGACCTCGCCTGTCGTGCTTGAGGTCGTAGGTTTGAATCCAGGCAAGTACCAATATGAATTTTTCAAATTCATATGTACTTTCTAAGTTAATCTTTGACATCACAGGCAACGGTGAAGGAAAACATCGTGAGGAAACCTGGACTTACATATAGTTATAATGTAAGTCTGAAATAGCCAAGTCAGAGGCCTGTGGGGATTCCCAGAGGCGGCTTAATTAACTCTGACACCAGAGGTGGCCACACCTCATACGAAAAGAAAGAAAGAATTATTATTATGCCAACAGTATTTAGCAGGGCGTTGGCGGTGAGGAGCAATATGCTCGCCCGTAGGTTTGCTTGCTGCACGGCAGACGTCAAAGTGAGTTTATTTAAGGCGTTCTGTCAGTCCTTTTACACGAGCGGCCTGTGGGTGTCATATACGCGCCGAGCCTACAACGTCCTGCGCGTACAATACAACAACGCTTTCAGGATGCTATTGCGGTTGCCGCGACGTTGCAGTGCATCGGGAATGTTTGCTGCAGCTCGTACGGACGGCTTTCATGCTATCATGCGTAAGAAAGTGGCTTCCTTACTGCAACGCTTGCGTGGCACTCGGAACGGCATCCTGAAAATGATTGTTGGCAGAGTAGACTGTCCCATCCAAAGACACTGGGTGGAAATAGGTATAGGTTTATTTTAAATAGAATTAAGTACTAATAACACTAACATAGCATTTAAGCACAATCTGTTACTAACCACTAACAACTTATGGACTGATATAGGTCTGAAATAAAGATATTTTATTTTATTTATTTATGGCAAAACCTTTATGCCTAATAATATTATGCGTAATGATCATTATGCTGAATTTCGTTATGCCAATATAAGTTATATCAATATATATCATTAGTAAACCCTATAAATACAGCTACTCTCACCAGCATACATTCTAGAAAATAGCTCCGGGTTTTAGCCATAATTTATATTCATGTTTATGTTTCTATTTCATCAGAAAACCAAGTTTATATGTGGTCAAAGCGAATGTGGTCTCATCAATGTAAATTGTGGCTCTGGTTTGTACCAGTAATTGTAATCAGATATATGTATTTGCGTCAGTGTTGGATTTATACATATTTAGATGTTTATAGATATACTAGCACTCCGCCCGCGACTTCGTTCGCATGATTTTGTATTTTATTCAACTAAATTATGTGCAGTTAGTGAAGGCGATCAAAAATAAGCTACTGTTAAATCAATTACAAATGGGATATCGTAGATATCTACGGTTTAAGTTAGGATTTAGAGAACATAGAACCTCCTCCTTTTTGGAAAGTCAGTTAAAAGTCTTATTCCTTGGGCAATAATAAATTGCCATCATTAGTTTTTCAGAATTACCCCCAGAAGATGTTTTAGGTGTGTCAACGGTTTTTTGAAGAATCTTACGGCACTAAGATGACCTCTTCCTCGAATTGGGTCTACCGAACTGGACCGTTTGAACAGTGTTGTTTGACGGAGTTATCGGTGAACATACACAAAAAATAATTAAGTACCTTACTAAAGGCAAATTGCCTATTAGGTCCACCTAAAAAGTGAAAAACAAAAAATCTTTATTTCAAAAAAATACTACCGACATCCAACTAAAAACACTACAAAAGTAAAAATAACTTTCTTTTTCGAAGTCAGTGTGTCGAGTTCGTTATGGAAACGAAAAAAATTAGTACCTACCAAAGACACCATCTTTGAAAAAAAAAACATTTTCATTTTGTAGTGTTTTTAGTTGAAGGTCAGTAATATCTTTTGTAAAAAAGTTTTTATACAATTAAATGTCTCTTTAAAGGTTGAATTTCCAAGTGCTCACCTACATTATTAAAAGAAGCTATGTGTGATGTGTGAAGCTAAGTACTTTATTATACTTCAAAAATCTTGATCACCCCCTAAATAGGGATAGTTCCGAAAAACAAATAACTAATTGCAACCCACATTATTTATTAAGGTTAGTATTTGTGCAAAATTTCAAGTTTATTAAACTTCAAAAGTATTTTAGTATCTTCAACACCCCCCATATCATATTTTAGGGGTAGTTTCGAAAAACTAATAATGATATCCTTTATTATTTACTTCCGTTAGTATTTGTCCCAAGTTTCAAGTTTATTAATCCAAGAAATTAGATTTTCCATACAAATTTTAAAATCCCTTAAATCGTATTTTAGGAGTAGTTTTGATAAACTTGTAATGACAACCTTCACTTTAAAATCAATAAAAAAAATATAAAATATTTGCTGTTAGTATTGATGCCAAGTTTCAAATATATAAGCCCAACAAATTGCCGCCTTTAACCTCTATTAGGGGTAGAATTTCCGGAAATCAATAAACTCATTACTTTTTTTTATTAATCAAGAGCGTAAACCTACTATTTTAGATATTTTACCATCCAAACCGAAGAAATTTCATATAAAGTTTCAACCCCTACTTTATTCTCCTTAGGGGTAGAATTTCTAAAACCTAATAATTACATGAATTCTTTTTATCAACTCTAACTCTAACTTACAAACTATAGAAATTACATAAAACCTTTCAACCCCCTTTTTAGCCCCTTTACGGGTGGCATTTCCGGAAATAATTAAACTCATTGTTTTTTTATTAATCAGGAGCAAAAACCTACAATTTAAGATGTTTTACCTTCCAAACCGAAGAAATTTCATAAAACGTTACAACCCCTATTTTATCCCCATAGAGGTAGAATTTCCAAAAACGAATAAATACATGGTTTTATTTTATCTACCTAGATATTAAATCTAAAATTTCACGTGTCCAACTTTCAAACTGTAGAAATTACATACAAACTTTCAACCTCCTTTTTACCCCCTTAGGGGTCGAATTTTCATAAACCAACAAATACATTAATTCTTTTTACGAATTAAAAGCACACATCTAAAATTTCACGTGTCCAACTTACAAACTGAAGAAATTACATACAAACTTTCAACCCTCTTTTATCCCCTTAGGGGTCGAATTTCCATAAACCACCAAATACATTAATTCTTTTTACGAACATCTGCCTCATCATCTGCCTAGCCTTTATCCCAATTATTGTTAGGGTCGGCTTCCAGTCTTACCGGATTCAGCTGAGTACCAGTGTTTTACATGGAGCGACTGCCTATCTGACCTCCACAACCCAGTAACTGGGTAACACGATACCTTTTGGCAAGACTGGTGTCAGATCTCAAGCTTCTGACTACTCGTAACGACTGTCAAAGATTTTCAAATGACAGCCTGGACCAACGGCTAAACGTGCTTTCCGAGACACGGAGGCAACTCGGTATTCTGAAATGGTCACCCATCCACGGACCGACCTCGACAAGCGTTGCTTAACCTTGAAGATCGACCCGTGCGGCTGTTATTATTTAGCCACGAGCTCCTCGATTTCTTTTTACGAACCAAAAGCGTAAATCTAAAATTTCACGTGTCCAACTTTCAAACTGTAGAAATTACATACAAACTTTCAACCCTCTTTTACCCCCTTATGGGTCGAATTTCCATAAACCAACAAATACATTAATTCTTTTTACGAACCAAAAGCGTAAATCTAAAATTTCACGTGTCCAACTTTCAAACTGTAGAAATTATATACAAACTTTCAACCCCCTTTTTACCCCCTTAGGGGACGAATTACCAAAAACCAATAAATATATTAATTTTTATTATGAACCAAAAGCGTAAATCTAAAATTTCACATGTCCAGCTTACAAACTGTAAAAATTTCATACAAACTTTCTACCCCCTTTTTACCCCCTCACTGGTCGAATTTCCAAAAACCAATATATTAATTAATTCTTTTTATCAACCAAAATCGTAATTCTAAAATTTCAAATGTTCATCTTACAAACTGTAGAAATTACATACAAACTTTCAACCCCCTTTACCCCCTTAGGGTTGGCATTTAGAAAAACCAATAAAGACATTAATTATTTTTATTAACCAAGAGCGTAATGTAAAATTTCATGTGTCCAATTTGCAAACTGTAAAAACTTCATACAAACTTTCAAGCCCCTTTTTACCTCCTTAGGGGTTGAATATCCAAAAGCTAATAAATACATTAATTCTTTTTATCAACCATGAGCGTAAATCTAAAATTTCACGTACCCAACTTACAAACTGTATAAATTACATATAAACTTTCAACCCCTTTTTACCCCCTTTGGGGTGGAATTTCCAAAAATCCTTTCTTAGTTCTCACTTACGCGACATGAGGAACCTTTCTGCCAAATTTCATTCTTCTAGGCCAAGCGGTTTAGGCTGTGCGTTGATCGATCAGTCAGTCAATCAGTCAGTCAGTTTCTTCTTTTATATTTATAGATAAGCAGTAGTGGCTTAACCACCTTCCGGCTCCATTATGATACAAGCTCCATAGAAGTATATTTTTTTTAATTTATTTAAATATTTAATAATAAGTATAATTGTAAAAGAGATGTGTAACTTTAGTTTTTGGTGTACAATAAAGTATATTCTATTCTATTCTATTCTACGCTAAGTTTTAATTGGATTAAAACTAGCAAAACGTCGTATAATTCTAGTCTTATAAGACTTCATGGTATATAACAGTTATATAGTGGTATCTAGTTAACTATTTTGATATATAGACGTTTATCATACGACGGTACAGTCGCGGGACTGTAATGTCTCAATATAAAGTTGAATAAACGTTTTCAGGACTAACTTATACAACGTTGTAGAATGGTGTGAGTGCATATGTTGAGTAAATGTTTACGGGACTAACTTATATGACATCGGGTAAAGGTGCCAGTGTTTATGTTAGGTAAACGTTTTCAGGACTAACTTATACGACGTTGTAGAATGGTGTCAGTACATATGTTGAGTAAATGTTTTCAGGACTATCTTATATGACGTCGGATAGTGGTGCCAGTGCTTATGTAAAGTAAACGTTCTCAGAACTAACTTATATAACGTCGGATAATGGTGCCAGTGCATATGTTGAGTAAAAGTTTTCAGGACTAACATATATGACGTTGGCTAATGGTGCCGGCGATGACGTTTATTGAGCAATGTTTTGGTCATATCAACGTTTCGGTTAAATAAAAGGTTTTCCTAAGTCAACTATCGTCGTGTGCGAATCTTAACATAACTTTTATATAATTAAAACGCCACTTAAACGTTTGTGCATGACCTCTACATAACAAAACTATTGTGATCGTATGGCAGACTTACTAAGACTTGTATGCGACTAAAATGTTGAATTTCTTCGGTTAAATTATTTTAAGTAGACTTTTAAATCATTTAAAGGTCAAATCCACACTTTAATTGAACCATTCGCATTTTGTTTCGTCCATTAAAAAAAAAAACTTTTTGCAAAAAAATACTACCGACTTCCAAATACAAAACTACAAAGTGAAAAATAACTTAATTTTTTGAAGTCGGTGTCTTTCGTAGGTACCATTTTTTTGCGTTATGGACACCGACTTCAAAAAATTAAGTTATTTTTCACTTTGTAGTTTTGTATTTGGAAGTCGGTAGTATTTTTTTGCAAAAAGTTTTTTTATTTTTCACTTTTTAGTTGTACGTACCTAATAGGCAAGTTAATAAGGTAACTTTAATAGATTTCAAAAAAAAAAAAAAATAGATTTCATGAAACTCGAACATATCCGGTGAAATGAGAGATCTGCGTACCCCTTAAGAGCGTACTGGCGTGATGTTATGTTATGAAATGGTATAAACAATAAACAGAAATGCGATTGCAGCAATCCCGAGAGATTTGCCGTTATTTATTGAAGAGTTCTGTTGTATATCTCCGAAGTTCTTCATCAGATCTTCACCAAATTAAAATGAGACCAATTTCGGAACATACTTTTTCAAACAAAAAAAGAATTTTCAAAATCGGTCCACAATTGACGGAATACTCGGTGAACATACACAAAAAAAAAAAAAAAAAAAACAAACTTGAAGTCGAACATAGAACCTCCTCCTTTTTGGGAAGTCGGTTAAAAAGGGATAGAACGAATGAAAGTTTCTGAAAAAGATTCCGTATATTATTATAATTTTTTAATAAACATTTAATGTAAACAACAACAAAAAAAATAAAATAAACAATTAACAGTAGCAGTGGAACTGTGACGTTATAAGATTTGCTTGAAAAGGGAAAATGAATGCTTCTCCAATGCCATTTTTGTCTTTTAAGACGTTTTAGATCATTTCGGATCAAACATTTATCGATTTCTTAGAACACTACCATAGTTCATTGATATCCTATGTTAGACCTGAAAAAAAATAAAAATAACATTTAAATAAATTAATCTGGGCTAATCGTATTATGTATTTAATTAGATAGCCATTGAAAAAAAAATGAATTTATAATCATAAAGGGCCGAGATAATTCTCTGTTCAAGTTATGCAATGTTTAATAGATCTGTAAGTCATGTAAGGAACCCTAAAGTAGTCTGAATATGGCCGCGGCGTCATAGACTCAAGAAAATGTACACACGATCTTTTTGTTATATTAATGTTATCTAAAGGTCGCTAAATAACGTAAACAAGATGGTCGATGCTTTAAAAGAAAACATATTTTTAATAATTAATTAAAATTATTCAAATACAAAGAAATGGGTGAGGGCGTTAAAAATTTCTCAACAACATATATATACATTGTCATAAAACTAAAGTTCCCTGAAAGATTAACACAGCTATCATTATATCACACTCATTTAAATAATGCATAATAAATCTATATTTTTTAATCATGGAAATAGACATTTACTTACCATTTTTTTAAGCTATTGCATAGCTTCTATCGCGGGCCTTGAGCGCGGGGACCGAATCCAGAAATTCCGTAACGAAAAAACCTCACGCTCCCCACTCCGACGGGCACGGCGGTGATACTTTGACTTTTAATAAGGTTTTTGATTTCCGTGTTGGTATTTTTAGAATGAAAAATTTTTTTGCGTGGGGAGGTAAACGGTTAAGGGGGGAGGGGTAAATCCTATCTTGTTCTCCTGGATGAAGTAGCGAGGGCAGGGTGACAATTTTTTTGTCAGAAATGCGCTAACTCCAACCGTTTCTGAGATATGAGGGGTTTTAAAATTTTTGTTGGTCGTAATTTTTTTGCCTTTTATCGGTCTCTCTGAGCTGTTTCTGTGACAATGGTGATCAATGTGGACCTTATGCTAATGAGAATAAGGGTCACTTTTGCTTGTCAAAGAAAAGCGACCTTATTTCAATGTGAATAATGGTATTTTTGTTTTGTTTTTTAGAGTTTTTTTTGTTTTGTTTTTTAGAGTTTTATTAATCGTAAATAAATGCGGGTTTGGCTCGCTACGTTTTCGAGTTATTAACGTTTTTAATTTTTTTGACGTATTTTACAGGACTGGATCTAGAATAAATGCTATGCAATAGCTTTACCGCGGCAGTCCCCGAGTGCCACACGACTTTTTTTTATTTAAACACCGGCACAATATTTAACACTCGAAAAAAAACGGTTGTCGTTGAGTCGTATTGTTTGGCACTAGTACAACATTTCAGTCTTTTGAAAACGTCATTGTAACTGCTATGTGACATAAGCGGTCACTTAAGGGTCTCATCACAACCAGTAATGGACCGTAGAGTCGGTCTTTGTACTTTTATTTAACTTGTATACAACGTTCAACGGTCATTGGCTGACTTCTATATAACTACTAAACGATAAAATTGTCGTGTAATTTGGGCCTAATTCGCGTTATTTATACGTTTATATTTACGTTTATACGACCAATCTTAAAAACTAGACTCAAAATGTAAAACGTTAAATTGACTATTATAAAACATTAATTTGTTAGTTGGGATTGCCAGTATATGAAATCGAGGTACGAGTAATATAAAGCTTGTAATATTAAAATCTAATCTAAACCCACTACAAAGAACATAAAACAAAATTATTAAAGTATTATTGCACTACCACTATCTATATCCAACAAAAAAATTATACGAAAAAACTAACCTACTAAATCTCACACAACTTGATACATATATAATATATAATAATAATAATAAATCATTTCTTTCAGATTCATCTTACGATTACATCCACATTTGTTAGTACAATTGCGAGCTTACAAACTAGTGTTAGTAAAGTTCATAATTAAATAATATACACTAATAACAATTTACATTACATTCAATAAAACAGTAATTGGCAGGTCCGGGTGGACTCCCCGATGATGGTGACAACTCACTATACGACAGCGTGCGATATATCCAGCGAGCCAGCATCGGAGAGTCCCACCGGTCCGCCAGCGCGAGCAGGATGGTATTGGGACTACCGCGCGTGCGGCGCATGATAGAAGCGCACCGTTTGCGCATAATGGCGGCAAAACCGTATATGTCAGCTGCCGCGAACATCGCAGAGGCGCTGCAGTGGCGCGGCAGCCCCATCAGCACCCGGAACGCGTTATTGTATTGAACGCGCAGATCGCTGTATGTCCGCTGTGTATAGTTAACCCACAGGCCGCAGGTATAAAAGGACTGACAGTACGCTCTAAAAAGCGCAACTTTGACAGCCCTCGTGCACCGCGAAAACCTGCGGGCCAACATGTTGCATCGGACAGACAGCGCCCTGCGCTCCCTTTCAATATCCACACTGTCCTTAAGGTTCTCAGTGACCCAGTGGCCCAAATATTTAAATTGCTCGACTTTATTTAGAGCTGTACCACATAAGATGAATTTCGGGACGAATGTATACCTCTTGTTGTCCGGCCTGAAAATCATTATTTCACTCTTTTTTGTGTTGTATTTTAGTCCATGAGTCACCGCGTAGGACTCACACACTTTCAGGAGCCTTCGTAAGGCACCAATCGATGGGCTCAGCAGCACCATATCGTCTGCGTAGCTGATGTTGTTCACACACACTCGATCTATATGACACCCGATGCCGGCGCCACTGAGCTCATCGATCAGCCGGTCGATGTACAGGTTGAAGAGCGTGGGAGAGGTCAGCCCCCCCTGCCTCACCCCGCATTCCAGCCCGTACTCCCCCGAGAAAGCGCCTGCCCATCTTACAAAATTCTTTTGATTGTTATACCAATGCTTAAATAATACCACAATTTTCCTAGGTAGACAAGTTTCATCCCTTAATTTACCCCATAGAATATCGTACGATACAAGATCGAACGCTCTCGACAAATCAAGGTAGCATGCATACACTGGGGTTTTTCTACTCGTGTAATACTGAACAGTCTGCTTGAGGCACAGGATAGCCGAACTGCGCCATAATTCAGCAGCAGAATGCAGGTGTTATATGCGAACATATAACACCTGCATTCTCATAAAAAAAATTACCACGAATGCCGTACAATCAAAAATACAATTGCATAAAAGAACAATAACATACAACACAAGAAGTAAAAACAAATTCCAACTACCAACTGCATGTGCACGAACTAATTATGGCAAAAAACAGTATTAGTGGAGGGAGCACAACTATTCAATGATTTACCGGAAGATATAAATAGGTGTGATAATATTAACTTATTTAAGAGTAAACTAAAAAAAACTTTTTGTAAAAACTACTACCGACTTCCAAATACAAAACTACAAAGTGAAAAATAACTTAATTTTTTGAAGTCGGTGTCTTTCGTAGATACCACGGAGAGATGGCGCTAGTGCCAATGTTAACTTCGGCTCCGTAATTAAAATTGTTTTTAAAATATCTTAATCGTTTTCAAGTGTGAATAAGTAGTGAATTAGCATCAGTGTATTCCGATAAATAAGTGACAGTGTTAGCAAACAATCCTGCCAGTGAATACTAATGATATAACAGAAACTATAAAACAGTGTAAACATTGTATACACAAATGTAAAACATAATAATCTGTATATAAATCGTGTATAAATAAGGATTTAAAACAAACAGTGCTAAAACCTAGTGATTATTGGATCGTTTTACATTAAAAAAACTTAAAAAGCAACAAAACAACTTTTTTCAAATCGCGGTCACTGTTACAACAACAAGAAAAAAAACGGTCAAATTAAAATTCAAAAATTTTAATAATAAAAATAGAACACTATTTTCGTCATCGAATTTAATGAACGTTTGGCTAAGCTGTCTAAAGGTAGGTCTCTTTTGAATAGTCGTGGTGCACGCTCGAGGCCCAAGTTCAAACCCAGCCCAAGCAAAAAGTTACTTTTTCTATTATTTCTCGACCTTTATCAGCAACAAAAATGGAATTCTTAGAAAACATTACGTTTCGGATGAGAAAACGTGCCACATCACTGTCAAACGACACAATAAATGAAAGTACGCATAATAATTCTGCGATCTCACCGCTAGATGGCACATCTTGTAGCCTACCTCCTAATATTTCCGATGATGAAAGCGACGAAGAAATCTTGAGGCTCAAAAATGAACTACAAAAAGTTAATTTACAATTAAGCGCAGCTCACGAAGAAATTAATAACTTATCATTAGAAAACATGAAGTTAAAACAAGAAATTAAAAATTTAGATGCAAAGCACAAGATAATGAAACAAGTTACAAGTAAACTAACATCTGAGATAACCGTTACCCCAAAGAAAAAAGCAAAAGAAATACTGGCAAAATCATGTGCAAATGTTCCTGTTCCTCCTCCAGAAATTGACATTCCATCACAGACACCAGCAGCCAAGAAAAAGCTATCTGTACAAAATAGGCACACTGAGGCACTTCGATCCCAAGAAACAGAACTGTCCATCAAGCCTAAAAACACCAAACATAAACTATGTATTGTGAGTGCAAATAAAAACAACAAGATTTTATCTATAGCCGAGAATTCATTCCAAAACTGTGAAATTTGTCATTATGCTTCCCCGTATTGTGGCACGGAGCAGCTTATCAACAACTTGGAGAAGAAATTAATAGAATATACACTGGATGATTTCTGCATTATATTAATTGGAGAAAAAGACTTTCATAAAACTGAAAACTATGTGGATATAATAATAAAAATGAGAGAAAAATTGCAGAAAATACAGCACACGAATATTATAATATGTGTTCCTACTTTCAAATTAAGTGATCATTCAACATTGTTCAACTGGCGCATAGAGACCTTTAATAATCTACTTCATTTAGACTTGCAGACGTACAACTATGCAATGGCGTTTGACTCAAATTTAGACTTGTGTTACGATTTTACAATGTTCTCTAAGCTCAGTAGGAAAATAAACGATCGTGGTATGCGAAATGTTTTTTATAATCTGTCAGTAACTATAGCTGATTATAATTTATTTTCTCAACAAGACAATATAGCTGATAACCAAACAAGCATATCGTCTCCACGATGCGATTTTTTTCGTTAATCATATAAATATAATGCATCAAAATATTGCCGGTCTCTTAAGCAAGTCCGACTTACTGGTAATTTATATACAGGAACTGTTAAGTAAACAAATTAATTTAGATATTATATGTATAACCGAACATTTCATAATGTCTGGCCAAGAGAAACTTTTACATATACCAAATTATAAGCTAGCGGCATGTTATGCTAGACAAAACATTAAGCGCGGTGGAGCCTGTATCTTAGTTAAAAAAGGCATCGAATATAAAGAACTTCCTGACATTGTGAGACATTCGATAACGGGAATTATAGAATGTTGCGCAATTGAATTACCTTCACAAAAACTTATAATTATATGTGTGTATAGGCCACCAAAAATGAATAATCTACACCAATTCTATGAAAACCTAGATATTATACTTAAAAAAAATTCTAAACCTAACAAAAAAATAATTATGTGCGGCGATTTTAACATAGATATTCTGAAAAAGAATAGAATTAGTATGGATTTTGGATATTTTCTTTTGAACTACGATTTAAAGCTAGAAATAAATAGACCGACCAGATTTCAAAGCAAAACTTGCTTAGATAATTTTGCGCATAATACAAAACAAAGCGGCCAAAGTGAAATAATAGATTTCGGATTATCCGATCATACGGCCCAAATATTTAAAATAAAAGTTAGTAAGTTTAGTAAAGTTAAAACATGGAAGACATCAAGACGAGACATATCTGAAGAAAATTTAATCATCTTTAGAAATCATCTCCAAAACTTATCGTTTTCAGATATATATGGCACAGAGGATCCAAATGAAGCCTATGATAACTTTTTAGAAATATTTCAACTCCTGTATGAACTATGCTTCCCCTTCAAAACAGTCATATTAAAATCTGAAAAAAAGATCAAATGGGTATCTAGAGGTATTAGAATCTGCAGCAAAAAACAACGCCAATTACTATGGAAACATAGACTTAATCCTACTAGTGAAAATAAAACGACATTTAAAAAGTACTCAAAAAAATTTAAAAGTATTATCAAACTGACCCAGAAAGCACAGAACAACTTTCTAATTAAAAATTCCCAAAATAAATCTAAAACATCCTGGCAAGTAATAAATAGTACAAAATCTATAAGTGAACCCATAACAAAAATAAAAAAACATGATTTAATATTAACTGACCCTAATGAAATAGCTCAATCATTCAACGATTTCTTTATTGATCAGATCTCAGATCCACCCCTGGACACAAATAAAGATACTCTAAGAATAACGCATAACTCTCACTCTATTTTTATGGCCCCTGTTGTCCCTCAAGACATTATAAGGGTGATCAAATCTTTAAAGAACAAGAAGAGTTATGGATATGACGGTATTTCTACAAACGTTATAAAATTTGTCTGTTCTACTATAGCTAACCCTCTAAGCCATGTTGTTAACGCAAGCATATCCGCTGGAACATTCCCCGATAGTCTTAAAACCACAATAGTTAAACCACTCCATAAGAAGAACAATAAAGAAGACATGGCTAACTATAGACCAATAGCTTTAATCCCCGTATTTTCCAAAATATTCGAAAAAGTAATTTATGAATCATTTTATTCATTTCTGTCAAAATATTATATATTATGTGAGGAACAAAAAGGTTTTCGTAAAAATAAAAATATAAATATGGCCATATACGATCTAATAAATAAAATAATGGTTAATGTGGATAAAAAAATACCAATTTGTGCCATTTTTACCGATATGAGCAAAGCTTTTGATTATGTGAACCATGAAACGCTTTTGGTCAAACTTGATGCTTACGGTATACGAGGGAATGCCCTACGTCTAATAAAATCGTATCTAAGTGGACGTATTCAATATACAGAAATCTCTAAAATATGCATCAAATCAAAACGAGAGGTTAAATATTTATCTGGTCCTAGGGCAATTAAATATGGTGTTCCGCAGGGCAGCGTTCTTGGGCCATTATTATTTTTGTTATATATAAATGATCTACCCCGACACATCCCATACCCTTGTGTGTTATTTGCCGATGACAGTACAATCCTAATAGACTGCCTCAACAAAGAGCGTTATGAAAATCAAATAAATAATTCTCTAAAATTAATAATAAACTGGCTCAACAACAATAATCTAATCATAAACCTCAATAAAACAAATATAATGCATTTTTATCAAAAAATTCTTCCTTCGAACCTAAAAATTAATTATAAAGGACAAACTATTGATAGCGTTTGCGTGGATAAATTCTTGGGTATATTGATTGACAGTCAATTAACTTGGAAACCGCAGGCTGAAGAAGTTTGCAAAAGATTAAGCACATCTGCGTATGCTCTCTACAATCTGTCCAAGAAAGTTAACGTTGATACATTAATGGTTGCTTATCACGGTTTGGTGGTCTCTGTTCTAAGATTTGGTGTAGTATTCTGGGGTAATTGTTCTGAAAGGGAGTCTATATTTAAAGCCCAAAAACGGTGCATAAGATCCATTTTTAATCTCAAGACCACAGATAGTTGCATTCCTTTTTTCAAGAAACACAAAATATTAACTTTTCCTAGTTTATACATTCTCGAAGTAGCTATTTTCGTTAAAACTAACCAGCATTTTTTTCCTACAATGAATGAAACGAGGATGCGAACTACTGCCATGAGATCAAAATATCAGAATCTATTGTGTACTGGTAGATATAACACTGCTTTGCTTAAAAAAAACATTATTGGTATGGCCCCTATTATATTTAACAAATTGCCAAATTGTATTAAGAATCAGCCTTTAATAAAATTCAGGAAACTCTTAACGACGTTGCTGACAGATAAATGTTATTACTCTGTTACCGATTTTATAAATGATAAATTGTAATATTTGCTTCACTTTACCTCATTTATTATGTAAATAATTTTAGACTTAGCTGATTCATGATCTCATTTTGAATTTAAGTACTAATTAATTTAATTTTAGTTTCTAAATTATCTGTAAGTTAACCACTATTTTTGTATGCCAACAGGCAGAATGTACTGGGAATATATCTGAAACTAACACCATTATTGTAATACCTGCATTCTATACAAATAAAGAAATTATTATTATTATTATCTTTTATTTAACTTTTTTCTTATTTATTACATTTTTAAATATTTTTACAAAACACACAAAAAAGAAAAACATTTAAAAATATAAAAAATAGAGGCCCACCGGTATCGGGAACAGGGTCCAAGCTACCGGCGGTCAGGGCTCCAGAGAGAGGAACCTCCTAACAATACGAGCCGTGTCCAGCAGTACTGCTTTCTGGATCAGGCCCTTGACCCAGCCGCCTAACGAGAGCCTCCTAAGGTGTTGGTCGAGGCTCGTGGCTATTAAGCCATGGGCTGACACGACTATCGGTACAATGATCGCTGAGTCCACATCCCACATGTCGACAACCTCGCGAGCCAAGTCAAGATACTTGATTTGCTTATCTTTCTCGGCTTTCACGAGGTTCCCGTCATGCGGGACAGTTATGTCAACAATCATTGCACGCCTCTCGATTCGGTCCACCACCACTATATCAGGCTTATTAGCGATAATAGTTCTGTCAGTGATGATGGACCGATCCCAGTACAATGTGATATAGCCATTCTCGAGAACTGGGTCGGGCACATACCTGTAGTACGGCACCTCCGACGCCACAAGAGTGTATTTCAGAGCAAGTTGCTGATGGATAATCCTGGCTACAAGGTTGTGCCTATGCAAGTACTCTTCGTTAGCTAGACGAGAACAACCAGAGATAATGTGGCGGATCGATTCACCCGGACGGTGACATGCCCGACAGATGTCAACCGTGCCATCCTTTACAATAAATCTCCGGTAGTTATTCGTCATGATAACTTCGTCCATAATTGCACAGACGAAACCTTCGGTTTCCCCAAAGAGGTCACCGAATCGCAGCCAGGCTACGGACGCTGATTGATCTACTTCGGACCCATGTAGGGCCCGGAAAAAGCGTCCGTGAAGCTCCTTACTCTGCCATACCTCCTTGCGGTCGTTAGTGTCAAGCACTACAGGCTTGCGCCAGTTCTCATTCGCCAAGGAGATCGGGGTGAGTCCCTTGTCCACTGCTACTACATCTCGATGAATACCCACGTCGGTGTTTAGAAAATATTCTCTGAGATTGCATATCTCGCGGTTGTGGAGATTTTTGGCATTTAAAAAGCCTCGGCCTCCACACTTCCGCGGGATATACAATCTCATGACTGACGATCGTGGGTGATGCATTCGATATGCAGTCAGCAGTGTACGGACCCGCCTATCCAGGGCGTCAAGTTCCGTTTGAGTCCATTTGAGTATGCCGAAAGAGTACATCAGCACCGGCATGACCCAACCGTTGAAGGCGCGCACCTTGTTTCCGCCCGAAAGAAGGCTATTGAATACCTTCTTCAGGCGGCCAAAGAAGCGTTCCCTCAACGATTGCTTCATGTCTATAGTACTGATACCTAACGCTTCCGACATACCCAAATACTTATAGGTTTCGTTTGGAGAGAGGGATCTCAGGTTTATGGAATCCGCAAGTTGAATTCCTACGGATTCCACAATCTCCCCTCGCTTTACATGCATGACCGCACATTTGTCCACACCAAACTCCATCCTGATGGCGTTACTAAAAGTTTCAGTTACCTTTAGTAGCTCCATCAGCTGAAGATTGCTGGGGGCAAAAAGCTTCAAGTCATCCATGTAAAGGAGGTGAGATATAACCTGACCACCTCTCTTCAACCGATAGCCTAGCCCTGAATTCTCCAGCATCATGCTTAGAGGATTCAAGGCTAGGCAAAACCAAAGTGGACTCAAACTATCGCCCTGGAATATACCTCGCTCGATCCTTACAGGTTCGCTATTCCTCTGGATATTTCGACATCCTGGATAGCGAAGGACTGTGCTCCATTGCCTCATACACGTCATCAGGAAGGTGCGTAGAGTTGTATCTATTTTATACAATTCTAGCACCCTCATGAGCCATGTATGCGGCACCGAGTCATAGGCCTTCTTATAATCTATCCAACATGTCGACAGATCCTTTCGGGAACGCCGAACCTGTTGGCTAATGGCCATATCAATAAGGAGTAGCTCCTTAGTACCGCGGGACCCGTTCCTACATCCATTCTGAGAGACCGACATGATGGAGTTATTGTCAACATGTTTATTAATTTTTACTCTCAAAATGGATGTAAGAACCTTATAGACCGTTGGTAAACATGTAATTGGTCTATATTTTTTGGGTTCCGCGGTGCTACCTGACTTGTGGAGCAGGTGGGTTATACCTGTCGTAAGGAACTTGGGTAGCGAACCAGACTCTAAGGCTGCCTGGTACTGAGATGCCAAACGAGCGTGTGACCTTTGTAGCCACTTGATCCAAAAGTTGTGCAGTCCGTCCGGTCCTGGAGATTTCCAGTTCGGCAACGGACGGACTGCACGGGCTACATCTTGGGGGCTGATCGTGATAGCCCCCATTTCTTGTATTGGATCACACGCTCGTTCGACCTCCCGAGTCCATTCACCTTCGGTGTGACTGACAGGCACCGACCAGATGCTGCGCCAGAATGAAGACATAGCGTCATCATCCGGCAGGTGCGTATCAGTCACACCTTGGTTGGGTCGCTCCCAAGCCCGATAAACCCACCTTTCATTACTTTGGAATGTGCGATTCTGGGTGTATCGCTCCACTCTCCGCCTGTACCTACGAATACGGTTTGCCCATGCATACACTTTTTGTTTCAGGAAGTCGATGCGCTCTGTGACATGGGATATATAGTCCCGGGGGCTGACATCAGTCCCCGAAAACGCCCGTCTCACAAAGCGCATCACTCTTGGGCGGCTATTGCCCTCCCTGAAACAAATTAGTTTGCCGATGAGTGCTCTGGCCCCACCAATACGACGCTCGATCCTGCACTGCCAAGCCGGTACGGCTGGTTTCGGTCGTGTAGCTCTGTCATCTGCAAATTTGACATGAGCTACACGACATGCCGCTACAGCCGCGCAGTACATAATCGAATGTGTATCAGTGAGGTCTTCGCAGTCATCAAAATAGTTTGACAACTGCGAATCCAGAACAGCCACCAGCGCCCTATTCTTGTTATGCATGGGCAAACGAGGTAATCGTGGCCTAAGTTCGGGTGGCATGTTGCGATACTCCCGAATAGCACACTCCAAAGCACTCCTCAATTCCTCATTGCACTGGGTACTTACGTTTGTAACCCTGTCACTACTCTCCTCATCAGCGTGGTTGGACTGTGGTAGCACCACAGCCTGCGACGTTGGGGCAGTGACACGGTTACCCATTTCCGTTCGGAGGCGATCAAGTACAGTATCATCCAACATACGATTACGCTGGATGACCCGCACCTGATCCGAAAGTCGTTGGGCCGAAACGTTGACGGCTGGCTCAAGCACCTGAAACAAAGAGAGCATCCGGACACGGTACGCGGTCAGGTTGTTTCCTCCCTCTGTAGCCCCAAAGTATGCGCGCATGACATTTTCGTTTATGGATTGTGTCCATCTCATGCGCTGCACACTTCCGCCGGGTGCTGGGACCCTATCAGAGACCGGTAAGCCTCGAGGTCCTAAGCGGTCCGGCGGCCGGCGTCCTCCCCGTCGACGCGCAGGTGGTGGTGTCGTCGGCGGAGAGAAGTACTCGTCGCTCGAGCTCGACGCAACTGCCACAGCCGGTGTCACAGCACTCACGGTGGGGCTGGTTTCCGGAGATGGTGGGCGTGCACGTCTTGCAGCGGCAGCTCTCGTCAACATGACGTAGTTTTCATTTTTCTCATATTTTGTAATTCAGTTTATAAATCGGTCATAATTTTGATAATGTTATTGTATTATGTTTTTTTTTTCTTGGTTTCATTGTATATATATATCTGCACTATTTAGATGGTTGAAATTTTATATTTTGTAATAAATTTGGTAGAGAAAAATTTTGGCATCCGTCTGTCAAGTCGAGCCACAGACTATTATTATTATTATTATTATTACCATTTTTTTGCGTTATGGACACCAACTTCAAAAAATTAAGTTATTTTTCACTTTTTAGTTTTGTATTTGGAAGTCGGTAGTATTTTTTTGCAAAAAGTTTTTTTATTTTTCACTTTGTAGTTGTACGTACCTAATAGGCAAGTTAGTAAGGGAATTATTTCGCCAGAATAGATTTCATGAAACTTGAACATAACCGGTGAAATGAGAGATCTGCTTACCCCTTAAGAGCGAACTGGCGTGTTATAAACAACAAACAGACATGCGATTGCAGCAATCCCGAGAGATTTGCCGTTATTTATTGAAGAGTTCTGTTGTATATCTCCGAAGTTCTTCATCAGATCTTCACCAGATTAAAATGGGACCAATTTCGGAACATACTTTTTCAAACAAAAAAAGAATTTTCAAAATCGGTCCACAATTGACGGAGTAATCGGTGAAAATACACAAAAAAAAAAAAAACATACATGAAGTCGAACATAGAACCTCCTCCTTTATGGGAAGTCGGTTAAAAAACATGTATGTACCCTTTAACGTCGCTAACGCCCCGGAGGCAAATATTATATTATTATTTAGATTATGTAACTTTGTATATCATTATAAGTGAACTGTTATTTATAAGTTCTTATGGGAAATAAATATCATTAAACCTTAAAACCGGCCAAGGGCAAGTCTGACTCGCGCACCGAGGGTTCCGTACCATCGTATCATTGCCGGATAAGGCTATATGGGGTGAAAGAGATAAAGATCAGCTCAATAAATATTTGTACATTTGTTCAACTAAGCTGCGTGATATCAATTTTCCATGTAAATTACATAACTGCGCAGATGTAATGTGTAAGAAAATGGACCACAGACAAATAATTGATAAATTGTATGGTAATGTAGTGAATGTGCTTAGAGACGCTGCGGTGGCGTGCTCTAGAAGTAGTATACTTACAAATAAAAAGAAAAGGTATGTGCCAGGCTGGAACAAGCATTGCAAAAAGGCATATGAGGAGGCTAGGCTTCGGTTTCATGAGTGGGTCGCCCAGGGCAAAAATACGTCCGGTCAGACTTATGACCGAATGCTAAACTCGCGAAGTTGGTTTAAACATCAGCTCAAGTGGTGTAAGGACAATAAAAATCAGTTAAAAATGGACAGTCTTGCATCACAGCATGCCACAAAAAACTTTAGTAAGTTTTGGAAGGAGACCAATAAATTGAATCCGAGGCCGAGTGTTCCAGTTAGTGTGGAGGGGGTTAGTGACGCCGATCAAATTGCCAACTTATTCAAAGAGCATTTTAGGGTACTTTCTCCATTGGTACCCGCGTCGACCAGTACAGAGGCGGAAGGTACTAATCTGGTGAAACCGCTTGTTCGGATCACTGCGAAACAGGTTGCCAATGTGATCAGAGGCATGAAGCGAGGCAAATCCCCGGGCCATGACTCGCTCAGTATAAAACACTTGCAGCATGCGGGTGTTCATCTGCCGAGGGTGCTCGCTATGTTGTTTACATTCTGCTTAAGGCATTCATACCTCCCTGAAGCAATGATGAAAACTTTGGTTGTCCCTATAACAAAGAGCAAGACAGGAGACGCCTCTAAATTAAGTAACTATAGGCCTATATCACTCGCGACAGTCATTGCTAAAGTGTTGGACGGTGTTATTGATATTCAGTTAAGGCAACACCTACAGCTACATGATGCACAGTATGGCTTTCGCCGTGGTTTGTCAACAGAAATGGCCATACTGAATCTCAAGCATACCGTCCGATACTATACCGACAGAAGCACACCTGTCTATGCCTGCTTCTTAGATTTATCTGAGGCATTGGATCTTGTTGCATACGACAGGTTGTGGCAAAAGTTGTCGGATGATACGGATCTACCTCCTGAGTACACAAGTCTCCTAAAGTATTGGTATGGCAACCAGAGCAATTTTGTGCGGTGGTCGGGGTCACTATCGGTTGAGTACAGGTTGGAATGTGGTGTAAGGCAAGGCGGGCTAACCTCGCCGACTCTCTTCAACTTGTATATTGACCGTCTGATCCGTGAACTCAGTGGCGCCGGTGTGGGCTGTTCGATTGATGGTATTACTGTCAACAACATCAGCTACGCGGACGATATGGTGCTGCTGAGTCCATCGATCAGTGCCCTTCGAAAATTAATTTTGATCTGCGAACGGTATGCGGGGGCCCACGGGCTCAGATATAACACCATTAAAAGCGAGCTCATGGTGTTTAAGGCGGGATCAAAAACTTATGACACTGTCCCACAGGTCATGCTGAATGGCAGTGTCCTTAAAAGAGTCTCGCAGTTCAAGTATCTGGGCCACTGGGTCACAGAGACGCTTGTAGATGATACTGATATAGATAGGGAGCGCAGGGCTTTGTCTGTTAGGGCTAATATGCTGGCTCGTAGGTTCGCGCGCTGTACTGCGGAAGTAAAAGCGACGTTGTTTAGGACATTTTGCCAATCGTTTTACACGTGCAGCCTACGGGTTAAGCATACGAAAAAATCGTACGACACCCTGCGCGTTCTATATAATAATGCCTTCAGGACGCTGATGAAGCTGCCTCGCTACTGTAGCGCGTCGGGTATGTTCGCGGACGCAAATATAGATGATTTTGCGGCGATTATTCGCAAGAGAGTTGTTTCTCTGATACGACGCATACGAGGCAGTTCCAACGGCTACCTGCAGCTGTTTGCATGGAGGATGGATCTGGATCTGGATTGCCCAATAATGCGGTACTGGACCAGGCTGCATGTTGAGCACTACGGATCCAAACCTAAATTTAGAATAAGATGAACATCGTGTATTTAATATTTTTTGTTTTTGTGAATTTATAATGTATTTAATGACTTTGTAATGTATTTCTAATTGTAATTTATAATGTGTTTTAATGATTTTTGTAATGTTGTTCCAATTGTAATAATTTTTAATGTATCTAATAATTTTAATTTGACATGGTATGCATATGGACTGGTTCCGAAATAAATGATTTTTTTAATTTTTATAAAGATATTTTGCATGTTTTACTTGACTGTGTAGAATATCGCAGTTTTAGTTCAAAGCTATCTCTTGACGGATAGTGAAACTAATGTAATTTTTGTTGAAGATTTCTGAAAAAATGTGCTATTTAGAGACATCGTTTTATTTTTCCTGTAATTTCTACTTAAACTCACATAGGAAAAATCTGATTTTTCTCTATGCAAACTTCGGAGATAAGGGGGGAACGGTATCTTTTTTTACATTTTTCGTCAAAAGTCGAAAATTATGCGGCCAAAGAAAATTTTGTTTGAAAAATTTTTTTTTGGGTATGTGTAAATAGCGCTCTTTTATATGATATCCTACATGCATTAGTAGCCCACTACGAATTTTTATGACCCTCTTTCAGCTATTGACGCAAAAAAAAAACTATCTTCTTTGTAAAATTGTTTGCCAAACGCTATCTAAAACTATTATCTAAACTATATTCCAAATTTCAAGTTTATAGCATTAGTAGTTCTCTAGCTTCGACTTGGAGTTCAGCTGTGACAGACTGTGTCGCACCATAAGGGTTCCTTTTTACCATTTTGGTACGGAACCCTAAAAATATTGAATTCTAGTACAGTCAAAAACTAAAATCAAACATTCGCTTTTATTACATTTGAAACTAGATGAAACAGAGAATAATAATACGCTCTCACTATTTTCCTGTTTGTGTAGCTTGCTCTCAAAACAGCGCAGTAAGTGCGAGGCGACAGGTCCAAACACTTCGCTAACTTTAACTCAAATTGAACATCAGCGACATACGGGGATTCATTTAACCTTCACAACTTTGAGAGTGAATATTTTATTTATTTATTTAAACTTCATCTATGTACAATGGTTATACTGGGCGCACGGTTGGCGTAGTGGTTGAGCGATTGACTGCTACGCTGCGTGTCGCGGGTTCGATTCCCGCACGGGACAAATATTTGTATGACCTACAAATAGTTGTTCCGGCTCTGGGTGTTTGTGTATATGAGTTTATATGTTTGTAAACGCACCCACGATACAGGAAAAATTCCTAGTGTGGGGCAATGTATTTATAATAAAAAAAAAAAAAAAAAAAAAAAATACTCGTACATAGGCGGACTTAATGCAGCAAGGCATTCTCTACTAGTCACCTTTGGGTTAAAAAGGACACAACAGTGGTAGGTGTACAAAATACAAAATAAGAACAATATTGTTATAGCGGTTTGAGAAACCTCTTCATCCTTGTGTCTATTATGAAAAGTGGACTGTATTTGAAGGGTTCTGGCAATAGTGCGTTGAAAATAAGCGGGAAAATATTCACGGATCAATTCGGGCGATCTAGTATGGAAATGAGGGAAGTAGTACGCCTTACCTTGTAGTGGTCGATGCCAGCCCACGTGTGGCAGCGAGCTGGTGTTCTTCTACTCCAAAATGGCTCCTTCAGGATCCACACACTTCACACAATTGTTTTATATCCGCGAGGCGGGTTAATAGACACGGTTCACAAGGTTCTCTGCAATCTAACTAATTAGATGCATCAGTCTCCAGCCAGGTGGCTTGGAAAGCTGGCGGTTGAGATACGAGGCCCGTTCACGTTGAAGTTTCGGTTCGTTCTGGCGACCTGTCATTAAGGCGTACATAAAGGGAAAAGGAATGAGGAAGGAACGAGATAATTAGGATATCGATCGCCCGCGAAATCTCAAATGCGTTTGTCTATGTGTTTTTGGTCATTGATTTATGACATTTACAAGAGATGGCGCTACCATTTTCCCGGCCTTAAAGGGTCACCTTTAATGAAAATTAAACTTAGCCCTATGAGGTGTACTACCGTATACCTATTCAGCAATATGGACTAAGATGCGGATTTTTACATTTCAATTATTAAGATTTAAGATAAATACTGCGAGTTGCATAATACATTAAGTTGCATACCTATAGTTAAATTTTAATAGAAAATTATGTTGCGTCGCTAACTAACTAAAACTAAGAGACCTAACTATCAAGCCAGGCCTTATTGAGTCGGTAATGGACACAGACGCACAACAGGGCGCACATAGCTACCCTTTGCGGTTTTCACAGTAACAACACGGGTTGTACCGTCCTTGGAGGTATGCAATTTATCAATAATGCCTAACGGCCATGAAAGGGGCGGAGAGTTATCAGTAATGATAACTACAATAGTACCCTCTTGTATAGAAGGTGCAGGACTATTCCATTTGGATCTAGCCTGAAGTTGATGTAAGTATTCTGAATGCCAGCGCTGCCAGAACGACTGCACCAGTTTGTCAAGTAGAGTATGTCGCTGAAGCAAGCTGAGCGAGTCTGCTTCAGGAGCGGGAAGGGACAACAATGGCGCGGTGTGCAAGAAATGCGCAGGGGTCAGTGCTGATGGTTCAGTAGGGTCACTACTCAAAGCAGTAAGTGGCCGCGAATTAACTAGAGCCTCAACTTGACTAAGGACAGTTATAAGTTCCTCGTAGGAGAGGATTTGTTGACCTATAACTTTAAAAAGGTGAGTTTTAACTACCTTAACCATACTTTCCCAACATCCTCCAAAATGTGGGGAAGCAGGCGGAATAAACTTCCAATCTATATGATTGAAGGAAAGTTCTTCCTCAAGATGAGGACGAAAATCTTTAAGAAATTTGTGAAGGTCGCGTAAATAAGAACTTGCACCTACGAAACAAGTACCGTTATCGGTATATAAGCATTTAATAGGACCGCGTCGCGAAAGAAAGCGTTTTAAGGCTGCAAGGAAAGTCACTGTACTTAAATCTGTTGCCACTTCAATGTGTGTGGCACGCGTCGTCAAACACGTAAAAATGCAGAGCCAAGCCTTACGGCTCTTAACACCTCGACCACGAAATGGTGTGTACTGTAGCGGGCCTGCATAGTCACAGCCGGTGTGAGTGAACGCCTTGTCGACTTGGTTAACACGCTGGCTAGGTAGATCTGCCATAAGTGGAAGAATAGGACGCGGGCGGAACTTAAAGCAAGTGTTACAGTTGTGGATTCTGTGACGAATTATTCGACGTGCAGCTAAAATCCAATAATTATGCCTGAGTAAGGACATAAGCAACTCCGGACCGGCATGAAGATGTTTCTTGTGACAAAAGTCAACAAGAAGATCAACAATATGGTCATGACGTGGTAGAATACAGGGATGTTTATATTCGTAGGGTTCGTCCGAATTTGTGAGACGACCACCAACTCGTATGATGCCGTGCTCATCGAGAAACGGCTTAAGCTTATGGATGGCGGGAGTACATGGTTTATTGTTTTTTAAATTTAAAATATCGTTACGGAAATGAACATCCTGTACAGCTCGCAGCAATTTAATTTCTGCATATTTCAGATCAGAGCTTGATACAGTACGTGCACTAGGCAGTTGTCTTAAAAACTTATAGACGTAAACAATAGCGCGTAGCAACTTAGACCACGTCGAAACACGTAGTGCTAGCGCGTAAATTGGTGATTCCGTAACCTCAGAAACCACGGCATGAGCGACTGATTTCTGTTCGGGTACGCCCTCATGCAGTGCATTGTGTTCGAAAGTATGTATGGGCCACTCAGCTGGGTCATGAGAAACCCACGATGGTCCACGATACCACAATGGATGCTGCAAGAGCTTAGCTGGCGTGACACCACGAGACAGACAATCAGCGGGGTTCTCAGTACCTGCGACATGGTTGAAACAATTAGTGGGTATAAGCTCTATCAGCTTAGTAACCCGATTGGCAACAAAAGTTTGCCAGCGGTGCGGTGAGGAATTTATCCAGGCGAGCACTACTTTAGAGTCAGTAAACGCGTATACCTTATGGATGCGGTAGCGGGGCGATATTGTGTCTTGTACCTTGCGAAGCAACTTAGACAACAGTAGGGCCGCGCACAACTCTAGTCTAGCCACCGAAATGGTTTTCACAGGTGAGACTTTAGACTTCGCACTAACTAACTGCACGGAGTAGTTAGAACCATTGTATATTTGCATGTATACGACTCCACCGTAAGCACGCTCGCTGGCGTCAGCGAAACCTACTAAATTCATGGTGCATCCGTCGACCAACCCCAGATGACGCGGGATAATAATTTCATTAAGCGTAGAAAGCTCAGTACAAAACTGCTTCCAAGCGGTGACTATATGTTCAGGTGGTATGTCGTCCCAGTCACACTTTGCTAGCCAAAGTTCCTTAATTAAGAGCTTAGCGTACAGAATAGTGGGGGCGACAAAACCCATTAAGTCCCATAGCCGAGCCACTGTGGAAAGCATGGTTCGCTTGGTACATTTATCATCTGGTGTGGTGACGTCAAAGCGGAAACTGTCACAAGACTTGTCCCAGCGTAAACCCAGGACCTTATGCGGTATAGACTTCTCATACTCGATATCGGGCGAAGCCTTATGAGTATCAGGTATGTGTGCGAGAACCTCTTTCGAGTTACTTGTCCATTTGACAAGGTCGAACTGGCCTCGCTTGAAGAGCTGAATAAGCTCATCACAAAGCGAAATTGCTTGCGGTATGGACATGACACTACAGGCAATGTCATCCATATATAGGGCGGAAGAAGCAGTAGCAGACGCTGCAGGGAAATTATCGCCTTCATCAGCGACTAACTGGCGGACTACACGTAACGCGTGATATGGACTAGACTTAAATCCGAAGCAAACACGATTAAATTGGTAGACCATTATAGGTTCATGTTTACTGAATCTGTAAAAGATGCGTTGAAATCTACGGTCCGATTCACGAACGCCGACATTGAGAAACATTTGGCGGCAATCAGCAGACAGGGCTATTTGAAAGAGACGAAAACGAATTATAATATTAAATAAATCACCCTGTAGATTAGGGCCTGCATGTAGAATGTCATTGATCGACTGTTCCGATGTAGTTTGACTACTAGCGTCTAAAACTACGCGAAGTTTAGTAGAAGTCTTATCTTCGCGAACGACACCGTGATGCGGAATGTAATATGACAGATTAGAAACGTTGTCATCTTTTAAAACCGGACTCAAATATCCCTTGTTAATGTAGTCCCGCATGACGTCATTGTAAGCGCTGCGTAACCCTAAGGACGCATCAAGTTTGCGCTCCAAACAATGAAAACGCCTAAGTGCGGCAGCGTATGAGTCGCCTAGCGAATAAGGGTCGTCGCAAAATGGCAGCGACACAATATATCTACCACTGTCATCGCGAACAGTGGTAGCGCGAAAATGTTCTTCGCACTCGAGATCCTTACGGCTCTGCGAGGGCGAGGCGGAAATTTCTTCAAGCTCCCAGAATCGCTTGAGAAGCGAATCTAAACTGGGATCTTGAAGAACAGAACAACATGAAGTTGTACTCGTACAGTGTGAAGTATGTGCCGTAGGTACGGAACCCATAACCACATACCCCAACACAGTTTCAAAAGCGGGAGGTATATTATATTGCTCGCTATGCACTATGTTAGGCAAAAGCAAGCGCGGGAATATAGCAGCACCAATCAAAACATCGATACCGCTCGGCTCCGCAAACTTCGAATCTGCGAGCGGTAATGTTTTGAGATGTGTAAGTTTAGAGACATCGACGAGAGCGGTCGGCAATGTCTCCGTTATACGTTCAACAATAAGCGAAGAAACGTTAAAATTAATATCATTACTAAAACGAGAATATAATTTAATATCTACGGAACCTTTAACTGGTTTTTCCGACCCACCTTTAACTATTAAATTAGAAGTATGAAAGTTCTTCCAAAGTCCTAGACGCTTAAAACATTCAGAAGTAATAAAATTACTTTGTGATCCACTATCTAGTAAACAACGTATTATGTGCGGCTTATCATTTACATCGTAAATTACGACTTGAGCAGTAGCGAGCAGAACGGTTGTGTACGCCGTACATTGCGGGCTATCTCTCGCCGACGGCGACGCCGCAACGCATCGAGTGTCAATCGAACGCGATCGAGCGGCGCCAGCGATAGAGGTCGTACACAACGATACCTCAGACTGTGAGGTAATAGAAGGTACAGTCGGCATAGGCGTTGGGACCGGATTCGGCTGTGACGTCACTACAGTTGATAATTGCGGGTTTTTATTAAAATGTAACAATGTATGATGACGTTGATTACATGCGCGACACTATAATTTAGAAGAACAGTTAACCGTTTTATGTTTAATACTCAAACAATTGACACAAGCACTGTTGTCTTTCACACATTTGAAACGAGCTGTCGGAGTCAAATTATCAAAAGCGGGACATTTATATAAGTGTTCATGGATATATGCTTCGCACAGACACTTGTTTGAATTATTTAACTCAGAGCAAGCTACATAGGATTGTGGATTAGGAGCGGTCATTTTATTATTAAAACTACGCGATTTATTAGACTTATGTGAATTGTCCGAACTATTAGGCTTATTATTGTTAGCTAAGGGTGGTTGGGTATTACGGAATATCCGACACTGATCATTGATGAAGCTGACAAAACTATCAAAGTGGGAATCTTACGATTACGTTCTGTCATCTCGAAAGCGCGAATAGTTTCAGTGTCAAACTTTTTTATTACGAGGTGCAATAAAATGAAATCCAGAAGGTCAACTAATTTTAGATTCTTTAGGGAATTAATTGCGGTGATGAACTTGTCCACGAATAGCTGGTAATTCGAAACAGACGCGGGACCGGACAATTTAAGATTTAAAGCTTGATCCAACTAGGTAGACGCGAGGACACGAATATCCTGGTACCTATCGAGGAGTGCCTGGAACATGACTTGGTAATTCTCAGCACACGGTGTGACTCCTGCGAACACAGACTGTGCCTTCGGCGACAGCTTACCTATTAAATAGTACAACCTGTCTGCATCCGTCAGCGACTTATTGTCATGAACTGTAGATTTAAAACTTGCATAAAATAATGGCCAGTTTCGTATATCACCGTCGAACGACATGAGTTCGATTGGCGGCAACCTTGGTCTACATGTTGCGGAATCACTCATACTGTGCCTCCCGGACGGCTTATCTTCCAATTGAGACATCACACGTTTCACGGAACAATACATATCCTCGAATGAGGCGTAGGCTTGATAGCTAGGCTTCGCATCGGGATATATAGCCAGTAACCTAGCATTATAATCATCCAATAATTTATGAAAGTCCGTTCGAATATCATCTATTGTTACACAAGAACTGAGAAAGCCTTCTCTCACCGATTCGGAAGTATTAGCGACTTTAGAGCGATCATAAATTGACTGAATACGCTCGAAAAGTATATTACGCTTAGCTTCTAAAATCACTAACTGTTGATCTTCCGAAGAAGCGATTGCTTTCGCATCACGCGGCATTGTTATGTTATGTAGTTACAAATAACCACACAAACAAAACAATGTACGGTAATTATTTAAACGAACAACTACATGTAGAAAAGTAATACTACTGATTGTGACTGTACTGTGACAACGAGTTTCGCAATATTTGCGTAGTAACGAAATAAGTTTTTTCGTAGTACCCACTAACCAAAGTAATTAGATAGTACAAAATGTTAATAGCATTACTATCCCAACCAGTTTTATTGCTAAGTTTGAATATTGTTTAAGATAAATGAATAGGTATAAATATGCAACCTATAGCCCGCAATCGTCAAAACGTATTCGGTAAAGTTATGATATTTATACTGCGTAGGTACCTACAAGTAGTACACCTATTTTATTTTTCTCTTATAGAATGAATGTCTACCCCGCGGTATTCGGAAAGTAACTTATTCCTAACAATTTATAATTGGAGGTAGGTGATTCCTATAAGGGCGGTTAAACTAAAAGACGCTTGAAATATAGAAATTTACAATACGACAAGTTAGTTTTAAATAAGAATTATTTTTAATAATAGCCGATACGTAATTATGAACCTGCTATAGCGGCGTTGATGGAACCACGTATTGGGTTTACAACTTGATTATGTGGGTAGGCGGCTAGGTGCCACGACCCTAGTAGGAATTTATGATTGATTCCTACGTAAGAAATAATGGAAAATGGATATATTATAGTAATATATCGGGCTACGAAGGACCAAAAATGTTATAGCGGTTTGAGAAACCTCTTCATCCTTGTGTCTATTATGAAAAGTGGACTGTATTTGAAGGGTTTTGGCAATAGTGCGTTGAAAATAAGCGGGAAAATATTCACGGATCAATTTGGGCGATCTAGTATGGAAATGAGGGAAGTAGTACGCCTTACCTTGTAGTGGTCGATGCCAGCCCACGTGTGGCAGCGAGCTGGTGTTCTTCTACTCCAAACTGGCGACCTTCAGGATCCACACACTTCACACAATTGTTTTATATCCGCGAGGCGGGTGAATAGACACGGTTCACAAGGTTCTCAGCAATCTAACTAATTAGATGCATCAGTCTCCAGCCTTGTGGCTTGGAAAGCTGGCGGTTGAGATACGAGGCCCGTTCACGTTGAAGTTTCGGTTCGTTCTGGCGACCTGTCATTAAGGCGTACATAAAGGGAAAAGGAATGAGGAAGGAACGAGATAATTAGGATATCGATCGCCCGCGAAATCTCAAATGCGTTTGTCTATGTGTTTTTGGTCATTGATTTATGACATTTACAAGAGATGGCGCTACCAAATATTATTATTTTTTATTCTATATTGTTCATATTTTTTTATATGAGATTTTAGTGTTACTTATAACCATTTTGATTATAAATGTCACTTACCTTGCAGTTACCTTACTTACTACCTTGTATGCTGTGTATCTTTCTCAGTCTACCGGCCGCACCTGTATACTTATCTAGGAATTTAGGGTTACATGACGTTATACTTTAAAGTACCAATCACAACAATCCATTCAATCTGCCTAGCATTCTCCTAACTGTAATGGAGTCGGCTTCCTTTCTAACCGAATACAGCCGATTGCCAAAGAGCGACCACGCAACCCAATTACTAGGTAACACGATATCCCCTGGCAAGACGGATCAAATTTTCTGGCATTTGATACCCGTAACCTGTACCCGATTATCAAAAATCTTTAAATGCCAGCCAACGTCTTAATGCGTTTTCCGAGGCTCAATAGTCTCGATATGCAATGGATGATTATGTATTTGTATTTATATATTCCAAAAAAAAATTACATTGTGTCGAAAAACGTAATTGCCAACAAGCACCACTACACCTTTATAGCTACAAACTAACTTCGAAATAATCACAAGACAATGAGCCAAAATTTGCAGTGGTGGCCCAGTGGTGGCGGCCCCGATTTACGAACAGTAAGTCGTGGGTTCGAACCCAGGCAGACGCATTACTTTGTATAATTTATTTCATTACCACTTATCTCAAAACGGTGAAGGAAAACATCGTGAGGAAACGGCATGTCCTATAACCAAAAAATTCGAAGACATGTGACATCTACCAATCCGCACTGGGCCCGCGTGGTGGATTATAGTCCATTCCTTCTCATAGAGAGGAGGCCTGTGTCCCAGCAGTGGGAACATTAATAGGCTGATGATGATGAGCCAAAATTTCACATTAAACAATAATACACTTCTACTTTAAATAGTCAGACAAGTATTCAATGATGTCAAATAGATATTCATATAATATACAGATAATATGTCAAATAAAAATCTCAAACACAAATACATTCAGATTTCATTAGAGATGCCAATCATAAAATATAATGCCGTCTTACCGACTGAAAAAAATAAAAATAATGTAAGCTTTACAGACAATCAGCAAGAATTATTCATTAAACAATACAGCTATTTCAATATTTATCAATGTTAAAAAAGTATCCAAATATGTCAAATAAAGATGTCAAACAATGGGTCAGATGATCACACATCCAAAGAGCGACTACTGTTATTATTTCTACACGAGCTCCTAACAGCATCAATGCACTTGAATTTAGTGCTAAGTTATTCTGCTAATCTTATAATATTCTAAACGATTCAACATAACTTTTTGTTTAACACCTAAGACAGGCAGCTTTATATCTAAGTCACAATGAACTTGTAAATGTAATTAATGGAATCTAGAACAATCTATTGTAAGATCTAGTCTTATTCATTAGGATCATGGAATAGTAATTTGTTTGCGCCAGGCCATTGTGAGCTGCTAATTGAGAGATGTCTGGACTGACCTGACTGGCGACGTGCCTGATATTGGTGCCAACGTGTCATTGGGGCATTTGTTAATGTTTGAATAAGGTCTAAAGGTCTTTATTACTCTTGAATCTTATTAGATTGTCTCAACAGTGGGGCTGGGCCAAGGCCTCCACCAAATCCTTCCAGGAACTGTGCAACAGCGCCTCATCGAAAATTTAAAATATATTAATTGCGACTATATTAATTTTGTAAATTAGTGAAAAATAACACGTCAATCTTTCTTTCGTAAATTTTAACTAGATAAAGTCGATGCTTCCTAGCAGACTATAACTCGGAGAAGAAACACCGAAACCAATTCAAACTCTTTTAAAGTCCATAGAATTAATCTAATGGTAAAATCATTATGATAAACATCTAGGCTGATGTTTGAGGCGGTCGTTTGAAAAAAGCAACACACAGATTTGAGTGGACCAGTCCAGACTGCGCAAGCATTTTTCAGCCATCGAGTATATGAAGAACTACAAAAAACTCCTATAGTTACAAATGCAAATATTGGGTCATCAGAGTTACAGATAAAGTTATCTAAAGCGGTTCCAATGAAACAAAACCCCCAGCTGTATTTCTAACCTCGCTATATACTACAAACAGTCTATAGACAGTACTAACTGTGCATGTGACCATGATAAAATCCTAAAAACCACAATAAAGTGACGAGAGATAAAAACACAATGTATAATATTAAACCTCATCTCTATCTAACTCAAAACTAATTATAGTGGCAACATCCCACTTGAGAGTTCGACAAAAAAACACAGCACATCTCCGCTCATCTCCGTTCGCTAGTGAAGGTAGTGTAGCTTTGACAAACGATCATTAGATGCAGCCGAGCCACGTCATTAGCTAGACACTCGACACCTCCCCCCACCCATGCCGGGGTGCCTGGGTCACCCCAGCGTCATTATAAAATATCCCACACGCCGACGCGTTATAACAAATGCGGAAAAACTACGTCCTCATTGAAATATGAGGTTAAACTTATTTATGTGCGCTCGCTTCTCTATGCGGCTGGTTTTAAATAAAAATATTTAGAATACCTTTTATGCTTCTCTCATTTATTTTTATATACTGCCTGCTAATTGAATAAAAGGAACCAATTGAATGTGTACTTAAAACTACATTTGGTTTTAAATTCAATTCTATTTGTAAATAAACTACCTACGTCATAAACAGCGGTTAAAACCAGCGAAATGAACTAGTCCATTAAGTAACTGAACTAACCACGCAAAGCTGGTTTTTAAACAAGTTAACATTAGAGTAATTCGCAAAATTAAACATAATTTTGTAAAACAATTCTCGCTCGTAGACGTTGTCTACGACAGGCGTAGCGGCGTAGCGCGGCGGCGTAGCGGGCTCTACGAAAACGCTACGATTTAATTAATGCATTTCCAGAAAACGGGTTAAGAGCTTTACTTTGCACACAGTGAGCTCAGTCTTGTTAGTTTGTGTTATGTAATATGGTATACAGGTTGAGATTTTCAAGTGAGCGTGGATAGCCAGTTCCGAAACTATTTTGTTATAAAGTTGCTCTTTTTTAGAATTTGCCGTATGATGATGATATACGTCAATTCACAGAATTTGATTATTATTAGCAACGCAATCGGATGATGTGTGTGTTTTTATTCCAAAATCAACGGGTTTAATGCCTACGCTAAGAATTTTATTTTTCAAAAATTCAACGATGCAATTTAGGTATCATCAAAATCGAGCACGAGATTCTTTTGATTGTTTGCCGCTATTGCGGCGAAATGAGAGTGTACCAAGGTGAACTGTACACATCTGCGTACCCCTTATAGTGAACTGTATACATCTTCGTACCCTTTCTATTGTACTGCCGTGATGTTATGTTATGAAATGGTATAAACAATAAACAGACATGCGATTGCAACAATCCCGAGAGATTTGCCGTTATTTATTGAACAGTTCTGTTGTATATCTCCGAAGTTCTTCATCAGATCTTCACCAAATTAAAATGGGACCAATTTCGGAACATACTCTATCAAACAAAAATAATTTTTAAAATCGGTCCACAATTGACGGAGATATCGGTGAAAATACAAAAAAAAAAACAAACATGAAGTCGAACATAGAACCTACTACTTTTTTAAAAGTCGCTTAAAAATATGTTTTAACATCCAATTCGTTTTGGAGTAGTATCTAAAGTAGCGAAAAAATGTCGTGTAGTTAATATTTTTTTTAAACAAAACTACTACTACTACTAATACATTTTTTTTTGTTGTTTGAGTATGCTTTAGAAAGTAACCGTTTTACGGCACTAAAGCGGTGGAAGGCCCTTAAGCCGCCTCTGGGAACCTCACAGGCCTCTGACTTGGCTATTTCAGACTTACATTAACTTTATAAGTCCAGGTTTCCTCACGATGGTTTCCATCACCGAAGCATGCGATGTCCAAGATAAACTTAGAAAGTACATATGAATTTGAAAAAGTCACAATGTTACTTGCCCGGATTTGAACCCACGACCTCAAGCACGATAGTAGAGGTCTTAGCCACTGGGCCACCACGACATGCTCAGCAGTGGGACGGTATAGGCTAAATCAAAAAAAGATGTAAAGGGACATGGAGGCTTTTCCCATAATTATACTAAGACAATATAGGCAGTATACATAGATAAGTCTTAAATATACTAAGCTACAGAATACTTCATCAGTATAATTTCAAAGGCACAGTAATTCAATTGCGCCGTACTACGCACAAGCATTTCTAAAGGCTCCACTCGACCGGCCTTCCTAGAACCGCTGGCTTTATTTAACATATACTTAATAAGTTTACGTATAAAATGACGTCACCGCTCTAAAGTCTTATACTCACTGCGAGTGGCGCGTAAGGGTGTGAGCCCACCGTAACAGTGTGCTCTAATTATATAAGACACAGGTGAAAGGATTATGTGCGCGTTTGAATTAGTGTGTGTGGACCTCAATGTGTTTAGTGAAGTGTGTTTTTGTAGCTGTTTCTGTGTGTTGCTTGTTATTCTGTCTTATTTATATTTTGACCACAATTTGAAAATAAATTGTTTAATAGTTAGACCTTTTTACCCGACTATGGAGAAGCCAAAAGGAAGAGTTATGATTTTAGCAGTCTATGTATGTATGCATGTTTGTGTTTACGTATATTTCTCCGTAGCGCCTAAACTATTCATCCGATTTTGATGAATAAGTTGTCCATCGATTCGTTATTATGGCCAGGGTAACAAAGGCTCAAGGCAAAAAAAAATCCGTAGTCCGGTTACAGTTTTTAAGCTTTTTGCTTGTTCCATGTAAAAACTTTCATTAGGATATATACTAATAAAAAAGAGAAAGTGCGAATTTTATCCATTGTGTTTACGTGAAGGATAATTTCTAAAAGTACTGCACCTATTTCATAAATTCTTTAACCATTTGTAAGATGGACAAAGGCTAGCATATAATAAAGTACTGCGGCAGGCTTAATGATTAGATTAAATATGCTACGCAGGTACATCCATCTCTTGGGAAAAGTTAATTTATTCAAACGGATCAATACACAATACATACAGCCTGACAAGCCTTCCCTTCCTGACCAAATTACCTAATAAGACTTTCCTTAACAAGGGTAACAATAGGTTAATTTGGTACGTCAAGGAAAAAATACAACCACTACACAATGGAATAGATCCTGCTTTAATTCCACAACCCAATGAATACCTTCAAAAGACAGTTGAACATCACAACCAAATACTTCCTTCTAAAAACAAAAAAGAATAGCATTTTTACAATCCCCAATAGTTGTGAAATAGGACAAAAGGCAGCATGGCCAATATGGACCATTGTGTGAAGTTCACACAGCCATTGTGTGGGGCTGGCCCACAATGGGAACAAACAAAGGTTGTTAATTAATATTAGAACACGATTGGATTGCAAATAGTGGCGAATGACGTCATTGTAATGTAATAGTGCCAATAGAGAAGTTTGTGGAAATGGTATCTATAATCCTATACAAAACGTTTTCTAATTTAACTAGTGAAACACAAATGTGACGTCTATCGATATGTAATGCCGATGTTAGCGATTTATTGCAGACACTATAAGTTTGTAATTAATCTTGCGATTATAAATTATCGATATATTGCGAACAGATAATTTCAAATACTATAAATCCTATCCAAATTTGATAGTTTGAAACATACCCGTATCTTATTGAGAAGAGAGAATTTTCGATATTATGTTAAGCTTTCGGTATTTGCAATAATGAGGCGACCAAAAAAAAACTTTTTAACAAAAAATACAACCGACTTCCAAATAAAAAACACTACAAAGACAAAGATATTTTATTTCAACTAGGCCACCAAGCGGCACTTTTGAACGTTAATACATAAAAAATTAAAAGGAATAATAATTGATTCTACCGTGCATTCGGAAAGTAGCTTGTTATGGAGAAGAACGCACAAGAAACTCCATACTTACTCTTTAAAAAAAAAAATGTTTTTTTACGATATTTAGGTACATAAGTACATACATTAATAAATTCATATGTGTGAGGACAATGCACCCAGAATCACTACATACTATACTACGTACAGGTACAAAGCATTAAAAGTACCTACACATGTACCGTGCAGTTACACAATAGGCACTAGAAAAACATTAGCATCCGAAGCAGTTAAGTTAAGACCAAACCCAACTGACGGCGCCCGTTCACGAACATGACGCATGAATCGGCACCACCCAGCTCAACCATCATGAAGGGAACCGAATAATCCAACACACGCGCCACCATCAGAGAGACATTTGAGAGAGCATGACACACTCAACTGCCAGGGCACACATACTCGTAAGTCAAAGAACGACACAAAGGTACAGCAAATGGTAGATCTACAGTTGGGTACATAGTACTCACACACGTGCTGCGCAGTTATACAATACTAAAATAAATTGAGTCTATATAACACAAATATATTCATACAGTCTTCAGCAGGTCCAACAATACTTCAAAAACAATAATGTTCTGCATATCACTTGTTTTTGCGCCCTAGTGTTTGTGGAGCAAGACTAGCATTGAGCAAAGCATTTTTATCAGTGATGTAATCCCCCAACTTATAATATGCCTGCCTGCCGGCTTCACTTTGGAGAATTGGTCCATTATGAACCACAACTAAAAAGTGAAAAAAAAAAACTTTTTAACAAAAAATACAACCGACTTCCAAATAACAACACTACAAAGTGAAAAATAACTTTAATTTCGGAAGTCGTTGTCAAAAAAAGAAGATCCCAAAACAGGAACACCGACTTCTACTTTTTAACCGACTTCGCAAAAAGGAGGAGGTTTTTAATTCGGCTGCAATTTTTTTTTCATGTGCTTACCTCAGAACTTTTTACTGGGTAGACCGATTATGATAAATCTTTTTTCATTTGAAAGCTGGTGCTTGTCATATGGTCCCATTTAAATTTGATCAAGATTGAAAAAAAAAAACTTTTTAACAAAAAATAATGCAGCCGAATTAAAAACCTCCTCCTTTTTGCGAAGTCGGTTAAAAAGTTACAAAAAAAGAACATGTAACTATGTCACCAGAGGCCGTTGACATCATTATACTTGAAAATAAGAGTTACTTATGTTTTTAGGGTTCCGTACCTCAAAAGGTAAAAAAAGGAACCCTTATAAGATCACTTTCTTGTCCGTCTGTCCGTCCGTCTGTCTGTCTGTCTGTCTGTCTGTCCGTGTGTCACCACCGATTTTCTCACGAACGGGTAGACCTAGCAAGTTGAAATTTATACCAGATACTAAGGTCTATAGCCCCTATTAGGTGTATAAAAATCCAAGGTCCTGAGTCAACACGATAAAAAGATATAAGCAAATTTAGAATTTCGCGATTACTTGTATGTACCAAAATTTACCTTAATTTTCTACTTTTTTTATTTTTCGGCATTTTCCCTTTATTTGTGCTGTAAGACCTTGCTTTTAACCAAAATTGACAATTCTGGTTCAACTGGAAGTACCCTATAGGTTTTGGGTCAAAAACCTATATGGTAGTTCCCGTTCACCTAGAATCATGAAATTTGGCAAAAACTAAGGTCTTACAGCGCAAACAAAGGAAAAATTCCAATAAATTAAAAAAGTTGCAATTTAAGATAAATTATGGTACTTTCAAGTTTTCGCGAAAATCTAGATTTGCCAATATGTTTAAAACTTAACCACCAATAAAAATGATACCAATTTTATTATGGCGGTATAATTCAAATTCAAAAACTTTATTTCAAGCTAAGACTCATATAGGGTTAGTAACAATAACAACGTCAATATGCCAACCGACATGTTGACTGCTAAGCGCCTCAATCAGGGCATTCATATACAAATTGAAGAGGGCAGGGGAGGTCATCCCCCCTGCCCTTTCTTTAGAAAGTCCTGGCTGAAACTCGAACTGATTGTCGTGCAGCACAAGATGTTCGTTTAGCTGTGTATCAAGCAGACCATCAAGCACCTTAGCGACTATGGTTGCTAGAGAAATAGGTCTAAAGTTTCCCCTATCCGATAGATCACCTGTTTTACTTTTAACAATGGGAACCACAATCGTCCACATTAGGTCAGAGGGCAAGTATGAAAGACCAATACATCAATTGTACAGCAGTGCCAAAACCCTCGGTAAGTGAGGACCGGCGTATTGCAAACGATGAGCTACTGAGCCCGTCATGTCCAGGGGACTTACCTCTAGACGTTGACGAGACTGATGACCCTGGCCACATCTTTGGCACTGAAACGTGTGTCCACCTTACCACAATGGGGCTAAGCATCCAGCATCTCACAAGAGCTCCCTAGCGGTGACTTCAAAACAAACTGATTTCTATTCAGATACAGAATCTTTGCCTGTATAATGGGTAGGTACGAAACCCTCGGCGCACGAGTTTGACTCGCACTTGGGCGATTTTTATTTTGGCTTTATTTTGATTAGAAATTTCCACATCGTCTGCTTAGTTTTGATTGCTTCGTTAATTTAATTCGGTAGTGTGTATTGTAAGTTTTAAATCATAATCTTGCTTGGTAGTAAAGTAAAATACATAAAAATACAAAATAAAACTGGCTAAGTGCGTGTCGGACTTCGCATATTTAGGGTTGCGTGCCAAATGTAGAATATTCAACTGATTTATCAATATTTTTGTGTTTTTTTTAAATAAATAAATCGAATTGTTTCAAGCCATCCGGAAGTTCGCTAAGGCTAACTGTAACTGAGTTTTGTTCTAAATCCCTTGCATCGTAGACGACCTAATAGGGTCTATTACCACTCTTATCTTCTTTCACATTATAACCCTCGTTGGACACAAAAAGTGCCAATAAGCCCCTCTGTGACGAGTTCAATCTCACTAATTGCTTCTTGGAGCACTAAAGGTCACAGCACTTTGTTCACATAGCAAGTGTACATTATGTACTCTTACTTTGTATATAGGATGAATATTACAATAGCGGCAAACAATCAAACGAATCTCGTGCTCGATTTTGATGATACCTAAATTATATCGTTGGATTTTTGAAAAATCATGGCAGGCAGGCATTAAAACCGTTGATTTTGGAATAAAAACACACATATCATCCAATTGCGTCTCTAATAATAATCAAATTCTGTGAATTGACGTATATCATCATCATACGGCAAATTCTAAAAAAGAGCAACTTTATAACAAAATAGTTTCGGAATTGGCCATCCACGCTCACTTGAAAATCTCAACCTGTATACCATATTACATAACACAAACTAACAAGACTGAGCTCACTGTGTGCAAAGTAAAGCTCTTAACCCGTTTTCTGGAAATGCATTAATTAAATCGTAGCGTTTTCGTAGAGCCCGCTACGCCGCCGCGCTACGCCGCTACGCCTGTCGTAGACAATGTCTACGAGCGATAATTGTTTTACAAAATTATGTTTAATTTTGCGAATTACTGAACTAACCACGCAAAGCTAGTTTTAAAACGAATTAACACTAGATTCTTTTTAAAACTAGCTTTGCGTGGTTAGTTCAGTTACTTTATGGACTAGTTCATTTCGCTGGTTTTGACCGCTGTTTATGACGTAGGTAGTTTATTTACAAAGAGAAATGAATTTAAAACTAAATGTAGTTTTTAGAACATATTCAATTGATTTCTTTTATTCATGTAGCAGGCAGTATATAAAAATAAATGAGAGAAGCATAAAAAGCGTATTCAATATATTTTTATTTAAAACCATCCGCATAGAGAAGCGAGCGCACATAAATAAGTTTAACCTCATATTTCAATGAGGACGTAGTTTTTCCGCATTTGTTATAACGCGTCGGCGTGTGTGATATTTTATAATGACGCTGGGGTGACCCAGGCACCCCGGCAGGGATGAAGGGGAGGTGTCGAGTGTCTGGCTAATGACGTCGCTCGGCTGCATCTAATGATCGTTTGTCAAAGCTACACTACCTTCACTAGCAAGTAGAGATGAGCGGATATGGGCTGTGTTTTGTGTCGAGCTTTTAAGTGAGATGTTGCTATTATAATTAGTTTTAAGTATAATAGAGATAATGTTTAATTATTATACTTTGTATTTTTATCTCTTGACACTTTACTGTGGTGTTTAGTATTAAAGTTAGAAATACTGCTAATTTTTTTGTTTTATTGGAACTGCTATAGGTAACTTTATCTGTAATGCTGATTACCCAATATTTACATTTGTAACTATAGGAGTTTTTTTGTAGTTCTTCATATACTCGATGGCTGACAAATGCTTGCACTATCTGGACAGGTCCACTCAAATCTGCTTGTTGCTTTCTTCAAATGACCGCATCAGACATCAGCCTTGATGGTTATCATAATGATTTGACCATTACGTTAATTCTATGGACTTTAAAAGAGTTTGAATTGGTTTCGGTGTTTCTTCTCCGAGTTATAGTCTGCTAGGAAGCATCGACTTTATCTAGTTAAAATTGACGAAAAAAAGATTGACGTGTAATTTTTCACTAAATTACAAAATTAATATGGTCGCAATTAATATATTTTATATTTTCGATGAGGCGCGGTAGAACAGTTCCTGGGAGGATTTGGTGGAGGCCTTGGCCCAGCCCCACTGTTGAGACAATCTAATAAGATTCAAGAGTAATAAAGACCTTTTAGACCTTATTCAAACATTAACAAATGCCCCAATGACACGTTGACACCTATTGGTGTCAACGTGTCATTGGGGCATTTGTTTTGTTTTGCAGATATTTCTGGCTCGTCGCCAGTCAGGTCAGTCCAGACATCTCTCAATTAGCAGCTCACAATGGCCTGGCGCAAACAAATTACTATTCCATGATCCTAATGAATAAGTCTAGATCTTACAATAGTTTGTTCAAGATTCCATTAATTGCATTTACAAGTTCATTGTGACTTAGACATAAAGCTGTATGTCTTAGGTGTTAAACAAAAAGTTATGAGTTGAATCGTATAGAATATTATAAGATTAGCAGAATAACTTAGCACTGAATTCAAGTGCATTGATGCTGTTAGGGGCTCGTGTCGAAATAATAACAGTAGTCGTTCTTTGTGATCATCTGACCCATTGTTTGACATCTTTACTTGACATATCTGGATACTATATAAAATTTGTTTGACATATTTGCATACTTTTTTGACATTGTTAAATAGTGAAATAGGTGTATTGTTTAATGAATAATTTAAATTAATAATAATTAAAAAAAAAAAAAAAAATTGTTTAAGGGATATTTTATAATGACGCTGGGGTGACCCAGGCACCCCGGCAGGGATGTGGGGGAGGTGTCGAGTGTCTGGCTAATGACGTCGCTCGGCTGCATCTAATGATCGTTTGTCAAAGCTACACTACCTTCACTAGCAAGCGGAGATGAGCGGAGATGGGCTGTGTTTTTGTGTCGAGCTCTTAAGTGAGATGTTGCTATTATAATTAGTTTTAAGTATAATAGAGATGATGTTTAATTATTTTACTTTGTATTTTTATCTCTTGACACTTTACTGTGGTGTTTAGTATTAGATATATGATATATATAAGATATATAATACAATATATAGGGTACATGAATATAGACGGGAAATGTATTGGATAGCTATTACTTGAGGGTGTGTAGTAGACTAGATCTGTCGACCATTAAAGTTATATTGTAATAAGGAACTTGTGTTAATTTGGTCATGATCGATCAACGTGATGTGTGGCGAGCGAATGTGTGGCGTGACGAGATTGGATAAAGTGAGAAATGAGTATATTAGAGAGAGGCAGTTTGAAAGTGGCGCCCGTGGCAGATAAGTTAAAGAAAAACCGTTTGTCCTGGTATGGTCATGTGATGAGGAGGGATGAAACACATGTTACTAAAAGAGTTATGAATATAAACGTGGATGGATAGAGAGGAAGAGGAAGACCAAAGAAAAGATGGATGGACTGCATACGGAGTGATATGAAGGAAAAGGGAGTCAGTAATAGCGTAACGGGGGACAGAACGGTGTGGAAGAAGAAAACTTGTTGTCATTAAATAAATTGATGAAACAAAATAACCATTTGTCAACTTATTAAAGTAATGCGAAGTAAACTTGCGACCAGTATAATCTGCAGGTTATTCATACATTTGCATCAAGGTTTGTTTTACGTTTGTTACGTAGTTTGGTTTGCGTTTTCGCGCGGTCTCTGAAAGATGGAAGCACTGGATCAAGCCTTTGGCCAAGAAGTTGTTAGATTACGATAGCAAAAAAAGTTTGCCAAAACTTCACTCCGTGTTTAGTATTACCCACTTCAAATATCAAAAACTAAGACCATGTCTTTAGTCTATGGCCTCCATCTATTCGTAATATTTGTAGCTCCTCAACATACCTAAATCACAAAAATGCCTACCTAAGACACAAAGGCTGCGACACAAACAAACGAACACCTTCGACCTTACAGTAGCACAAACTTTCCACACAGTTCATACGTACAATTTGCACGCCATACTCATAAGTAAATCACCAGCTAAACGGATGGCGACCAACTTTCCAAGGAGGCTTACGAGGAGTCGCTGAGGTTATGACTTGAAGTCATGGGCATGGAGAATAGATTGAGCAATAATTTTATCAACATGTTACCGTCCCACTGCAGAGCAAAGAGCTCTTCTCATACTAACAGAAAAGGAATGAGCCTAAATATCACCACAGACAACAATACATTCACAAAATTTACCACCTTTGAGAAAGAGATAGAGCGACTGTGCGGAAAATACTTGTTTCTTTTCTGTTGGTCGTAAACTTTTAGCGTATCGCCAGCAAAATACACCAATCAGAGTTTTGTCAGACAATGCTGGACGTAGTGAAGAAG